>OW285237.1:119656865-119983812 GCA_935421215.2 Melolontha melolontha | reverse complement strand
ATTGATAGTATCGTTTATTAAAATAATAATCAAATTACATAATAAAAAATGAAGCGTGCGTTAGAATAAAATAAACAGTACTGGATTTTACATGAAGCGTTATAATGAATCCGGTATAACTAATGTGTAGTAATGTATATGTTATAATGAATAATAATGTATCTTGCATTTGGTTTTTAATACCTCGTCGGACATAATACTAAGAATCACTAGCATGATGCTAGGTTGCCTTTCTCATAATAACGTTAGTGCATAAGGACGGTTCTATAACATGTATGTCGTTTTTGTTTTCGTGGCTCGATCAGTCGGGAATTCCCCAAAAATTTTGTGTTCTTTTTATTTTCATAGTTAACTCTAACTAAAGTAAGCTCGGTTGGGGTTCCCTTGAAATAAACGTTGCTTTTCATGTCACCTGTGTCATTCTTCATTTCTTTCGTGGATTGTAATTAACGTGAAGTGAATCGTTGCTGTTTTAATAGTGTTTTATGAAAAAGTTCAAAAGTGGTTAAAAAGATGTAAAAAAAAACAAGGTACGTGGAATGACCAGTTAAATATTTTTTTCTACGACAACATCGAAAAATTTTCATATCAAGAGTGTAAATTGAATCATAAGAAGCTACATTTTGTACTGAATTTCATTTTGCATCGGTTGCTAGACAACAAATGCAATTTGAAATATGTCGTGTTCGGTCTGCTGCTTTTGATAACAAAAAGTAAGGTGGCTTAGAGAATATAACGCCGAACGACAAATGTCATCAGTTTGTTACAGTTTGTGCATTACAAATAATTTCGTAGTTATTTCAAAGAAACCAGATAATTAATATGGAAAGTGATAGTGATAGTGACTTGGAATTAACACCTCCAAGTATAACAGAAGCAGCAAATTTAACAACACTAAATTTATTAAAACAATTATAAACATCGAAGAAAATGTACAAACGGACTTATAACCTATTTTTGGAGTGGAAAGGAGATCGGAACGCCAAATCGTTTTCCGAGAACGTCTTAATGGCGTATTTTGGCGACTTGGCAAAAAAATTCAAAAGTTCCAAATTTTGGACACAATACTCAATGCTTCGAACGACTCTCAGTATTCATAATAATATAGATAATGCAAAATACTTAAAACTGAAAGCATTTCTTAAGCGACAGTCCGACGGCTACAAACCCAAAAAGTCGAAGATCTTTACATCAAATGACATCAATAAATTTATTAAAGAAGCCCCAGATGAGATCTATTTAGCGACAAAAGTAAGTAATTGTCAATATCAAGAAAATTTTAGTATCCAGCATTCCACAAGTTCTCCAAAAATGATTTTCAATAATTGCACATTTAACTTTAACAATAAATAAAATACGTAAGTAGGAAGTTATTTCATAGTTCTTCTTCTTAAATGGTTGGGCACTGTTCAGGCTCTGCTAATGAATAGGTAATTTCGTATTTTCATGGATCCAAAGCAATAAATAAAATATTTTCATATTTATTTGTATCTATTTTTATAATTGTCGTTGTCGTAGAAAAAGTATAGTATGCAACGCGCACAAAATAGCAATTTTGCACTCGTTTCAATTGCAACACTCGCCTTCGGCTCGTGTTGCAAACTTTGAAACTCGTGCAAAATGTGCATCATTTTGTGCTTGTTGCATAATATACTATTTTCGGCCTACATTCCGTATATTTAGAATTCATGACAACGATAGTACCTACTAATCGAAAATATTTTTTTGCAATACGTGTTCCCAAAAACATAAATATGCCACTAGAAGTTCATACATCTAAAAAAAAAAGTGGGTTTCAGCAGAGAAAAGCCAAACAGGCTAAAATGGATGTAGTTCAGAGCATGTCTGGATCCATCTTTAAATATGTTTCAAAAACTGACGACATCCAAAGTTCATCAAAAGAAACTGATTCTTACGTTGATAGAAGAAATGATAAGATCGGCTCATCTTCAAGAAGCAACGGCGACAATACAGAATTAATGATGATAGCCCATGAAGACGACAAATCTGAAATAAATACTGAAAGTGACAGTGGTAGTACTGCTAAGGCGTATACTATCGAAGACAGTATGGGCATGAATGAATCAGTTTAGGACTTGAAAGATGTCTCACGGTTGGAGTATACCCGTTCCTGATAATGTTCGCATTGAGATAATAAAAAAAGGAAGCGAACATTTTCAAAGTACAAAAGGACCGCTTATCTAGGCACGGGTTAAAAATAAATGTGATGTGCGCCGTCTTTCAAAAGAACGGTTTTACAAAGTGATGCCTAATGGTGTAGAAATTCTCCGGTCATGGATGGTTTATCCTCCTATAACTAATAACCTATACTGCATCTGCTGTCGTTTATTTGCTGTCGCTAATAGTTCTAATACAAAAACAGTATTTACGACTGGATTTCAGAAGTGGTGGAAACTCAATACCAGAGTATCCGACCATGAAACTTCAAGGGAACATCTGGAAAATTTTGAAAAGTGGAAAACTTTGGGAATGAGGTTAAAATTGCCTAAAACAATAGATGACGCAGCTTTGCAATTAGTCGATACTGAAAAACAGATGTGGACGCTTCTTTTATTTAGATTATTGAATATAACTTTGTTTCTGGCTAAACAAAACCTAGAATTTCGTGGACATGATGAAGGGCAAGGCTCATCAAATAAAAGTAACTTCTTAGAACTACTCCAACTACTGTCAAAATATGATGTAGTGTTGGAAGAACACATCTTGAATTTGGAGCATTTTAAATCACCAAAAGTATCATATTTGTCGCCAGATATAGAAAATGAATTCTTAAATGTTTTAGCGAACCACGTAAAATTTTGTAAAAGTTTGTTAATGACATTAAATCTGCTAAATATTTTGGAATTATGTTTGATAGCACACCTGACATTTCACATGTTGATCAAATATCGGAAGTGATTCGTCATGTGAAAATTGATATTGGAAAAGTGGAAGTCAAAGAAGTAGTCCTTGGATTTTTTCCTTTACATGGAGGAAAGGCCAATATTTATGTGATGAAATTTTCAAGAAGCTCGAAAATGACTGTTAAGATATTATGCTATGTCGTTCCCAGGATTATGATAATGCAGCTGTTATGGGCGGCATACATGGAGGGGTGCAAGCTATTATTAAAGAAAAAAAATAAGAAAGCACTTTTTGTTGGATGTATAGGTGATTCAATTAATTTATGTGGCCAACACTCATTTGCACAAATGTATCATGTGTAACATTTTTCGGAGCAGTAGAGACAATTTTTACATTTTTTTCTGCTTCCACTAGCCGCTGGAAAGTGCTTCTTAAACACAGCAAAACATCAGTTAAAAGACTCTCAACAACGCGTTAGAGTGCTCATTATGCTGCAGTGATG
The DNA here is from genome assembly GCA_935421215.2 of Melolontha melolontha. Taxonomy (NCBI): domain Eukaryota; kingdom Metazoa; phylum Arthropoda; class Insecta; order Coleoptera; family Scarabaeidae; genus Melolontha; species Melolontha melolontha. The sequence goes on along the minus strand of OW285237.1, from coordinate 119,980,445 downwards.
TTGGCTGAAAATTTCGATGAGATTGTGGTTCCAATTGAAGAATTATGTGATCAACAAGAAAATTTAGACACCAGAAGTGCTGCACAGAATCTTATGCCTACTGTGTGTAATTTCACATTTCTTTGCTATCTTTTCTTTTGGAATGATGTACTAAGGGAAATAAAATGTGCTCAGATTGCATTGTAAAGTAAAGGCTTGAGTGTTGATCAATCGACTGTCAAAATAGAGGCCTTCATCTTTATATTCAGGAAAAACAGAGTCACATTGTAGAAGAGGCAATAGATCTTGCTGTAAAAAAATCGAAGGACTACGACATTCCAATGCAAAGACGAATTCGTCCTAAACAACGAATGGCCGGTGAGTTGGCCACCGTTGCAGGTCCGACACTGAGAGCTGAACTTCAAAAGGATATGTTGAAATGTCTTGACCGATTCAGTATTGAACTCCGAACTAGATCAAAGTCCGTTCAAGCTGTGGCTTCATTGTTTGAGGTTGTGCAGACAAATACTTAGCTTTTGGCAAACAGTGAAAAGTTGAGAAGACATTTAAAAGCGGCCAATGTTAGAGTTTCTAATTGTCTCTAGACTTTTGAAATTCATCATGGAATGGGATTTTACCTAATCTCTTCCGAATCTAATGATCGCACTCAAGTTATTTATGACAATTTGCGTATCAATTACAAGGAGTTTTGGTAAATTAAAATAATTAAAAATTACTTGCGGGCTACGATGAACGAAATGAGACTTAATAATCTTGGCATATTAACAATAGAACACCAGGCAACACAAAATATAAATTTTGAAACCGTGATTTCCGAGCTTGCGGCCGTTAAATCTAGAAAGAAGGATTTTAAGTGTTTGTACATAATATGTATATGAGAGTGTTATACCAGTTTTTTAATTATATACATGAATGTAAAAGAATGTATAATAAAACAGTACTATTACTATCATAATATTATAATTTAATTATTAATGACTAATTTGTATTTATTAAAAATCATACTTTACGTTTATCGGATTTTTAATAATTTTAACAGTTTTCATTCTTGGGGTTACGCACCGGGTACCACCTATGCTAGCTACGCCACTGATTTAATTGCTTTTTAGATGTATAAACGCTAACCAGTAAAATTATTAATTAACAATTTATTTATCGAACTTGCTTGCTAAATGTTGAAGGAGTGCAAAATATGAATAAGACCATTGGATAATCTGAAACAAAAGACATATCTATATAAGATTAATATGTACCTAGTACTTACAGAAGTAAATGTCGCTAATGACAAATTCGAAAATTTTAAGGCGGTTATACAAAATGGATGTTTAGATCTTTCCATTATAATAAATAATGATTTCTTTGTGGATGAATTACAAATATACCACTGAGATAAATAACACGATTCACCTACTTCTAAATTCTGCAATAAAATTCTTGTAATAAACAATAATAAAAATAATAATAAATTACTTTCAACATAACTTCATTTCCATACCAACAATATAAACTTAATTGAGTCATCATCGTAATGAAATACGAAAACAACATAACGAATTGAATTGAAAGTGGTGATACCTGAAACAGAAATATATTACACACGTAAAAAATAATTTGTGGATTTTTTTGTGATAGTAATGATTAATATAATGATTTTTAAACAGTTGCGTTTTTCATGTCCGCCATTTATAACAGTGATAACTAGAGCTGAGGATGTTTGCGGTACGGCTGGACCGTATGTAGTGCATCCCCACATTTAACTATTTATCTAAATATTCTCTGAAATGATTTGCCGGATCTCATAAATTAATAGAGTGATATTTTAGTATGCACTGGATATTGTTATTATACAAAATCATAATAGCCATTTGTATTTATGGATCATAAATAATAATACGCATGTATTTGTATTTGGTTGTGAATTCAATTTAAACTTAAAACGAATCGTAATATTTTAACGACAAGCCGTCCTTACAATACATGCATTCGAGACAAAGTAGAAGTTATAAGTTATAACTTCTAAGTTCATTCACCTAGTTCAAGTAGGTAGTATATATAAAATATATGCAAAATATGTGCTGCCAGGCTTTGAAAGGCTGTGTGACAAGATTTTAATAAATCGAGGTTTCTTTTGTTTTCGTAGCTTTTATTGCATTTGGTTATAAAAATAATATAATAAATAGTAATAAACACAGCTTCTAATCTAGTAATATATTATCAGAATGTGTTTTTCTGGATTTTAGTTAAATTTACACCTTGTTTTAGAATATTGTGAATGAACATTTTACAATTGACTATTTACAACATGGAAATTCAATGAAACTAAAACTTCAACACTAATAAAAGGCCTTTGTTGTTTATAATAATAGTTCTTAACGACAGCAATAAAATTTTCTAAGAATAGGGGCTTTACTTCAGCTCCAAAATGTCCATTTTCGATCAATTATGGAAGTTATTCGTAGAGTTGCACACTTTGTCTCGAATGCATGTATTGTAAGGACGGTTTGTCGTTAAAATATTACGATTCGTTTTAAGTTTAAATTGAATTCACAACCAAATACAAATACATGCGTATTATTATTTATGATCCATAAATACAAATGGCTATTATGATTTTGTATAATAACAATATCCAGTGCATACTAAAATATCACTCTATTAATTTATGAGATCCGGCAAATCATTTCAGAGAATATTTAGATAAATAGTTAAATGTGGGGATGCACTACATACGGTCCTGCCGTACCGCAAACATCCTCAGCTCTAGTGATAACCGCGGTTTCTTTTAATAGAGATTGAAGGACACATTCGCATATTTAAATTTCTTATAGGGCTCATAACACGAGTGGCGTATGCGCTGCAAAATAAAGAAGTTGTAATTGCAACATTCCTTGATATCCCGGGTGGGTGATAATATCTTCTTTAATTTAATTAACTCAGCACTTATATTGGAATTGATGGAACATGTTATGGCGGAGATCGTTTCGGTCGGAATCGCGAGAGGCTTCTTTAAGGAAGAATACTCTCCTCCCTACTGTTGAATCTCGTTATGAACAAACTGATTGTATAATAGTCCTTAGTAGTAGTGAATGCCATTATGTCCTGGGGTTTAGTCATCATGAGCCAAGGAAGATTCAATAATACCATTAGATATAAAGATACAAAAATTTGCTTTCGATATTATTGATATTATGGGGATAATTAAGGGTACCCTGATAGCAGCAATGGAGGCTATATTGAATTACTTCTTGATAATAGCAAAGACAAGGATGGATTTGCACATTTACAGAAATCCTTAAGTAATCTTGTAATTACATCAGGTTACACTAATATACACAGAGACATGTGAAAGATACCTCATCAGATTACTTGATAGCCAAATACGCTTTTAACCCTTTTTTTGAGGTAATTATCCCAGAAAGGCACAGATGGGAACAAGAGATCCGACGGGCAGGCCAAGTGCATTATACATGCATTATATTAAAGTAAAATCTCTAAACATATTGCTGTGAATTCTCTTTCCCATTTGAAAAATGTATATTAATATATAAGTGAATGCGACAATATAATATATACTTATTTTTTTATAAAATCATACCCAATATACGAGTATATATATATATGACTTAGTAGCAATTTAATGTGTGAATGTATCCTACATTCACACATTTTGTGTAAATAACTTCTTTTTGTATATAGGCAAATTTTTCTACATAATTGTTTATTATATTTACAAGGTGACAAGATTCTATAAATCTGTCCACTAATTAAAGGTGATATTCCAACTTTTGTTTTTAATTTTCCATTATAAGTTCGATATTTAATTTGCATAGAAGTTAGCTTATTTTATTATAATTTCATCCATGTGTATGTATATACGGGTGACCTTGAAATAAAGATACAACGTATGATAAATGGAAAGATGTAATTATGTAGAATATAAATCTAAAATGCAGTCAATTATGATGCAAACCCCGAAATTAAAAACATCCCGAAAATTGTATTACGTGGCCCCTATGAATTCAAAATATTCAGAATGTGTATATATGACAAATACCTCACACAGACATACGTAACAGTTGGATGAGATGGATAATAACAAAACTATTCTTCTAATTATTATCGGTCAACTTTAAGATATCGTCTTATATAAAATAGTCGATCGCGTGACAAATTTTTTTTAATACTTTTGTAATTTAGGAAAATATTTTGGATTTATGTTCTATATAATTACATCTTTCCATTTTTCATACTTTGTCTTCTTATTTCAAGGACACCCGATATACAGGCTGATTCATTTTCGGCCCTCACCATGGGGATCTCGCTTATTATTGGAGATAGAGTATAGGTTTAAATTTGGCAAAGTTGTTAAATTTTGTGTTTGTTATAAATCCATAAAGAAAATAGACCTGTGACAAATGACCTTTGTTATTTAAAAAAAAACGCGAAAACCCCATTTTCTTCTTTTACCTGTAGCACCGACATTTGGCCTTGTAGAGAAAAAATAGAAACACATTCTTGTGGCCATTTCTAAACCTCTATCCAGTGGTGTACTCCAAATTTTTATACGACGTTTCGTTTCTCTCTGGCCATCATCAACTATCTAATTTCTTATAGGCGTCATATTTGATTTAGACATCTTCAGAAAGAGTTTTTTTTTCTGATTTCAACCATGTACCACATGCTGACTAAAGTTTTTGACATTAGGTTTTATTTGAAAGAATAAATTATAAGATTAAATTAGGTAGCCATGGAATTTCAATCTGTCAAACATTTCATTTATTGTTCATTAATAATACAAAAATGTCATACACTAACGAAGAGAAATGAGATATGATAAGTATTTTTTATTCTTCGAACCGAAATTCAACAGTAGCGAGTACAAGATATCTACAATTATATCCAGAACGACAACAGCCTCATCGTACCATTTTTCTAGATCTCGACAAAAATTTGGTCGAGAATGGATCGTTTACTAAGCCGCGAAATGGTCGAGACAACAGGAATTTAAATGAAAATCGACAAGATATTTTACAAATGGTAAATTAAAAGCGTGTTTTCAAATTTCATGTTAATCTTGTATTTTTATTGATAAATAATAATCCATCAATTTCTACACGCGAAATAGCGTCATAATTAAATTTGTGCCAGTCCAGAGTTTGGAGAACTTTACATAAAAGTAGGTTTAAACCATACAGGATCCATGTTAGTCACTCTTTACTGCCTGGAGATAATTTGAGAAGGCTAGAATATTGTAATTGGTTAATGGGAAAGATAGAAAATGACGAAAATTTTTTAAGCAAAATCATCTGGTCAGATGAAACAAAATTTACAAATTCTGGAATGTTCAACAGAAATACGAAGCACTATTGGGCAGTACAAAATCCCCGACAAAACAGGGCTAGAAGACCACAACATCGTTTTGGAATAAACGTTTGGATGGGTATTTTGGCAAATCGTCTCCTAGGACCAGTTATGTATGAAGAACATTTAAATGGAGGAAGATATTTAAACATTTTACGTACATACGTATCTGACTATCTTGACGACAATATCCCATTAAATCAATTACAATATTTATGGTGGCAACAAGATGGCGCACCAGCACGCAATGCAGCTGTTGTTAGAAATTTCTTAAATCAAGAGTTTGCAAACCGTTGGATTGGAAATAGGGGAGTTGTTGAATGGCCTGCGAGATCACCTGATTTAAGTCCGCTAGATTTTTTTTTATGGGGATATGTTAAAAATAATATTTATAAAGTAGATGCGCCACAAAACATTGAAGAATTACGAGACAGACAGTCCTAGAAGAACTATACAAAGGACAGTACAAAATGCCAGAAGGCGTGCCCAATTGTGCATTATCGAAGATGGACAGATAATTGAACATTTACTGTAATTGTTTATTGTTTACTTTTCTATATATTTTTATTAATGTTTTTGTTATCTTGTACTCGCTACTGTTGAATTTCGTTTCGAAGAATAAAAAATACTTATCATATCTCGTTTCTCTTCGTTAGTGTATGACATTTTTGTATTATTAATGAACAATAAATGAAATGTTTGACAGATCGAAATTCCATGGCTACCTAGTTTAATCTTATAATTTATTCTTTCCAATAAAACCTAATGTCAAAAACTTTAGTCAGCATGTGGTACATGGTTGAAATCAGAAAAAAAAACTCTTTCTGAAGATGTCTAAATCCAATATAGCGCCTATAAGAAATTAGATAGTTGATGATGGCCAGAAAGAAACGAAACGTCGTATAAAAATTTAGAGTACACCACTGGATAGAGGTTTAGAAATGGCCACAAGGATGTGTTTTTATATTTTCTCTACAAGGCCAAATGTCGGTGCTGCAGGTAAAAGAAGAAAATGGGGTTTTCGCGTTTTTTTTTTAAATAACGAAGGTCATTTGTCACAGGTCTATTTTCTTTACGGATTTATAACAAACACAAAATTTAACAACTTTGCCAAATTTAAACCTATACTCTATCTCCAATAATAAGCGAGATCCCCATGGTGAGGGCCGAAAAAAGAATCAGCCTGTATATATATATATATATATATATATATATATATATATTTCTTTTTGCATATCATATTCATATCTTGTGACTATGTAATGTAAATAGCTTTTATGTTCGAGTATTTTGTTTCTACAAATATGTTTAAAGCAATTAGAATGTTATTTAATGCTTAAACTTATTACCAAAATAATATTTGTCATATTTTATATATTTGACGTTTTTGTTCTAATGTATTTGAATAACATATCTGTTTACCGTGAACGATAGTCAGTAGATGCCATCTCTGAAAACACCAAAGACGTAATAAGATCTGCGCTCTTAATAATTTAATATTTTTTTCCTCTTTTTAATAACGAAATCGGACTTAATATTTTTAATCATTTTACTTATATACAACACCGAATCATTTATCATACAACAGACTTTCAATAATCGTGATGAAACTGAGAGGTTGGTATATTGTATTTTATAAACCTTTTTGAGTCTGAAGTAATCTGAAAGTTTTTAAGTAACATTAGACATATTGTTATTTCCTTTAGTTAATTCAAATATTTTTATGAGTTAATTACGTAGGAAGCCATAAGGAACCAAAGGGGGGTGGAAAGATATCCTATCGGGTGACCAGCCCATGACGTAATTTTGCTTTCATTAATTAAACGTAAATAAATATAATTCTTTCAACCAGTTTTTATATAAGAAATAGCTCCTGGAATAACATAGACAGAGTCCGAAATATATATATACCGCTCGGAAGGGATTCAGGCAGGCGCGGCTCGTGATGACGTATTTTGGTTTGCAGTACAATGATACAAGTGTCTCGTGTGTTTTCGGTGTTTACTAAGCAAACGTTACAGTTAGTACACGAGAATACACGAAGCACTCGGATCATTGTACTGCAAACCAAAATACGTCATCACGAGCCGCGCCTGGATTCAGGGCATTTATTGAAGAAGTGAACGCGCAAGTTGATAGCAGTTATAAATAAATATTGTTATAACGAGCCATCGAAGAAATTCATAATTGGAGTAGACTGTGAAATTGCGTTGGTACTTTAACCACTTACACATAATGACATTTATTATTTGACATTGAAACTATAAGTTTGTGTCAAATTTTCAAAACTCTTATTAAGAAAATTGTTTGTGTTTAGATGTAAATGCACAACATTTTCAACAACTTCTGTAGCTATATGTTAATTTTGATTATGATTTCGATATTAAATAAATTATTTGTTTTCTTTTTTGTTGTAGTATAATTTCAATGCCATAACCTTTTTTTACAATGAAACCAAATGAAACTGTCAAGCATCAAGTAATGTGTCATTATGTGGAAGTGGTTAAAGTATCAACCCAATTTCACAGTCTACTCCAATTATGAATTTTTTCGATGGCTCGTTATAAATATGAAATAAATACTGTTATTATTATTAGTTTTGAAGTGTTATTTAGTGTGTTTTATTATTAATATAGTGTTTTTAATTACCGTTAGTTTCATTTAAAACGAACCCGAAAGACAAGTTAATCACGCTATGATTTGGCGAGAGCCTACAAATCATACAGATAACTGCTATTTGCTATCTGCTATCTGTTTGACTCATCTATGAATGCAGGGCCCAAATCCTCCATCTATTATTCTACCTATTCCACATTCAGATAGTTCACCAGTTCCACCCCAAAATTATGAGCTCGAAGTAGAAAATGAAAACAGCGTGGAAGAAGAAGAACCCAACAAGCCTTACACATCCCATCACCCTGATTTGAAGAAAAAAGATGATAAACCGCACAATCCGAGTCAAGCGGAATTCAGTGATTTTATTTGAGACTTTGACTTGTCAAAGGAAAAAGTAGAACTTCTAGGGTTAAGACTACAGTAACAAAATCTTCTCCAGCGTAATGTCAGGCACTCACATTACAACGTCTGAGGAATTTGGTTCCTTTTTTTGAGAAGAAAAACAATCTCGTTGTTTGCTGCGACGTTAATGGGTTGATCAAATGTTTGAATTTGAACATGGAGGCTATTCATCGACTCCTCCAAGCTTAGTTTAAAAGTTGCATTACTTCGCAACGGCAACCGTCTTCATTCTATTCCTGTCGGTCATGCAGTTCACATGAAGAAGACTTCGCAAACATGACACCCCTCCTCGACTTAATCAAATACTCTGACCACAAGTGGAAAAATCTATGGTGATCTAGAAGTCATCGTTGTACTCTTAGGAATGCAACTGGGGTACACTAAATACTCCTACTTTTAATATATGTTCGTAGGGATAAGAAATCACATTATATTCAAGCAGACTGGCCTGCAAGAAATCTTAACTCTAGCGAGAAAAATGTCGTTCCGACCCTCTCGTGGACGCGAAAGATGTTCGTCTTCTACGCCTTCATATAAAGCTGGTTTTGATGAAAAACTTTGTCAAAGGTATGAACGAATAAATTGTCGTTTTATTTCTCTGACCACAATATACCTCATTTGATGCTAGACCTTGAATAGAGAACCATATTTGCAATAATACAAAAGTATTTTTAATAATATAAAATACTTTTGTATTATAAAAAACTGGTGAGCTTACCCACTCATGTATGTTTCAATTATTCTGTTACAAACCATATTTACACCCTGAGATAATTTGTATGCAAATAGTGTGTAAGAATAGTGTAATTTTTAATAAATATTTAGTTTTACATTTACCCCACCAAGTAGAATACTCAGCAGTTTTACATAATGTCGATGGCTCTGGTCCACCAATATTTTTCAAGAAACCTCTTTAATAATATCTGCATGGGGATTAATCCCGCCTGAGTGACTATTTGAATATGTTGCGTAAAGAACCATTTTGTTTAAATAAATATGTTAAGCAAATATAAAATAAAAGATTAAACAGCAATAGGAATAAAAACAGTAACGATAATAATTGAAAAGCAACCCTTAACAAGGTCCGCTAATATAAATTAATATAACTATAAATATAAATAACTATAAACACAAAATGATGATACTAAACAAATAAAGTCCCACATAAATTAACAACAATACCTTTAAATAAATTTAAGACACACGAAAATTATATAATTAATAACTTTAATAAACTAAAACCGAAAGAATGAAAATAAAAATACGACTGTCTAGAATGATATCTATTATACCTTAAAAATTAAAATTTTGCTTTCTAAACTTTTCAACAAATATTGATTAAAACACCCTAAGTAAAGGCTTGGTGCCGGCATCTTTCCAGACAGTATACTTACCACCAATAAACCACCAGTTACCCATTACTTACCACCAATAGAAAGAACCCAGTATTACAAATAACCACTACGCTTCCTAATAGTTGTGCTAATAAGCCGAAAGAAAAGACAATCTCTATCTGCTCCAGAAATCTAAAACAAAGTACTTACAAATTATTTTATTTTAAATCATATTTTTAGAAACAAGGATTAGTTTTTTGATGTCCAGGAATTTTTTCTGGTGTCTATATTTGAACTACATTAAATACAGAAATATTGTTTTTTGAAACAAACACGCACATACAAATCAAATATGTTAAATGACTAAAACTTTAATGTTTTATTTGACAAATTTTAGAGCTCAGCTTAATACTTACTTGATCAATGCGTTGTGATGTATAACACAATCTTTTAATGTTCTTTCGGTTTTACTTTCAAAATCTTTAGAAATAGATATCAGACTAAAGTTGTGTGTTCTGTATCGCCCTACTTTGTCTTCTTTACATGCCAAGATCTTTGCTTTTAGTATATTAAATTGTCCAATGGCAAAACCCAATAAAGAAAAACAAAGCGTATCTAAACAAAAATTATTCCCAGCAGCTATGCAAAGTGCTAAACTTTCTATAATATACATTATGAAGGTATATCTTCCCAAATCGAAAGGAACAGGTATTGGCAAAAGCTTATTGTCCAATAACGGGTAAATACTAAATAAAATAACTACAATCGCACAAGAACCTCTATACAATTTAGTTATTGATATTGATATACTTAACACTTCTGTTAAGTGGTGTTCTAAGTGGAAAGAATGGCATGTGAAAATGGGGTTCTCCAAATGTTTCAACATTTTTAAAAACGTTCGTCTTGAATAGAGATAACTAACGAGTTTGCAAAAATAGGAAGAATATGAAGTCATCATGTACAAGATTTCAGAAAGCTTTTGAAAGTCATTGATGTCATGGATGAATTGCATAATCATACCCACATATGCCGTTAAAAATATTGACATACTTAATGTACTTTTGCATTTATCTAATTTCGTTGACTTGTCTCTGTGCCAATATCCCATCAATGACATCATATATTTCTGTATTTGAAAAATGTCTGATATACAAAACTGTTTCATTTCGCACAGAGATAAAAATGGTTTCGAAACTTGAACGTTTATTTTCTAATAATTTTAAGAAGGCTCCTCTATTTATGTAGATATAATACCTCACTACCATACTAATAAATTAATAAGTTATACTATTACTTAAAAATTCTCTTTAAATACGAAAATAATCAATAGTTTCCTATTCATAAATAATTGCGAGTATGACGTTTATAAAACTAATTAACGACAAGGAAAGCTGTAAAAATATTTAATGTTTTTGGGTTATTAATTACCATTCTTGTCAACGGTTTTAGTTATTTAATTCTTAATAACAGTATTTTTATATTATTGCTTAAATAGTAATACTAAACGAAATATATAAAGTTAGATCTCGTGCGTATAAAAATTATGAACGTGTTAATAATTAGTATACGCACGAGATCTAACTAAACATAGATTAAATAGAACTTATATAATCTTTACATCTGACTTTCTTTGCGATCAACAGTTATTTCTTCTTCTATGTCCCTCTTTTCTAAGATCTTGCCAATGTTCGGACTTTTTTGCTTTTTATTCAATATTTTATTTACTCTATTTCCTAATTATTATTAAATTTTAAAAATTGATGTATTCGTTTAACAAAGATAATAATCACTTTATTCTAAACATATGGCAACTAGGTAACCACTACCAAAGACCTTTTCAGTCTGTTTTCATCTGACTGTTATAATGATAACGATGTTATATCGCAGACAAAGAATGCCAAACATAGTTCATGAAATGCTTGAATTAAGGTATTGTAAAGTATTTGTCTTTTCGGGTTCTTAAATAAAACTAACGGTAACTTAGACACACATTATATTAATAATAAAAACGAATAAAAATTTAAAAACTAATTACTAACAATAAGCACATTTATGTAAGGTCACTCGGCGATGATTTGGTATCGAATGAATAATAAATCCCTTTTTCGACGGCTTATATATCGGCTGTTGAATCTCTCTCGAGTGTTCTATGTCTATCGAGAAGGCGCCAGAGGTATGATACGTGACGTATCGTTGGTTGAATCATCACAGTATCATGTTATTATTAAATTCTTACAAATAAAATACAAGTCAAAATTATTTTGTGACGATAAAGTCAACTATGATTCACAAACCGAGAACTCTTAAACGACGGTTATCCAGAAAAATCCACAATTGGTGGAAAATATTATTCTTAATTGCCATGGATTAGAAGCGAAAAATGTAAGTGAGTTGAATTTCAAACACAAATGGATTTCAGGTTCTTGATTAGTATTTACACATATCCAAATTCAGTTCAAAATAGAATCTAAGAGTTCAATACATTTCAAAAATAAATGTACGAGATATATATATACATATATATATATATATATATATATATATATATATAGTATTTTCGTGACCTTGGTATGATAAGGTAAACTTAATTAGTCGGCGATTAAAGGTCTGGTTATTACTTCAGAGTGTATATATTTAAAATAATCCTACATGTTTCGGCAATGATGCCGATTTATATTTTTTATATCCTTGACAAAGGCATCATTGCCGAAGCATGTAGGATTATTTTAAGTATATACACTTTGAAGTAATAACGAGACCTTTAATCGCCGACTAATTAAGTTTACCTTATATATATATATATATATATATATATATATACATATATATATATATATATATATATATATATAATAACTTCGTGACCTTGGTATGATATGGTAAACCTAATCAGTAGGCGATTAAAGGTCTGTATATTACTTCAAAATATATGTATTTAAAAAACTCTACATGTTTCGGCTGTGTACGCCTTTATCAAGAGAATACAAAATATAACTTTTGTATTCTCTTGATAAAGGCGTACACAGCCGAAACATGTAGAGTTTTTTAAATACATATATTTTGAAGTAATATACAGACCTTTAATCGCCTACTGATTAGGTTTACTATACTCAGTCGGGTGTAATCCGCCCTGGCGTAAAAGGCGTCCAAAAAGGAGTCTTCGTCTGTTTGTTCATTCTATCTCGAATACATCTGTGGCCTGACTGGGGGCTAGACGAATACTCAGTCGGGTGTAATCCGCCCTGGCGTAAAAGGCGTCCAAAAAGGAGTCTTCGTCTGTTTGTTCATTCTATCTCGAATACATCTGTGGCCTGACTGGGGGCTAGACGAATACTCAGTCGGGTGTAATCCGCCCTGGCGTAAAAGGCGTCCAAAAAGGAGTCTTCGTCTGTTTGTTCATTCTATCTCGAATACATCTGTGGCCTGTTTGGGGGCTGGACGAATATCCAGACTGGTGTAATCCGCCATGTCGTAAAAGGCGACAGAAAGGAGACATGCTCAGCTCTGATCGTTCCATCTTGATTAGGTAGTTGTGGCCTGTCTGGGGCTAGACGAATACCCAGACGGGTGTAATCCGCCCTGGCGTAAAAGGCGACCAAAAGGGAGTCCTGTTGTTCTGTGTTACCTTCCTTCTGTAACATGTCGTATATTTCAGGTTGTAGTTAGTTCTCAATAATTTATCGTACCGTATATCGACGTTGACTTAACTTATTTATTGTGACATTCTTTTGTCTGTTCTGAATCGATATATCGTGTTGTCAAGTTTACGTTTCGCAGATCCTTTTATTTTGGTATGTGTTGATTCTAGCTGTTTGTGCTAGGTTTTGTTGTACTTATTTTGAGAATAGTTTGATATTCCAAACTTGGATCGGACTGCGTTTGGTTGTTGATACATTTATCGATTCCTGATTCTGACAAATTTTCGTTCAAGTTTATGACTTTTAATTCTAGGATAGCTTGCTGTCGAGTTGACTCTGTTAACAATCTTGTAGATTGATTTACTATTATGAGTATGGACGTTATAAGGTTTAGAACTGTTGATAGTGTTGTTCTGTTTGCTGTTATTGCATCTCTATTTAGAGGATTTGGAGATCACACTTACACACAGATCTTACCAGTTTGTTTTGTTCTTGTCGTAAAGAGTTTTATCGTACCGTGTAGGTTTTCCTCGTGTGAGGGTTTTGTGAACTCTTATACGTACTGGACGTTTGATATTGACTTTTGGATTTTATATATATTCCAATTTTATATACCGATTTTGACTATTGTTTAATATTTTTATAGAGATCTTCACTTTAGGTTAATATTTGGCATATGGGTTGTTATTTTACCTGCATATTTGCTGTTTACCGTTCTCTCCTTGACCTTTGTGATTGATTCTTTATGATAATAGAATTTGGACTTTTGGATACATCTCTGATGTGATCTTTTTTTTTAAAACCCGATTTTGACTCTTTCGCTTTAAGAAGCGGGGTAGACGTCAATAAATTCCGTCGTCCATTCCCGTAAGCTTCTTATAGGGCTGAGACCGACACCCCTCGTTTGTAATCGCGATTTTTCTTTTATCGGTCATGGACGTGTCTATGTTTGTTTACTTTTTTTCTGTTTATTGGTCCTCAACCGTATCAGTGTGGTGGTAGGCCGCCGCTGCTCTTTAAACTTTTGATGTAACGTATCCACTTATTTTGTTTGGCCAGATTAAGTTTTTTTTTGTTGTTGTCTCTATCGCATGGCGTAACGATAGTAAGACTGTTGGAACTCGTAAGTACACAGTGTCACAGTTACTCTTATCCTACCTTTTAGATTCTTACCTATTTTTCCTTAACCATTTGCATCCTATACGTTAGTAATATACCTTTTTAGTTAATCCTGTTTTCCTTTTTGAGCTGCTACTGCTTCACGGTAGTTAGTCTCTTTTGAGCTGTCGGAAGTTGTTCCCTAGTTTTGGTTGTGACGCAACGATTTTCGTGACTTGTGTTCATAGCGCAGCTTTCTATCTTCTTTCGCCACTAGGAGTAATGATCCCCTCGTAGTCTGTGTTTTTTTTTCGGTGTTTTATGCAGCTTTTCCTTCCCCTTTCTTGTTTTCTTCGAGGCGCTTGAACACTCGGCATGATATCGGCTGTTGCACATTCTGATGCTGGGGTGACGACCGTTCAGTACTGTTTGTTTTGTTGTTTTATGTTCTCGTTATTTGTAATCCCCGTACCGACCGAATGTCGAAGGGCCTTTGTGGTGGTTTAGGCCGAGCTAACTGTTGACATGGTGTGTTGGTTTGGTTATTTTGTGCTAATGAGTTTCTGCCGTCGAACAATCTGAGCGTCGATAGTTTTGCTTGACCTTGTGTCAAAATCGCCTTCTGCGTTTAATTTTGCTTCTATCTTGTGTAAGTTAGTTTCGCTTGACGTTCTGTCAATTTCGCTTTCTGCGTATTACTTTGCTTCTATCTAGTTTGATAGTTTTACTTGACTTTGTGTCAATTTCGCCTTTTACGATTAGTTACGCTCCTATCTAGTGTAAGATAGTTTTGTTTGACTTTGAGTCGATTTCGCCTTCTGCGTCTCGTTTTGCTTCTATCTTCTTTTAGATAGTTTTGTTTAAAGTGTATTTCAGGTTCATGTTCTTAGGTCACTCTTCAGTGCTATCTTTTGTTTTAGACTAGTGTCGCTGGTCAGATTGTTTAACTCTGCTTATGTTCTTATTTGGTTCTACCGTAATTCTCTGTATTGTTTCATCGATTCTTGCGTTTTGCGTTTGTGGCTTTAGGTCACTATAGTTTCAGGATTTAGTTTTATTTGCGTTTCGTCGATTCTTTTCAAATGATCTGCTAGATACCGTCGTTTATGGACACCGCACTGCCGAACTATTGTTCAGCTGTTTATTTCAATAGGGCTCACGTTTTCTTTTTTCTGGTTTTCCTTTGAAGACTTACCTTCTACTTTTGGAGAAATTTACAAGTAAATTTCTGTTGTGAAAGGGGGGAATTTGTTACGCATACAAATACACTTTCCTGCATACGGCCTATGTAAGTGCAAGTTTTCTCTATTATTTCTCTTAAAACCCTCGTAGCTTTAACATTTAAATAAATTTCTACTAATGATTTTTAATTTGCTTCAAACACCATTTATCGAACAGTTTGGACCCTTCAACTACAATATTCTCAACCCATTTCATTCGTTCTATTCATCTTGAAAGCCTTTGTATATTAGCAAGCGGTCATCTTCTTAAATTCCCTATCCGAAATGCTCGCAAGATTTTCACTGCTAACTCGCTAAAAGTCACACCGAATTTCAAACCAATTATGTAGGAATTTTTGCTTGGAAATATAGATCTTCTAGACGCATCTGTTTTGGTAAATATTGCCTTTCTATAATTAATTCTAGTTTAATTTTTAATTACAACGCTTATTGCGCCATCTCCTTTTCGTTGTTCGCCCTCTGCGACAGGAAACTCACTTGCCGACTCCTATTAGAAACTTTCGTCTCTGGTCATTAAATTATTTAACGTTTTAAGTTTGGTTTGACACTTTTTGCGATATGAGATCATCCTCGAGATTTTGAAAACTATATCCTCTTCTTTCTTTACTTCCGGCAATTACGATGACGTGTATCCGGCATTTTACTTCTATATCGATACGGCAGCCATTGAGACTTAAGCTTCATAAGCGCTGTGTCGTGTTTGTGTCACGTGTTATTTAAAACTAGATTTCTGCGGTGAGTTTTTGAAATCCCCTTAATAATTTTTACCATATCGCATTTTGAACTTTCAGGATCCTTATAAACGTTTTATAAAACGAGGTTTTCTCTGAATTTCTGAGAAATATTTGGATATCTACTGTGAAGCGTAAGGCGTCTCACCGGTAAATTTAACCTGTGTTTTGGGGCATAATTTTGCTGATCGAAATACTTCGACGCAGTTCTGAAACTCCCTTAAGCCGTCCGCAACCTGTGAATTTTGGGGCACATTTATTCTGCAAGACCTTTTTGGATTAGGAGAAAGGGACGCGGTTCATCCATATTGGATTCCCGTAATGGCGTCGCTGTGAAACCTGCTCGTGAATAAAAGAATTGACTTGCCCTAGTAAGCGATATATTGTACTTGGAAGGAACGAATTCTGTTATTGTATCCTAGAAAAAGTAGGTGTTGCCTTTTAATTCTTGCAGTCCTAAACTTATAGAAGATCATTTAAATATCGAATAGTGTTTAGTATTTCCTAAATTAATATTATAATCAAGCTGTTACTCTCCTTAAGAGACGCATACCTTGTGTGTTAGTTCAAACTGTTAATTCAGTTTATTTAGAAGGGTTCTTTTCCCTATTTCAAGTTTGTTTTACTGTGTCATTCGAGTCTGATTTTGTAATAAACCCGTTGATAGTCATAAATATCCCCGGGTACTGGTACAGAAACTTAATATTAGCTCCAGAAGACCGACAGCTTCACTGTTTGTCACCTGTTTAGATTTAGTGTCATTTTCGAGGTCAGATCCTTCAGATCGGTCCCTTAAATGTTTGTTTCGATTCCTGAAAATCGAAGAACTTTCTGTAGTTTAATGTACTTATTTTGTTATTAACTGTACAGAATCTAGATTACGTATACGGAATTGGTATTCTAATAATTACTTTTGTTAATTAATTTCCTACAGGTTTTTCTGTTTTAAATTATATTAAATATTTGCACACCTGATATACAGGGGGTACTCCAAAAGTTCTGCGAGGAATATTAGATCTCAAAATTTTGTAACTTTTCTTACCTTTATTATTTTGCTGTAATTAAGGCTTAACTTTGATTACTTTCATGAGGTAACCTTCCGTTTCGCTTGTGATTTTGCCATTCTTGTAACTGTTCGCGTTGACGTCTATTGAGACTTCTTTTGATAACTCGTTCGTGGTTTCAAGATTTTATTAACCTGACGAGACAATTTTGGAATAACCCCTCTCGCCTCCCGGTTCAAATATACAGGGGGAGAGAGTTGCTAACTTTTTCTGTACTCAGTATTATTAACTCAAATTTCTAGTTGCTATCACTTTTTTTGGTTGATCAGGGCTTCACCTTTTAATTGCTTCGAAACATTTTAAGTGTCTGTTACTATATTAGATTAGCGTTTTGACTTTGAATTTTGATGTACGACTGTGTCTAGTTTTATATTTTGTGAGAATTGACAACGCCGAATTGTGGATTGATGTTGGCCCATTTGTAGCCTTTAATAAATTGTAGAATTGTTGATTGTGTCTTGATCCCTACCCTTCCACTAGTTTTATGAGTAAAACAAAGTTTCTTGCACTGCAACGAGTGATAAGAGGCTGACCCTCTGGTGTTAGTTAGAGCTACCAGGTCCCGCCTGCTCCCGTTATAGCTGAATCTCTGCAGGTGGATATAACGGTGGCGTCCATTTTCCAACTCGCGGCCTTGAATCCGCGACGTTCTCCGAAACAAGAGAGTTAGCCGGCAGAGACCTTCCTGGGGACATAACATCAACAGGTAGGTTCAGACCAGAGAGGATCAGCGAGCGTTCACTCCTTATCACTCGTCACACATTTAATTTTACGCCGCGTTGGTGGCAAGTTTTTGGCTTGTTTTTGGTTGTGTTACCAACTCAACAAGAATACCTGCTTCTTCCTCCTCAGCTTCGGGTGTCACTGGCTTTGCTCGCCTAATTCGCGAAAAAGCATGGATGATTTTTGTGTTAATTTTTCGATACCTTAAACTAGTTTCTATCTCTAAAAATTGCTGCAAAAGATCAGAGTCAACTAGGGCTTACAGAAATTAAATCCGTGGACCAGCTTTTAGAATTGTGCAGAAAACTAGAAGCATGTAAGATCTCTATAGAAGCTTTCGCACCTCCACCTCGCAATAAGTCTTCTTTATGCGAACCAGACTTAGCCTATGATTATTCACCTTCAACATCTGGTGTAGCAGCAGTTTCGGCACCTTCGACCAACAATGGACCGAAGTGTTGGAATTGCAATGTAGTAGGTCATCTGGTGAGAGAATGTCCTAATCCTCGCGATTCACGATTTTGTTATAAATGTGGTGCTCGTGGTCATATCGCAAATTCTTGCCCTCGAAGTCGTCCTTCTAGGAAACGACAAAAGGAAAACGTAGTTCCTGATACACTATCCCGCTCTGTGCCAATCTTGTCAACTATCGATGAAACTGCTCCTGTTACCGATAAATGGTACAATAGACTTGTTCGTGCTGTTAAAGCGACTCCTGACAAATATCCTGCCTTTCAATTTGTCAATGGTAAACTTTGCAAGTGTCTTCGTCCTTCTCGCAACTACTTTGGTGATGATGTTGACTCTTGGAAAATTGTGGTTCCTAAGGAACGCCGATCGGAATTAATTAAAGCTTGTCATGATCCTCCTACTTGCGGCCACTTGGGAATTACGAAAACCTTGAGTAGAATTACCCAGAGACATTATTGGCCTAAAATGACAGCTGATGTCATTCGTTACGTAAATCGATGTCGCACATGTTTACGTACGAAACCCGAACAACGTAAACCTATCGGACGTATGGGAGGTCACTCTCAAATTGACAAACCTTGGGAAGTTCTCAGCGTAGATATTGTAGGACCCTTTCCGAGATCTAAGCGCGGGTTTAATTATATACTCGTTGTTTCAGACTGTTTTAGCAAATTTGTATTAACTTACGCCCTTCGAAAGGCCACTGCCGCCAATATCATTAAACATCTTGAGAATGACGTGTTCTTGCTATTTGGCGTACCTCGCACGATTATTTCTGGTAATGGGGTTCAATTTAAATCTAAAGAGTATCGTCAGTTGTTGAATCACTATCAAATTAAGTCTGCGTTTACCTCTTTCTACCATCCGCAGGCGAACCCTGTCGAACGAGTGAATCGTGTAATAAAAACTATGTTGATCTCCTATGTGTCGGAGAATCATCGAGAATGGGATCTAGTTCTTCCCAAGATTTCTTGTGCTCTGCGCACCGCCAAGCATGACGTAACCGGTCTCACTCCCTATTTCATCAATTTCGGCAGAGAAATGTCCACTAACGGGGAACGTCCGCTACAGAAACCTGAAGGTGGGAATGCTCCAAACGTTGTTTGTGTCAGAGACCCTGAAGAACTTATTTCTAGATCTTATCAATTTTCACGAATTTTCCAAGATGTAAAATCTCGACTACAGACGGCTTACGAGAAAGCTAAGACTCGTTATGATATGCGACATCGTGCAGTAGGGTTCTTGCCGAATCAGATGGTCTGGCGTAGGAATTTCGTTTTGTCTGATGCATCTAAATACTATACGGCGAAGCTGGCAGATAAATTTTTGGGACCTTTCTTGATACATCGTCGTTTGTCTACCGACACCTACGAATTAAAAACTTGCGAAGGCGAACTTCTGCCTGGAACTTGGAATAGCGCGCACCTAAAAGCGCAACCTGGAGTTGTCTAGTATTTCTTGTGTCCTGACTGGGGGCTAGACGAATACTCAGTCGGGTGTAATCCGCCCTGGCGTAAAAGGCGTCCAAAAAGGAGTCTTCGTCTGTTTGTTCATTCTATCTCGAATACATCTGTGGCCTGACTGGGGGCTAGACGAATACTCAGTCGGGTGTAATCCGGCCTGGCGTAAAAGGCGTCCAAAAAGGAGTCTTCGTCTGTTTGTTCATTCTATCTCGAATACATCTGTGGCCTGACTGGGGGCTAGACGAATACTCAGTCGGGTGTAATCCGCCCTGGCGTAAAAGGCGTCCAAAAAGGAGTCTTCGTCTGTTTGTTCATTCTATCTCGAATACATCTGTGGCCTGACTGGGGGCTAGACGAATACTCAGTCGGGTGTAATCCGCCCTGGCGTAAAAGGCGTCCAAAAAGGAGTCTTCGTCTGTTTGTTCATTCTATCTCGAATACATCTGTGGCCTGACTGGGGGCTAGACGAATACTCAGTCGGGTGTAATCCGCCCTGGCGTAAAAGGCGTCCAAAAAGGAGTCTTCGTCTGTTTGTTCATTCTATCTCGAATACATCTGTGGCCTGTTTGGGGGCTGGACGAATACCCAGACTGGTGTAATTCGCCATGTCGTAAAAGGCGACAGAAAGGAGACATGCTCAGCTCTGATCGTTCCATCTTGATTAGGTAGTTGTGGCCTGTTTGGGGGCTGGACGAATACCCAGACGGATGTAATCCGCCCTGGCGTAAAAGGCGACCAAAAGGGAGTCCTGTTGTTCTGTGTTACCTTCCTTCTGTAATATGTCGTATATTTCAGGTTGAAGTTAGTTCTCAATAATTTATCGTACCGTATATCGACGTTGACTTAACTTATTTATTGTGACATTCTTTTGTCTGTTCTGAATCGATATATCGTGTTGTCAAGTTTACGTTTCGCAGATCCTTTTATTTTGGTATGTGTTGATTCTAGCTGTTTGTGCTAGGTTTTGTTGTACTTATTTTGAGAATAGTTTGATATTCCAAACTTGGATCGGACTGCGTTTGGTTGTTGATACATTTATCGATTCCTGATTCTGACAAATTTTCGTTCAAGTTTATGACTTTTAATTCTAGGATAGCTTGCTGTCGAGTTGACTCTGTTAACAATCTTGTAGATTGATTTACTATTATGAGTATGGACGTTATAAGGTTTAGAACTGTTGATAGTGTTGTTCTGTTTGCTGTTATTGCATCTCTATTTAGAGGATTTGGAGATCACACTTACACACAGATCTTACCAGTTTGTTTTGTTCTTGTCGTAAAGAGTTTTATCGTACCGTGTAGGTTTTCCTCGTGTGAGGGTTTTGTGAACTCTTATACGTACTGGACGTTTGATATTGACTTTTGGATTTTATATATATTCCAATTTTATATACCGATTTTGACTATTGTTTAATATTTTTATAGAGATCTTCACTTTAGGTTAATATTTGGCATATGGGTTGATATTTTACCTGCATATTTGCTGTTTACCGTTTTCTCCTTGATCTTTGTGAATGATTCTTTATGATAATAGATTTTGGACTTTTGGATACATCTTTGATGTGACCTTTTTTTTAAAAACCCGATTTTGACTCTTTCGCTTTAAGAAGCGGGGTAGACGTCAATAAATTCCGTCGTCCATTCCCGTAAGCTTCTTATAGGGCTGAGACCGACACCCCTCGTTTGTAATCGCGATTTTTCTTTTATCGGTCATGGACGTGTCTATGTTTGTTTACTTTTTTCTGTTTATTGGTCCTCAACCGTATCAGTGTGGTGGTAGGCCGCCGCTGCACTTTAAACTTTTGATGTAACGTATCCACTTATTTTGTTTGGCCAGATTAAGTTCCTTTTGTTGTTGTCTCTATCGCATGGCGTAACGTTTGTAAGATTGTTGGAACTCGTAAGTACACAGTGTCACAGTTACTCATTTCCTACCTTTTAGATTCTTACCTATTTTTCCTTATCCAATTGCGTCCTTTAACGTTAGTAATTTACCTTTTTAGTTTATCCTGTTTTTTTTGAGCTGCTACTGCTTCACGGTAGTTAGTCTCTTTAGAGCTGTCGGAAGTTGTTCCCTAGTTTTGGTTGTGACGCAACGATTTTCGTGACTTGTGTTCATAGCGCAGCTTTCTATCTTCTTTCGCCGCTAGGAGTAATGATCCCCTCCTAGTCTGTGCTTTTTTTTCGGTGCTTTATGCAGCTTTTCCTTCCCCTTTCTTGTTTTCTTCGAGGCGCTTGAACACTCGGCATGATATCGGCTGTTGCACATTCTGATGCTGGGGTGACGACCGTTCAGTACTGTTTGTTTTGTTGTTTTATGTTCTCGTTATGATGCTGGGGTGACGACCGTTCAGTACTGTTTGTTTTGTTGTTTTATGTTCTCGTTATTTGTAATCACCGTACCGACCGAATGTCGAAGGGCCTTTGTCGTGGTTTAGGCCGAGCTAACTGTTGACATGGTGTGTTGGTTTGGTTATTTTGTGCTAATGAGTTTCTGCCGTCGAACAATCTGAGCGTCGATAGTTTTGCTTGACCTTGTGTCAAAATCGCCTTCTGCGTTTAATTTTGCTTCTATCTTGTGTAAGTTAGTTTCGCTTGACGTTCTGTCAATTTCGCTTTCTGCGTATTACTTTGCTTCTATCTAGTTTGATAGTTTTACTTGACTTTGTGTCAATTTCGCCTTTTACGATTAGTTACGCTCCTATCTAGTGTAAGATAGTTTTGTTTGACTTTAAGTCGATTTCGCCTTCTGCGTCTCGTTTTGCTTCTATCTTCTTTTAGATAGTTTTGTTTAAAGTGTATTTCAGGTTCATGTTCTTAGGTCACTCTTCAGTGCTATTTTTTGTTTTAGACTAGTGTCGCTGGTCAGATTGTTTAACTCTGCTTATGTTCTTATTTGGTTCTACCGTAATTCTCTGTATTGTTTCATCAGATTCTTGCGTTTTGCGTTTGTGGCTTTAGGTCACTATAGTTTCAGTATTTAGTTTTATTTGCGTTTCGTCGATTCTTTTCAAATGATCTGCTAGATACCGTCGTTTATGGACACCGCACCGCCGAACTATTGTTCAGCTGTTTATTTCAATAGGGCTCACGTTTTCTTTTTTTCTGGTTTTCCTTTGAAGACTTACCTTCTACTTTTGGAGAAATTTACAAGTAAATTTCTGTTGTGAAAGGGGGGAATTTGTTACGCATACAAATACACTTTCCTGCATACGGCCTATGTAAGTGCAAGTTTTCTCTATTATTTCTCTTAAAACCCTCGTAGCTTTAACATTTAAATAAATTTCTACTAATGATTTTTAATTTGCTTCAAACTCCATTTATCGAACAGTTTAGACCCTTCAACTACAATATTCTCAACCCATTTCATTCGTTCTATTCATCTTGAAAGCCTTTGTATATTAGCAAGCGGACATCTTCTTAAATTCCCTATCCGAAATGCTCGCAAGATTTTCACTGCTAACTCGCTAAAAGTCACACCGAATTTCAAACCAATTATGTGGGAATTTTTGCTTTGAAATATAGATCTTCTAGACGCATCTGTTTTTGTTAAATAATGCCTCTCTATAATTAATTCTAGTTTAATTTTTAATTACAACGCTTATTGCGCCATCTCCTTTTCGTTGTTCGCCCTCTGCGACAGGAAACTCACTTGCCGACTCCTATTAGAAACTTTCGTCTCTGGTCATTAAATTATTTAACGTTTTAAGTTTGGTTTGACACTTTTTGCGATATGAGATCTTCCTCGAGATTTTGAAAACTATATCCTCTTCTTTCTTTACTTCCGGCAATTACGATGACGTGTATCCGGCATTTTATTTCTATATCGATACGGCAGCCATTGAGACTTAAGCTTCATAAGCGCTGTGTCGTGTTTGTGACACGTGTTATTTAAAACTAGATTTCTGCGGTGAGTTTTTGAAATCCCCTTAATAATTTTTACCATATCGCATTTTGAACTTTCAGGATTCTTATAAACGTTTTATAAAACGAGGTTTTCTCTGAATTTCTGAGAAATATTTGGATATCTACTGTGAAGCGTAAGGCGTCTCACCGGTAAATTTAACCTGTGTTTTGGGGCATAATTTTGCTGATCGAAATACTTCGACGCAGTTCTGAAACTCCCTTAAGCCGTCCGCAACCTGTGAATTTTGGGGCACATTTATTCTGCAAGACCTTTTTGGATTAGGAGAAAGGGACGCGGTTCATCCATATTGGATTCCCGTAATGGCGTCGCTGTGAAACCTGCTCGTGAATAAAAGAATTGACTTGCCCTAGTAAGCGATATATTGTACTTGGAAGGAACGAATTCTGTTATTGTATCCTCGAAAAAGTAGGTGTTGCCTTTTAATTCTTGCAGTCCTAAACTTATAGAAGATCATTTAAATATCGAATAGTGTTTAGTATTTCCTAAATTAATATTATAATCAAGCTGTTACTCTCCTTAAGAGACGCACACCTTGTGTGTTAGTTCAAACTGTTAATTCAGTTTATTTAGAAGGGTTCTTTTCCCTATTTCAAGTTTGTTTTACTGTGTCATTCGAGTCTGATTTTGTAATAAACCCGTTGATAGTCATAAATATCCCCGGGTACTGGAACAGAAACTTAATATTAGCTCCAGAAGCCCGACAGCTTCACTGTTTGTCACCTGTTTAGATTTAGTGTCATTTTCGAGGTCAGATCCTTCAGATCGGTCCCTTAAATGTTTGTTTCGATTCCTGAAAATCGAAGAACTTTCTGTAGTTTAATGTACTTATTTTGTTATTAACTGTACAGAATCTAGATTACGTATACGGAATTGGTATTCTAATAATTACTTTTGTTAATTAATTTCCTACAGGTTTTTCTGTTTTAAATTATATTAAATATTTGCACACCTGATATACAGGGGGTACTCCAAAAGTTCTGCGAGGAATATTAGATCTCAAAATTTTGTAACTTTTCTTACCTTTATTATTTTGCTGTAATTAAGGCTTAACTTTGATTACTTTCATGAGGTAACCTTCCGTTTCGCTTGTGATTTTGCCATTCTTGTAACTGTTCGCGTTGACGTCTATTGAGACTTCTTTTGATAACTCGTTCGTGGTTTCAAGATTTTATTAACCTGACGAGACAATTTTGGAATAACCCCTCTCGCCTCCCGGTTCAAATATACAGGGGGAGAGAGTTGCTAACTTTTTCTGTACTCAGTATTATTAACTCAAATTTCTAGTTGCTATCACTTTTTTTGGTTGATCAGGGCTTCACCTTTTAATTGCTTCGAAACATTTTAAGTGTCTGTTACTATATTAGATTAGCGTTTTGACTTTGAATTTTGATGTACGACTGTGTCTAGTTTTATATTTTGTGAGAATTGACAACGCCGAATTGTGGATTGATGTTGGCCCATTTGTAGCCTTTAATAAATTGTAGAATTGTTGATTGTGTCTTGATCCCTACCCTTCCACTAGTTTTATGAGTAAAACAAAGTTTCTTGCACTGCAACGAGTGATAAGAGGCTGACCCTCTGGTGTTAGTTAGAGCTACCAGGTCCCGCCTGCTCCCGTTATAGCTGAATCTCTGCAGGTGGATATAACGGTGGCGTCCATTTTCCAACTCGCGGCCTTGAATCCGCGACGTTCTCCGAAACAAGAGAGTTAGCCGGCAGAGACCTTCCTGGGGACATAACATCAACAGGTAGGTTCAGACCAGAGAGGATCAGCGAGCGTTCACTCCTTATCACTCGTCACACATTTAATTTTACGCCGCGTTGGTGGCAAGTTTTTGGCTTGTTTTTGGTTGTGTTACCAACTCAACAAGAATACCTGCTTCTTCCTCCTCAGCTTCGGGTGTCACTGGCTTTGCTCGCCTAATTCGCGAAAAAGCATGGATGATTTTTGTGTTAATTTTTCGATACCTTAAACTAGTTTCTATCTCTAAAAATTGCTGCAAAAGATCAGAGTCAACTAGGGCTTACAGAAATTAAATCCGTGGACCAGCTTTTAGAATTGTGCAGAAAACTAGAAGCATGTAAGATCTCTATAGAAGCTTTCGCACCTCCACCTCGCAATAAGTCTTCTTTATGCGAACCAGACTTAGCCTATGATTATTCACCTTCAACATCTGGTGTAGCAGCAGTTTCGGCACCTTCGACCAACAATGGACCGAAGTGTTGGAATTGCAATGTAGTAGGTCATCTGGTGAGAGAATGTCCTAATCCTCGCGATTCACGATTTTGTTATAAATGTGGTGCTCGTGGTCATATCGCAAATTCTTGCCCTCGAAGTCGTCCTTCTAGGAAACGACAAAAGGAAAACGTAGTTCCTGATACACTATCCCGCTCTGTGCCAATCTTGTCAACTATCGATGAAACTGCTCCTGTTACCGATAAATGGTACAATAGACTTGTTCGTGCTGTTAAAGCGACTCCTGACAAATATCCTGCCTTTCAATTTGTCAATGGTAAACTTTGCAAGTGTCTTCGTCCTTCTCGCAACTACTTTGGTGATGATGTTGACTCTTGGAAAATTGTGGTTCCTAAGGAACGCCGATCGGAATTAATTAAAGCTTGTCATGATCCTCCTACTTGCGGCCACTTGGGAATTACGAAAACCTTGAGTAGAATTACCCAGAGACATTATTGGCCTAAAATGACAGCTGATGTCATTCGTTACGTAAATCGATGTCGCACATGTTTACGTACGAAACCCGAACAACGTAAACCTATCGGACGTATGGGAGGTCACTCTCAAATTGACAAACCTTGGGAAGTTCTCAGCGTAGATATTGTAGGACCCTTTCCGAGATCTAAGCGCGGGTTTAATTATATACTCGTTGTTTCAGACTGTTTTAGCAAATTTGTATTAACTTACGCCCTTCGAAAGGCCACTGCCGCCAATATCATTAAACATCTTGAGAATGACGTGTTCTTGCTATTTGGCGTACCTCGCACGATTATTTCTGGTAATGGGGTTCAATTTAAATCTAAAGAGTATCGTCAGTTGTTGAATCACTATCAAATTAAGTCTGCGTTTACCTCTTTCTACCATCCGCAGGCGAACCCTGTCGAACGAGTGAATCGTGTAATAAAAACTATGTTGATCTCCTATGTGTCGGAGAATCATCGAGAATGGGATCTAGTTCTTCCCAAGATTTCTTGTGCTCTGCGCACCGCCAAGCATGACGTAACCGGTCTCACTCCCTATTTCATCAATTTCGGCAGAGAAATGTCCACTAACGGGGAACGTCCGCTACAGAAACCTGAAGGTGGGAATGCTCCAAACGTTGTTTGTGTCAGAGACCCTGAAGAACTTATTTCTAGATCTTATCAATTTTCACGAATTTTCCAAGATGTAAAATCTCGACTACAGACGGCTTACGAGAAAGCTAAGACTCGTTATGATATGCGACATCGTGCAGTAGGGTTCTTGCCGAATCAGATGGTCTGGCGTAGGAATTTCGTTTTGTCTGATGCATCTAAATACTATACGGCGAAGCTGGCAGATAAATTTTTGGGACCTTTCTTGATACATCGTCGTTTGTCTACCGACACCTACGAATTAAAAACTTGCGAAGGCGAACTTCTGCCTGGAACTTGGAATAGCGCGCACCTAAAAGCGCAACCTGGAGTTGTCTAGTATTTCTTGTGTCCTGACTGGGGGCTAGACGAATACTCAGTCGGGTGTAATCCGCCCTGGCGTAAAAGGCGTCCAAAAAGGAGTCTTCGTCTGTTTGTTCATTCTATCTCGAATACATCTGTGGCCTGACTGGGGGCTAGACGAATACTCAGTCGGGTGTAATCCGGCCTGGCGTAAAAGGCGTCCAAAAAGGAGTCTTCGTCTGTTTGTTCATTCTATCTCGAATACATCTGTGGCCTGACTGGGGGCTAGACGAATACTCAGTCGGGTGTAATCCGCCCTGGCGTAAAAGGCGTCCAAAAAGGAGTCTTCGTCTGTTTGTTCATTCTATCTCGAATACATCTGTGGCCTGACTGGGGGCTAGACGAATACTCAGTCGGGTGTAATCCGCCCTGGCGTAAAAGGCGTCCAAAAAGGAGTCTTCGTCTGTTTGTTCATTCTATCTCGAATACATCTGTGGCCTGACTGGGGGCTAGACGAATACTCAGTCGGGTGTAATCCGCCCTGGCGTAAAAGGCGTCCAAAAAGGAGTCTTCGTCTGTTTGTTCATTCTATCTCGAATACATCTGTGGCCTGTTTGGGGGCTGGACGAATACCCAGACTGGTGTAATTCGCCATGTCGTAAAAGGCGACAGAAAGGAGACATGCTCAGCTCTGATCGTTCCATCTTGATTAGGTAGTTGTGGCCTGTTTGGGGGCTGGACGAATACCCAGACGGATGTAATCCGCCCTGGCGTAAAAGGCGACCAAAAGGGAGTCCTGTTGTTCTGTGTTACCTTCCTTCTGTAATATGTCGTATATTTCAGGTTGAAGTTAGTTCTCAATAATTTATCGTACCGTATATCGACGTTGACTTAACTTATTTATTGTGACATTCTTTTGTCTGTTCTGAATCGATATATCGTGTTGTCAAGTTTACGTTTCGCAGATCCTTTTATTTTGGTATGTGTTGATTCTAGCTGTTTGTGCTAGGTTTTGTTGTACTTATTTTGAGAATAGTTTGATATTCCAAACTTGGATCGGACTGCGTTTGGTTGTTGATACATTTATCGATTCCTGATTCTGACAAATTTTCGTTCAAGTTTATGACTTTTAATTCTAGGATAGCTTGCTGTCGAGTTGACTCTGTTAACAATCTTGTAGATTGATTTACTATTATGAGTATGGACGTTATAAGGTTTAGAACTGTTGATAGTGTTGTTCTGTTTGCTGTTATTGCATCTCTATTTAGAGGATTTGGAGATCACACTTACACACAGATCTTACCAGTTTGTTTTGTTCTTGTCGTAAAGAGTTTTATCGTACCGTGTAGGTTTTCCTCGTGTGAGGGTTTTGTGAACTCTTATACGTACTGGACGTTTGATATTGACTTTTGGATTTTATATATATTCCAATTTTATATACCGATTTTGACTATTGTTTAATATTTTTATAGAGATCTTCACTTTAGGTTAATATTTGGCATATGGGTTGATATTTTACCTGCATATTTGCTGTTTACCGTTTTCTCCTTGATCTTTGTGAATGATTCTTTATGATAATAGATTTTGGACTTTTGGATACATCTTTGATGTGACCTTTTTTTTAAAAACCCGATTTTGACTCTTTCGCTTTAAGAAGCGGGGTAGACGTCAATAAATTCCGTCGTCCATTCCCGTAAGCTTCTTATAGGGCTGAGACCGACACCCCTCGTTTGTAATCGCGATTTTTCTTTTATCGGTCATGGACGTGTCTATGTTTGTTTACTTTTTTCTGTTTATTGGTCCTCAACCGTATCAGTGTGGTGGTAGGCCGCCGCTGCACTTTAAACTTTTGATGTAACGTATCCACTTATTTTGTTTGGCCAGATTAAGTTCCTTTTGTTGTTGTCTCTATCGCATGGCGTAACGTTTGTAAGATTGTTGGAACTCGTAAGTACACAGTGTCACAGTTACTCATTTCCTACCTTTTAGATTCTTACCTATTTTTCCTTATCCAATTGCGTCCTTTAACGTTAGTAATTTACCTTTTTAGTTTATCCTGTTTTTTTTGAGCTGCTACTGCTTCACGGTAGTTAGTCTCTTTAGAGCTGTCGGAAGTTGTTCCCTAGTTTTGGTTGTGACGCAACGATTTTCGTGACTTGTGTTCATAGCGCAGCTTTCTATCTTCTTTCGCCGCTAGGAGTAATGATCCCCTCCTAGTCTGTGCTTTTTTTTCGGTGCTTTATGCAGCTTTTCCTTCCCCTTTCTTGTTTTCTTCGAGGCGCTTGAACACTCGGCATGATATCGGCTGTTGCACATTCTGATGCTGGGGTGACGACCGTTCAGTACTGTTTGTTTTGTTGTTTTATGTTCTCGTTATGATGCTGGGGTGACGACCGTTCAGTACTGTTTGTTTTGTTGTTTTATGTTCTCGTTATTTGTAATCACCGTACCGACCGAATGTCGAAGGGCCTTTGTCGTGGTTTAGGCCGAGCTAACTGTTGACATGGTGTGTTGGTTTGGTTATTTTGTGCTAATGAGTTTCTGCCGTCGAACAATCTGAGCGTCGATAGTTTTGCTTGACCTTGTGTCAAAATCGCCTTCTGCGTTTAATTTTGCTTCTATCTTGTGTAAGTTAGTTTCGCTTGACGTTCTGTCAATTTCGCTTTCTGCGTATTACTTTGCTTCTATCTAGTTTGATAGTTTTACTTGACTTTGTGTCAATTTCGCCTTTTACGATTAGTTACGCTCCTATCTAGTGTAAGATAGTTTTGTTTGACTTTAAGTCGATTTCGCCTTCTGCGTCTCGTTTTGCTTCTATCTTCTTTTAGATAGTTTTGTTTAAAGTGTATTTCAGGTTCATGTTCTTAGGTCACTCTTCAGTGCTATTTTTTGTTTTAGACTAGTGTCGCTGGTCAGATTGTTTAACTCTGCTTATGTTCTTATTTGGTTCTACCGTAATTCTCTGTATTGTTTCATCAGATTCTTGCGTTTTGCGTTTGTGGCTTTAGGTCACTATAGTTTCAGTATTTAGTTTTATTTGCGTTTCGTCGATTCTTTTCAAATGATCTGCTAGATACCGTCGTTTATGGACACCGCACCGCCGAACTATTGTTCAGCTGTTTATTTCAATAGGGCTCACGTTTTCTTTTTTTCTGGTTTTCCTTTGAAGACTTACCTTCTACTTTTGGAGAAATTTACAAGTAAATTTCTGTTGTGAAAGGGGGGAATTTGTTACGCATACAAATACACTTTCCTGCATACGGCCTATGTAAGTGCAAGTTTTCTCTATTATTTCTCTTAAAACCCTCGTAGCTTTAACATTTAAATAAATTTCTACTAATGATTTTTAATTTGCTTCAAACTCCATTTATCGAACAGTTTAGACCCTTCAACTACAATATTCTCAACCCATTTCATTCGTTCTATTCATCTTGAAAGCCTTTGTATATTAGCAAGCGGACATCTTCTTAAATTCCCTATCCGAAATGCTCGCAAGATTTTCACTGCTAACTCGCTAAAAGTCACACCGAATTTCAAACCAATTATGTGGGAATTTTTGCTTTGAAATATAGATCTTCTAGACGCATCTGTTTTTGTTAAATAATGCCTCTCTATAATTAATTCTAGTTTAATTTTTAATTACAACGCTTATTGCGCCATCTCCTTTTCGTTGTTCGCCCTCTGCGACAGGAAACTCACTTGCCGACTCCTATTAGAAACTTTCGTCTCTGGTCATTAAATTATTTAACGTTTTAAGTTTGGTTTGACACTTTTTGCGATATGAGATCTTCCTCGAGATTTTGAAAACTATATCCTCTTCTTTCTTTACTTCCGGCAATTACGATGACGTGTATCCGGCATTTTATTTCTATATCGATACGGCAGCCATTGAGACTTAAGCTTCATAAGCGCTGTGTCGTGTTTGTGACACGTGTTATTTAAAACTAGATTTCTGCGGTGAGTTTTTGAAATCCCCTTAATAATTTTTACCATATCGCATTTTGAACTTTCAGGATTCTTATAAACGTTTTATAAAACGAGGTTTTCTCTGAATTTCTGAGAAATATTTGGATATCTACTGTGAAGCGTAAGGCGTCTCACCGGTAAATTTAACCTGTGTTTTGGGGCATAATTTTGCTGATCGAAATACTTCGACGCAGTTCTGAAACTCCCTTAAGCCGTCCGCAACCTGTGAATTTTGGGGCACATTTATTCTGCAAGACCTTTTTGGATTAGGAGAAAGGGACGCGGTTCATCCATATTGGATTCCCGTAATGGCGTCGCTGTGAAACCTGCTCGTGAATAAAAGAATTGACTTGCCCTAGTAAGCGATATATTGTACTTGGAAGGAACGAATTCTGTTATTGTATCCTCGAAAAAGTAGGTGTTGCCTTTTAATTCTTGCAGTCCTAAACTTATAGAAGATCATTTAAATATCGAATAGTGTTTAGTATTTCCTAAATTAATATTATAATCAAGCTGTTACTCTCCTTAAGAGACGCACACCTTGTGTGTTAGTTCAAACTGTTAATTCAGTTTATTTAGAAGGGTTCTTTTCCCTATTTCAAGTTTGTTTTACTGTGTCATTCGAGTCTGATTTTGTAATAAACCCGTTGATAGTCATAAATATCCCCGGGTACTGGAACAGAAACTTAATATTAGCTCCAGAAGCCCGACAGCTTCACTGTTTGTCACCTGTTTAGATTTAGTGTCATTTTCGAGGTCAGATCCTTCAGATCGGTCCCTTAATTGTTTGTTTCGATTCCTGAAAATCGAAGAACTTTCTGTAGTTTAATGTACTTATTTTGTTATTAACTGTACAGAATCTAGATTACGTATACGGAATTGGTATTCTAATAATTACTTTTGTTAATTAATTTCCTACAGGTTTTTCTGTTTTAAATTATATTAAATATTTGCACACCTGATATACAGGGGGTACTCCAAAAGTTCTGCCAGGAATAATAGATCTCAAAATTCTGTAACTTTTCTTACTTTTATTATTTTGCTGTAATTAAGGCATAACTTTGATTACTTTCATGAGGTAACCTTCCGTTTCGCTTGTGATTTTGCCATTCTTGTAATTGTTCGCGTTGACGACTATTGAGACTTCTTTTGATACCTCGTTCGTGGTTTCAAGATTTTATTAACCTGACGAGACAATTTTGGAATAACCCCTCTCGCCTCCCGGTTCAAATATACAGGGGGAGAGAGTTGCTAACTTTTTCCGTACTCAGTATTATTAACTCAAATTTCTAGTTGCTATCACTTTTTTTTGGTTGATCAGGGCTTCACCTTTTAATTGCTTCGAAACATTTTAAGTGTCTGTTACTATATTAGTTTAGCGTTTTGACTTTGAATTTTGATGTACGACTGTGTCTAGTTTTATATTTTGTGAGAATTGACAACGCCGAATTGTGGATTGATGTTGGCCCATCTGTAGCCTTTAATAAATTGTACAATTGCTGATTGTGTCTTGATCCCTACCCTTCCACTAGTTTTATGAGTAAAACAAAGTTTCTTGCTCTGCAACGAGTGATAAGAGGCTGACCCTCTGGTGTTAGTTGGAGCTATCAGGTCCCGCCTGCTCCCGTTATAGCTGAATCTCTGCAGGTGGATATATCGGTGGCGTCCATTTTCCAACTCGCGGCCTTGAATCCGCGACGTTCTCCGAAACAAGAGAGTTAGCCGGCAGAGACCTTCCTGGGGACATAACATCAACAGGTAGGTTCAGACCAGAGAGGATCAGCGAGCGTACACTCCTTATCACTCGTCACACTTTTAATTTTACGCCGCGTTGGTGGCAAGTTTTTGGCGCCCAACGTGGGGCCCGAACCCACGATCCTGACTTAATCTCAGGGTCGTGGGTTCGGGCCCCACGTTGGGCGCCAAAAACTTGCCACCAACGCGGCGTAAAATTAAAAGTGTGACGAGTGATAAGGAGTGTACGCTCGCTGATCCTCTCTGGTCTGAACCTACCTGTTGATGTTATGTCCCCAGGAAGGTCTCTGCCGGCTAACTCTCTTGTTTCGGAGAACGTCGCGGATTCAAGGCCGCGAGTTGGAAAATGGACGCCACCGTTATATCCACCTGCAGAGATTCAGCTATAACGGGAGCAGGCGGGACCTGGTAGCTCCAACTAACACCAGAGGGTCGGCCTCTTATCACTCGTAGCAGAGCAAGAAACTTTGTTTTACTCATAAAACTAGTGGAAGGGTAGGGATCAAGACACAATCAACAATTCTACAATTTATTAAAGGCTACAAATGGTCCAACATCAATCCACAATTCGGCGTTGTCAATTCTCACAAAATATAAAACTAGACACAGTCGTACATCAAAATTCAAAGTCAAAACGCCAAACTAATATAGTAACAGACACTTAAAATGTTTCGAAGCAATTAAAAGGTGAGGCCATGATCAACCAAAAAAAAGTGATAGCAACTTGAAATTTGAGTTAATAATACTGAGAACGGAAAAAGTTAGCAACTCTCTCCCCCTGTATATTTGAACCGGGAGGCGAGAGGGGTTATTCCAAAATTGTCTCGTCAGGTTAATAAAATCTTGAAACCACGAACGAGGTATCAAAAGAAGTCTCAATAGACGTCAACGCGAACAATTACAAGAATGGAAAAATCACAAGCGAAACGGAAGGTTACCTCATGAAAGTAATCAAAGTTATGCCTTAATTACAGCAAAATAATAAAGGTAAGAAAAGTTACAAAATTTTGAGATCTATTATTCCTGGCAGAACTTTTGGAGTACCCCCTGTATATCAGGTGTGCAAATATTTAATATAATTTAAAACAGAAAAACCTGTAGGAAATTAATTAACAAAAGTAATTATTAGAATACCAATTCCGTATACGTAATCTAGATTCTGTACAGTTAATAACAAAATAAGTACATTAAACTACAGAAAGTTCTTCGATTTTCAGGAATCGAAACAAACAATTAAGGGACCGATCTGAAGGATCTGACCTCGAAAATGACACTAAATCTAAACAGGTGACAAACAGTGAAGCTGTCGGTCTTCTGGAGCTAATATTAAGTTTCTGTACCAGTACCCGGGGATATTTGTGACTATCAACGGGTTTATTACAAAATCAGACTCGAATGACACAGTAAAACAAACTTGAAATAGGGAAAAGAACCCTTCTAAATAAACTGAATTAACAGTTTGAACTAACACACAAGGTGTGCGTCTCTTAAGGAGAGTAACAGCTTGATTATAATATTAATTTAGGAAATACTAAACACTATTCGATATTTAAATGATCTTCTATAAGTTTAGGACTGCAAGAATTAAAAGGCAACACCTACTTTCTCTAGGATACAATAACAGAATTCTTGTCAATTCTTTTATTCACGAGCAGGTTTCACAGCGACGCCATTACGGGAATTCAATATGGATGAACCGCGTCCCTTTCTCCTAATCCAAAAAGGTCTTGCAGAATAAATGTGCCCCAAATTTCACAGGTTGCGGACGGCTTAAGGGAGTTTCAGAACTGCGTCGAAGTATTTCGATCAGCAAAATTATGCCCCAAAACACAGGTTAAATTTACCGGTGAGACGCCTTACGCTTCACAGTAGATATCCAAGTATTTCTCAGAAATTCAGAGAAAACCTCGTTTTATAAAACGTTTATAAGAATCCTGAAAGTTCAAAATGCGATATGGTAAAAATTATTAAGGGGATTTCAAAAACTCACCGCAGAAATCTAGTTTTAAATAACACGTGTCACAAACACGACACAGCGCTTATGAAGCTTAAGTCTCAATGGCTGCCGTATCGATATAGAAGTAAAATGCCGGATACACGTCATCGTAATTGCCGGAAGTAAAGAAAGAAGAGGATATAGTTTTCAAAATCTCGAGGATGATCTCATATCGCAAAAAGTGTCAAACCAAACTTAAAACGTTAAATAATTTAATGACCAGAGACGAAAGTGTCTAATAGGAGTCGGCAAGTGAGTTTCCTGTCGCAGAGGGCGAACAACGAAAAGGAGATGGCGCAATAAGCGTTGTAATTAAAAATTAAACTAGAATTAATTAAAGAGAGGCATTATTTAACAAAAACAGATGCGTCTAGATGATCTATATTTCAAAGCAAAAATTTCTTCATAATAGGTTTGAAATTCGGTGTGACTTTTAGCGAGTTAGCAGTGAAAATCTTGCGAGCATTTCGGATAGGGAATTTAAGAAGATGTCCGCTTGCTAATATACAAAGGCTTTCAAGATGAATAGAACGAATGAAATGGGTTGAGAATATTGTAGTTGCAGGGTCTAAACTGTTCGATAAATGGAGTTTGAAGCAAATTAAAAATCATTAGTAGAAATTTATTTAAATGTTAAAGCTACGAGGGTTTTAAGAGAAATAATAGAGAAAACTTGCACTTACATAGGCCGTATGCAGGAAAGTGTATTTGTATGCGTAACAAATTCCCCCCTTTCACAACAGAAATTTACTTGTAAATTTCTCCAAAAGTAGAAGGTAAGTCTTCAAAGGAAAACCAGAAAAAAAGAAAACGTGAGCCCTATTGAAATAAACAGCTGAACAATAGTTCGGCGGTGCGGTGTCCATAAACGACGGTATCTAGCAGATCATTTGAAAAGAATCGACGAAACGCAAATAAAACTAAATACTGAAACTATAGTGACCTAAAGCCACAAACGCAAAACGCAAGAATCTGATGAAACAATACAGAGAATTACGGTAGAACCAAATAAGAACATAAGCAGAGTTAAACAATCTGACCAGCGACACTAGTCTAAAACAAAAGATAGCACTGAAGAGTGACCTAAGAACATGAACCTGAAATACACTTTAAACAAAACTATCTAAAAGAAGATAGAAGCAAAACGAGACGTAGAAGGCGAAATCGACTCAAAGTCAAACAAAACTATCTTACACTAGATAGGAGCGTAACTAATCGTAAAAGGCGAAATTGACACAAAGTCAAGTAAAACTATCAAACTAGATAGAAGCAAAGTAATACGCAGAAAGCGAAATTGACAGAACGTCAAGCGAAACTAACTTACACAAGATAGAAGCAAAATTAAACGCAGAAGGCGATTTTGACACAAGGTCAAGCAAAACTATCGACGCTCAGATTGTTCGACGGCAGAAACTCATTAGCACAAAATAACCAAACCAACACACCATGTCAACAGTTAGCTCGGCCTAAACCACGACAAAGGCCCTTCGACATTCGGTCGGTACGGGGATTACAAATAACGAGAACATAAAACAACAAAACAAACAGTACTGAACGGTCGTCACCCCAGCATCAGAATGTGCAACAGCCGATATCATGCCGAGTGTTCAAGCGCCTCGAAGAAAACAAGAAAGGGGAAGGTAAAGCTGCATAAGGCACCGAAAAAAGCACAGACTAGGAGGGGATCATTACTCCTAGCGGCGAAAGAAGATAGAAAGCTGCGCTATGAACACAAGTCACGAAAATCGTTGCGTCACAACCAAAACTAGGGAACAACTTCCGACAGCTCAAAAGAGACTAACTACCGTGAAGCAGTAGCAGCTCAAAAAGGAAAACAGGATTAACTAAAAAGGTATATTACTAACGTATTGGATGCAAATGGTTAAGGAAAAATAGGTAAGAATCTAAAAGGTAGGATAAGAGTAACTGTGACACTGTGTACTTACGAGTTCCAACAGTCTTACTATCGTTACGCCATGCGATAGAGACAACAACAAAAAAAAACTTAATCTGGCCAAACAAAATAAGTGGATACGTTACATCAAAAGTTTAAAGTGCAGCGGCGGCCTACCACCACACTGATACGGTTGAGGACCAATAAACAGAAAAAAAAGTAAACAAACATAGACACGTCCATGACCGATAAAAGAAAAATCTCGATTACAAACGAGGGGTGTCGGTCTCAGCCCTATAAGAAGCTTACGGAGATGGACGACGGAATTTATTGACGTCTACCCCGCTTCTTAAAGCGAAAGAGTCAAAATCGGGTTTTAAAAAAAAGATCACATCAGAGATGTATCCAAAAGTCCAAATTCTATTATCATAAAGAATCAATCACAAAGGTCAAGGAGAGAACGGTAAACAGCAAATGTGCAGGTAAAATAACAACCCATATGCCAAATATTAACCTAAAGTGAAGATCTCTATAAAAATATTAAACAATAGTCAAAATCGGTATATAAAATTGGAATATATATAAAATCCAAAAGTCAATATCAAACGTCCAGTACGTATAAGAGTTCACAAAACCCTCACACGAGGAAAACCTACACGGTACGATAAAACTCTTTACGACAAGAACAAAACAAACTGGTAAGATCTGTGTGTAAGTGTGATCTCCAAATCCTCTAAATAGAGATGCAATAACAGCAAACAGAACAACACTATCAACAGTTCTAAACCTTATAACGTCCATACTCATAATAGTAAATCAATCTACAAGATTGTTAACAGAGTCAACTCGACAGCAAGCTATCCTAGAATTAAAAGTCATAAACTTGAACGAAAATTTGTCAGAATCAGGAATCGATAAATGTATCAACAACAAAACGCAGTCCGATCCAAGTTTGGAATATCAAACTATTCTCAAAATAAGTACAACAAAACCTAGCACAAACAGCTAGAATCAACACATACCAAAATAAAAGGATCTGCGAAACGTAAACTTGACAACACGATATATCGATTCAGAACAGACAAAAGAATGTCACAATAAATAAGTTAAGTCAACGTCGATATACGGTACGATAAATTATTGAGAACTAACTACAACCTGAAATATACGACATGTTACAGAAGGAAGGTAACACAGAACAACAGGACTCCCTTTTGGTCGCCTTTTACGCCAGGGCGGATTACACCCGTCTGGGTATTCGTCTAGCCCCCAGACAGGCCACAACTACCTAATCAAGATGGAACGATCAGAGCTGAGCATGTCTCCTTTCTGTCGCCTTTTACGACATGGCGGATTACACCAGTCTGGGTATTCGTCCAGCCCCCAAACAGGCCACAGATGTATTCGAGATAGAATGAACAAACAGACGAAGACTCCTTTTTGGACGCCTTTTACGCCAGGGCGGATTACACCCGACTGAGTATTCGTCTAGCCCCCAGTCAGGCCACAGATGTATTCGAGATAGAATGAACAAACAGACGAAGACTCCTTTTTGGACGCCTTTTACGCCAGGGCGGATTACACCCGACTGAGTATTCGTCTAGCCCCCAGTCAGGCCACAGATGTATTCGAGATAGAATGAACAAACAGACGAAGACTCCTTTTTGGACGCCTTTTACGCCAGGGCGGATTACACCCGACTGAGTATTCGTCTAGCCCCCAGTCAGGCCACAAGAAATACTAGACAACTCCAGGTTGCGCTTTTAGGTGTGCGCTATTCCAAGTTCCAGGCAGAAGTTCGCCTTCGCAAGTTTTTAATTCGTAGGTGTCGGTAGACAAACGACGATGTATCAAGAAAGGTCCCAAAAATTTATCTGCCAGCTTCCCCGTATAGTATTTAGATGCATCAGACAAAACGAAATTCCTACGCCAGACCATCTGATTCGGCAAGAACTCTACTGCACGATGTCGTATATCATAACGAGTCTTAGCTTTCTCGTAAGCCGTCTGTAGTCGAGATTTTACATCTTGGAATATTCGTGAAAATTGATAAGATCTAGAAATAAGTTCTTCAGGGTCTCTGACACAAACAACGTTTGGAGCATTCCCACCTTCAGGTTTCTGTAGCGGACGTTCCCCGTTAGTGGACATTTCTCTGCCGAAATTGATGAAATAGGGAGTGAGACCGGTTACGTCATGCTTGGCGGTGCGCAGAGCACAAGAAATCTTGGGAAGAACTAGATCCCATTCTCGATGATTCTCCGACACATAGGAGATCAACATAGTTTTTATTACACGATTCACTCGTTCGACAGGGTTCGCCTGCGGATGGTAGAAAGAGGTAAACGCAGACTTAATTTGATAGTGATTCAACAACTGACGATACTCTTTGGATTTAAATTGTACCCCATTATCAGAAATAATCGTGCGAGGTACGCCAAATAGCAAGAACACGTCATTCTCAAGATGTTTAATGATATTGGCGGCAGTGGCCTTACGAAGGGCGTAAGTTAATACAAACTTGCTAAAACAGTCTGAAACAACGAGTATATAATTAAACCCGCGCTTAGATCTCGGCAAGGGTCCTACAATATCTACGCTGAGAACTTCCCAAGGTTTGTCAATTTGAGAGTGACCTCCCATACGTCCGATAGGTTTACGTTGTTCGGGTTTCGTACGTAAACATGTGCGACATCGATTTACGTAACGAATGACATCAGCTGTCATTTTAGGCCAATAATGTCTCTGGGTAATTCTACTCAAGGTTTTCGTAATTCCCAAGTGGCCGCAAGTAGGAGGATCATGACAAGCTTTAATTAATTCCGATCGGCGTTCCTTAGGAACCACAATTTTCCAAGAGTCAACATCATCACCAAAGTAGTTGCGAGAAGGACGAAGATACTTGCAAAGTTTACCATTGACAAACTGAAAGGCAGGATATTTGTCAGGAGTCGCTTTAACAGCACGAACAAGTCTATTGTACCATTTATCGGTAACAGGAGCAGTTTCATCGATAGTTGACAAGATTGGCACAGAGCGGGATAGTGTATCAGGAACTACGTTTTCCTTTCCCTTACGATGTATGATAGAGAAATCATATTGTTGTAACCTAACTGCCCATCTCGCTAATCGTCCACTAGGAGAATTTAAAGAATTCAACCAACAAAGTGAATAGTGATCGGTAACCACAGAAAAGTGTGCGCCTTCAACGTAAGGACGGAGTTTCTCGATCGCCCACAAGACAGCAAGACATTCTTTTTCAGTCGTCGCGAATTTACGCTCCTGCGGAGAGAGAGATCGACTAAGATAGCAGATCACTTTTTCCTCCTCATTAATATGCTGAGTTAACACAGCACCAAGGCCGAAATCAGAAGCATCAGTCTGAATGACAAATTCATGTTTGATGTCAGGACATGCTAAGATAGGATCAGAAACCAAACAATCTCTTAGTTTAGCCCAAGCCTCATCGCAAGAGGTGTCCCAATTAAAACGAATATTTTTGCGCAAAAGGTTAGTCAGAGGAGAAATAATTGACGAAAAATTCGGTACAAAGCGACGATACCAAGAAGCCATGCCCACCATGCGTCTGACACCAGCTACGTTAGTAGGTATAGGAATCTCAATGATTGCTCGAACCTTGTCAGGATCGACAGACAGTCCATGACCGTTAATAACATATCCCAAGTATTTTAGTTCTTCTCTACAAAAGAGGCACTTTTCTCTATTCAGAGTCAGGCCGGCATTCTCTATTCGAGATAACACTTCACGCAGTATCTCAAGATGTTTTTCGAAAGTTGAAGTAACGATGATGATATCATCAAGATAAACAAATACGTGGGGCTCTAGTTCTGGTCCTAAAACTTGATCGATAAATCGTTGCCAGGTAGCAGGAGAATTATGAAGTCCAAAAGCTAATCGTCGAAATTGAAATAAACCCCTATTCGGCACTGTGAAGGCGGTATAAGGACGAGATGACTCTTCGATAGGAATCTGCCAATATGCAGACTTGATGTCAAGAGATGTGAGAAATTTAGCATCCCGAAGTTTGTCCAAGGTTTGAGTAATGTAAGGCAGCGGGTAAGCATCGCGCTCGGTAACCTGATTGAGTTTACGATAATCTACACAGAAACGATAGGTCTTGTCCTTTTTAGGTACCATCAGTATAGGTGAAGACCAAGGGCTGTTGGATCTTTCAACGACGCCTAAAGACAACATGCGTTCGAGTTCTACATCTACTATTTTTTGCAACGCCGGAGATATAGGATAATATCGTTGTTTAATAGGTAAACTATTCGACACGATACGATGTTCTACAAAAGTTGTGCAACCTAATTCCTCAGAAGCTGATTTCGCGAAAAAGTCACAGACTAAAGAATCTATACGCCTTTGTTGGTCGGCGTCCAAGACATGCTGAATACCAATAGTACCAATTATAGAGGGCTCTGCTGAAAATACCCACTCACCACGTCGAAGATCAGGTACAATGCCCATAACCTTCCAAAAATCAGTTCCCAAAATTAAACTATAGGGCAATTCGGAAATAACCAAAATATCTAAAATTTTAATACGATCTCCAAGTTGAACAGGAACCGAAATCTCTCCCAAAGGTTTACATGTGTGCCCGTTGGCTAATATACAAGACGCAGACGTAGGACGTATTCGAACTCTAATAGATTGTAAGAGTTTCCAACAAGAACCTCCGATAAAAGTGCGTGAAGCGCCAGAGTCCAACAAACCAAGAAAAGGTTGACCAAAAATTAACACCCTGAGATGTGGCCGCTCGTCATTGCATGCTTGATCCAACAGAAAGTTCAATCGAGAAGATTCAACACGAGAACACAGACCGCTAACGCGAGAAGTCGCTGGTTTAGGGATCGTTCGCGGTCTTATTGACGACTCC
The DNA here is from genome assembly GCA_935421215.2 of Melolontha melolontha. Taxonomy (NCBI): domain Eukaryota; kingdom Metazoa; phylum Arthropoda; class Insecta; order Coleoptera; family Scarabaeidae; genus Melolontha; species Melolontha melolontha. The sequence goes on along the minus strand of OW285237.1, from coordinate 119,938,214 downwards.
CTCTGCCGTTTCCCGACCGATTGAAAGTCTGACAGCGTGGACAAGTGTTGATGGTCTGACCACGCGCTCCACATTTAAAACAAAATCGTGAATTGCGAGGATTAGGACATTCTCTCACTAGATGTCCCACTACGTTGCAATTCCAACACTTCGGTCCATTGCTGGACGAAGGCGCCGAAACTGCTGCTACACCAGATGTTGATGGTGAATAAGCATAAGCTAAGTCCGGTTCGCATAAAGAAGACTTATTGCGAGGTGGAGGTGCGAAAGCTTCTATAGAGATCTTACATGCTTCTAGTTTTCTGCACAATTCTAAAAGCTGGTCCACGGATTTAATTTCTGTAAGCCCTAGTTGACTCTGATAAAACGGAGCAATGTTTTGCAACAGAACGTCCAATTTAAGTCCCTCGGCAACTGGCACAGTCAAACGCCCAAACATACCATTCATTACCGCCACGTACATGCCTATCGTCTCATTCGGCCCCTGAGTTCGCCTCTTTATTTCCTGAAACAATTTGTCGTTATAGTTGGGTGGTTGAAATTGTAGTCGAAGCTCTCGTACGAAATCGACCCAAGTCGTTACCTTATGGCGAGTGGAACGCCACCAAACCAAAGCCTTTCCTGAAAATAACTCTGTAGCGGATCTTATTAACTGTTCTTTGGCGAGATTGTTTGCTATGCATTTATCTTCAATGGTCTCGAGAAATGCACTCAAAGATTGTCGTGAATTCTCTCCATCGAACTTGGAGAAGCTCCACCTTGACACCGGAACAACCTTACATGACGGAGAAGTCGCAGAGACAGCTGTCGAACTCTCCGCATGTGACGCAGTCGCACGAACAGGTGACAGAATTGGTTCTCCCACAGATTCTTCGGAATCAGAAAATTTCGCTATCAGAAACGGTAGGACCTTGTGCAACACTAGTGGACGCGAACACAAACGACATGTCTGCAGGAACGGTACCTGCCAAAGCAGACTTCCTGGCCTTCCGCGCCTTAGACTTAAGAGATGCCTGAAGGGTTACCAACTCAACAAGAATACCTGCTACTTCCTCCTCAGCTTCGGGTGTCACTGGCTTTGCTCGCCTAATTCGCGAAAAAGCATGGATGATTTTTGTGTTAATTTTCCGATACCTTAAACTAGTTTCTATCTCTAAAAATTGCTCCAAAAGATCATTGATCTCGGCGATCTTTCTCCTTACTTCGCGAGTGTCCTCTTCGATAGTGTAAGGATTAGCTGGTTTAGCCATCGGTATGCCCCCACTCTTTAACTGTAACAAACTCCTAAGAGTCGCACGCATCGTTTTGACAGGAACATTTTCATTTGCTCCTCGAACCCTAAGTTCGTAAACTAACTCATCACGCTCTAACCTGTTGATTTCAATTTTACCCTCCATAATACAACAAAACGTCAGACACACTCAAAGTGAAAATATATTCCCAAAAATATCGAAACCTCAAATGGTCCTTACACAACCCTAAGCTGATTGAAAGTCTCAAAGTAAACAAAAGCCCCTCCCACAAGTATGAGCAAGCAAAGTTTCTAAAGATTTTAAAAAAGAAAAATGGCCTCCACATAGGGCGCCAAAAACTTGCCACCAACGCGGCGTAAAATTAAAAGTGTGACGAGTGATAAGGAGTGTACGCTCGCTGATCCTCTCTGGTCTGAACCTACCTGTTGATGTTATGTCCCCAGGAAGGTCTCTGCCGGCTAACTCTCTTGTTTCGGAGAACGTCGCGGATTCAAGGCCGCGAGTTGGAAAATGGACGCCACCGTTATATCCACCTGCAGAGATTCAGCTATAACGGGAGCAGGCGGGACCTGGTAGCTCCAACTAACACCAGAGGGTCAGCCTCTTATCACTCGTTGCAGAGCAAGAAACTTTGTTTTACTCATAAAACTAGTGGAAGGGTAGGGATCAAGACACAATCAACAATTCTACAATTTATTAAAGGCTACAAATGGGCCAACATCAATCCACAATTCGGCGTTGTCAATTCTCACAAAATATAAAACTAGACACAGTCGTACATAAAAATTCAAAGTCAAAACGCCAAACTAATATAGTAACAGACACTTAAAATGTTTCGAAGCAATTAAAAGGTGAAGCCCTGATCAACCAAAAAAAAGTGATAGCAACTAGAAATTTGAGTTAATAATACTGAGTACGGAAAAAGTTAGCAACTCTCTCCCCCTGTATATTTGAACCGGGAGGCGAGAGGGGTTATTCCAAAATTGTCTCGTCAGGTTAATAAAATCTTGAAACCACGAACGAGGTATCAAAAGAAGTCTCAATAGACGTCAACGCGAACAATTACAAGAATGGCAAAATCACAAGCGAAACGGAAGGTTACCTCATGAAAGTAATCAAAGTTATGCCTTAATTACAGCAAAATAATAAAGGTAAGAAAAGTTACAAAATTTTGAGATCTATTATTCCTGGCAGAACTTTTGGAGTACCCCCTGTATATCAGGTGTGCAAATATTTAATATAATTTAAAACAGAAAAACCTGTAGGAAATTAATTAACAAAAGTAATTATTAGAATACCAATTCCGTATACGTAATCTAGATTCTGTACAGTTAATAACAAAATAAGTACATTAAACTACAGAAAGTTCTTCGATTTTCAGGAATCGAAACAAACAATTAAGGGACCGATCTGAAGGATCTGACCTCGAAAATGACACTAAATCTAAACAGGTGACAAACAGTGAAGCTGTCGGTCTTCTGGAGCTAATATTAAGTTTCTGTACCAGTACCCGGGGATATTTATGACTATCAACGGGTTTATTACAAAATCAGACTCGAATGACACAGTATAACAAACTTGAAATAGGGAAAAGAACCCTTCTAAATAAACTGAATTAACAGTTTGAACTAACACACAAGGTGTGCGTCTCTTAAGGAGAGTAACAGCTTGATTATAATATTAATTTAGGAAATACTAAACACTATTCGATATTTAAATGATCTTCTATAAGTTTAGGACTGCAAGAATTAAAAGGCAACACCTACTTTTTCGAGGATACAATAACAGAATTCGTTCCTTCCAAGTACAATATATCGCTTACTAGGGCAAGTCAATTCTTTTATTCACGAGCAGGTTTCACAGCGACGCCATTACGGGAATCCAATATGGATGAACCGCGTCCCTTTCTCCTAATCCAAAAAGGTCTTGCAGAATAAATGTGCCCCAAAATTCACAGGTTGCGGACGGCTTAAGGGAGTTTCAGAACTGCGTCGAAGTATTTCGATCAGCAAAATTATGCCCAAAAACACAGGTTAAATTTACCGGTGAGACGCCTTACGCTTCACAGTAGATATCCAAATATTTCTCAGAAATTCAGAGAAAACCTCGTTTTATAAAACGTTTATAAGAATCCTGAAAGTTCAAAATGCGATATGGTAAAAATTATTAAGGGGATTTCAAAAACTCACCGCAGAAATCTAGTTTTAAATAACACGTGTCACAAACACGACACAGCGCTTATGAAGCTTAAGTCTCAATGGCTGCCGTATCGATATAGAAGTAAAATGCCGGATACACGTCATCGTAATTGCCGGAAGTAAAGAAAGAAGAGGATATAGTTTTCAAAATCTCGAGGATGATCTCATATCGCAAAAAGTGTCAAACCAAACTTAAAACGTTAAATAATTTAATGACCAGAGACGAAAGTTTCTAATAGGAGTCGGCAAGTGAGTTTCCTGTCGCAGAGGGCGAACAACGAAAAGGAGATGGCGCAATAAGCGTTGTAATTAAAAATTAAACTAGAATTAATTAAAGAGAGGCATTATTTAACAAAAACAGATGCGTCTAGAAGATCTATATTTCAAAGCAAAAATTCCTTCATAATAGGTTTGAAATTCGGTGTGACTTTTAGCGAGTTAGCTGTGAAAATCTTGCGAGCATTTCGGATAGGGAATTTAAGAAGATGTCCACTTGCTAATATACAAAGGCTTTCAAGATGAATAGAACGAATGAAATGGGTTGAGAATATTGTAGTTGAAGGGTCTAAACTTTTCGGTAAATGGAGTTTGAAGCAAATTAAAAATCATTAGTAGAAATTTATTTAAATGTTAAAGCTACGAGGGTTTTAAGAGAAATAATAGAGAAAACTTGCACTTACATAGGCCGTATGCAGGAAAGTGTATTTGTATGCGTAACAATATATATATATATATATATATATATATATATATAATATCATCGTGACCTTGGTATGATAAGGTAAACTTAATAAGTCGGCGATTAAAGGTCTGTCATTACTTCAAAGTATATATATTTAAAATAACTCAACATGTTTCGGCAATGATGCCTTTGTCAAGAGAATACAAAATATACAAAATATTTTGTATTCTCTTGACAAAGGCATCATTGCCGAAACATGTAGAGTTATTTTAAATATATATACTTTGAAGTAATGACAGACCTTTAACCGCCGACTTATTAAGTTTACCTTATATATATATATATATATATATTGATGTAGGTCAAGCCTTCTCATAAAGGGCCTGGAACATAAATATAGGGCTGAGTTCTTTTAAAAAATGTTAATTTTTCTTTTAAAAAATAAGTCATAAATAGAACTGTATTTTCCACATGTCATATTAATTAAGTTAATACCGCGTTTTTAATTTATCAAATTAGTATCACTCTTTTATTTAATTCCTTGTAATCATTAACTTCAGTCATTTTCTTTTACATTTTTATCTCACCGAGGATATTTAACTTAATTGATAGAGATTATATGTCACCTTTTATGATCATAATCTATTTGTAATGTTAAACGTTTGGGTATAGTGATGTATGTTATTTGAGAAAATTGTTGTTATGAAAAAATGTATATAAACAACATTGAAATTAAGGTGTCTGGAGATTGAATAAAAAAATGATTATTATTGAAAAAAATTGGCATGACACGTCGAATTTTCATTAAAAGTGTGTGAAGGAATAAAGTCGATAAAGTGATTAAAATTTATAATAAGATAGTCAAAACTTACCATAAAGGAAGCCTATAAATTCCTGAACCACTAGTTTTTTTTTTTTTTTTTAATTTTACGAAGATTACCTTATCTTGAACCTGCTAAGGACGATAAACCAAAACTCCAAATTCTAAAAGACGCTATGTAGAATTTGGAACAAAACCAGACTTTCCCCGGCAGCATCAAATTACCTTATCTTGAACCCACTAAGGACGATAAACTAAAAACTTCAATTTCATAAGGACGTCGTCCAGAATTTGGTACAAAACCAGCCTTTTCCCGGCACTTGATTCCTTTGGACCTGTACATCAAGACTCAAGTATTCATCATTCACATAGAAGAACGACCAGTATCAAGTTTGTGTTTTTATTTTATAATCTCCTAAAATATTAAATTTTTATTAGTTACATTTCGAAAAAGAACGCTCATACTTCACTTAAATTCCTAAATTGTTAACAATAGGTCACTATATAGTTAAATACCAGAAAATACAGTTCTTTCTACTTTGAATTTGAGTTACCTAATTTTAAAAATTTATATTATTAATATTTTATTACAATATTTAACCTTACCTTTGTATTATGTAACTTCATGTGACTTTTCATGCGAATATTATAGTATAGTACAGTTAAACTTACCTTGTTGCATAGAGATTCTCATTAAATAGTGTTATTTACAATTCATTCTCGTGTTTTATTCTTGTAATAACATTGGTAGTAAATTTCACTTGATATAACTTAGTTTAAACCGATATTTGTTTTCTATCCAAATACCGAACCTACTTTTATGATTATCTTGTTCACCATAAACAGAGCTAGTCGGAAGCATAACACGAACAACCTGTAGAACTAAATAATAAGTTAAGCACTGAATAGAGATCTATCAAAGTAAAATATATATATTGGATATTTTATCTTTTTTTTGTATGTGTTATAGAATAACATTTGAGTCAACTGTCAACTTTGACAACTGTTAAATCTAATATTATTTTGCTTTATATTATAGGTTCCGTATTTATTATACAACTTTCTTTTTTGGTCTTTATCATTTGGCGCCACAACGTCAGGGCACTAATTAGACGTGTTTGGTGGAAAATAGTATTTAAATTTCTTGAGAGAAATCAAACTGGAAAGAACTGTATTTTAAATAGTTCATTATTAAGATATATAATGTTAATTGTGTTTGTGAACCTGTATTTTTGTTCATGGTCTTTTATGTACTTGAGCCTTCATTTATACTCATGAGCAAGGGTTTGTAAGTATATTTTTACAAGGGGTAATTGTTTTTATAATCCATACAAAAATCATAACGATAATAAGAATTAAAACTAATATAACTTTGTAAAATACCAATTTATTTATATAATATCAATTTATAACATAATAACACTATTTGAAATAGTAATATATACAGATATAATCAAAAACATGGACAGACGAACAAGAAGTAAATCTAGGGAGAACGTTAACGAAGGTATTGGGGAGGAAGCGGATCAAGGTGATGTTCCCACGGTTTTAGCCCAGTCGGATGTTCCGAAAGAAGAGGTGCCTCTGACCCTCAAGACTCTAACAGCATTTTTCGAAAAATTAGAAACAAGTTTAAATCAAAAACTAGATATCAACTATGATAAACAAGAAACAAATCTCAAACAATTTATAGCAGCCAATAACAAACATATAGAAACAAATAACGAAAAATTAAATCAAAAATTAGACCAACTTAGGCAGGATAAAGAAGAAATTAAAGGGGAGATAAAAGGATTAAAGGAGAGCCAGACGAAAATGGAAGAAAGGATTATACATAAAATGGAAGCTTCAAATGAAAATTTAATAATAGATTTAACACACAAAATAGATACTTTTAATGAAAATTTAACAACAAGCCTAACACAAGAATTCAAGATTATTAATAACACTGTTGACACGCATAAAGAGATAATAATCACTCAGGTATGGGAAAATCAACAAGGAAACATGACTACTAACAATGTACAGAAAGAAAACATAATAAAAACTGTATCTGATCATAAGCCTAACAAACCGCTTACATATAGACATAAAGATAATTTACACAAACAAATTTTAATAAATGACAGAGCTTATCAAAACTTCTTATTAAATAATGCAAAAGAGTATAATAATTTTAACAGGAAGAACACGGGGATCAATAATATAAATTTAAACAAGTCTCATATAAAAATCAAGAACATTAACCGTAATTATGCAACCAACAACACACAAATAAAGAAAATTTATATGCAAAACACATCTTTAGGTTCATCAAACATAACAATACACAACAACACGGATAATACATTAATGAAAGAAGGAATGATTAACGATTCTATAATATATGAAAATCTAACTATTAACAATTTCCTTAAGACTATATTTATTATGAAAAGCAACACAAATTTATACACTTACACAAAATTGGTAACTATATGCACACTGATCAACAAAAATTTACACAAATCACAAGGAAGAGGTAATATGACATTTTTATACGGGGATAACAGTATTAATTCCTTTAAAACAGTTCGTCGAAAAAAAAAATACTTGAATAGATAGGACGACAGAATCTCGTTATTCTAAACATATGATGAACTAAGCTTTTTACAAGGATACGATTCATAATTACTAAAAACTGCACTAAATACACGTATGCTAAATAATAACAAAGAGATGAAAGATACAATTTAATAAGAAAGAACATATTATAAAGTATAATTGATGAACTAACAACAAGGTGAATAATTAATGAATTAAAGAGAACAAGCATAACTGGAGCTTGAATATTATAACTAATTACTACAAGTAAGAGATTAAATACAAATAAAATATAGTGACAACACATATTCCGATGGTTAAATAAGCTTACGAAATAACACTTATATAAATAACATTGGTACTGTTAATCGAATTATTTAATGGGGAACACATCCACTTACAAACATGCGTAGGTTGATTAAAATGAAAGTTCACATGTATTATTATTGAAAAAGAGAGTATGATTGAATATAAATAATAAAGGAGTGTTGATATGATTTAAGAAGGATATGGTACAGATTTATAAGCTAGAATGAATTAATTTATGATAGGGGTATATAGAAATATATAATTAAATGAATTATTATTATTATGAAAATATATAGACAAAGGTGTCTTCTTATAAGATAGAATATATATGTTAAAGGAGTGGTATTTCTATGATTAGCGAAGAGTATGAGAATGTAATGAGTAGTGTGGATAAGGAGAGTATTATTTATTATTGAAACTAAAGTTAATATCAATATATCAATTTGAATCAATAAAAAGAAAAAAAGGTAAGAATAATAAACTATTAAAAGAGTTATAACGCATGTACCATCAATGTAATTATTTATAAACAAAATAACCCCAACCAAAACAACTTAACCATTAACAGAATATTAAATGCTATCAAACACCAGAATAAAACAAACTTTTAATACAGATAACAGCCCAGTTATACAGGTAGTTACCAGTTCAAAAAGAATATAATGAAATAAGAACGTATAAACAAGGGAAGTTTAAAGGACGCAAATAAAATCAATATTTTAAATAAATAGTGTTATTTACAATTCATTCTCGTGTTTTATTCTTGTAATAACATTGGTAGTAAATTTCACTTGATATAACTTAGTTTAAACCGATATTTGTTTTCTATCCAAATACCGAACCTACTTTTATGATAATCTTGTTCACCATAAACAGAGCTAGTCGGAAGCATAACACGAACAACCTGTAGAACTAAATAATAAGTTAAGCACTGAATAGAGACCTATCAAAGTAAAATATATATATTGGATATTTTATCTTTTTTGTGAAATTTACTACCAATGTTATTACAAGAATAAAACACGAGAATGAATTGTAAATAACACTATTTAATTAGAATCTCTATGCAACAAGGTAAGTTTAACTGTACTATACTATAATATTCGCATGAAAAGTCACATGAAGTTACATAATACAAAGGTAAGGTTAAATATTGTAATAAAATATTAATAATATAAATTTTTAAAATTAGGTAACTCAAATTCAAAGTAGAAAGAACTGTATTTTCTGGTATTTAACTATATAGTGATCTATTGTTAACAATTTAGGAATTTAAGTGAAGTATGAGCGTTCTTTTTCGAAATGTAACTAATAAAAATTTAATATTTTAGGAGATTATAAAATAAAAACACAAACTTGATACTGGTCGTTCTTCTATGTGAATGATGAATACTTGAGTCTTGATGTACAGGTCCAAAGGAATCAAGTGCCGGGAAAAGGCTGGTTTTGTACCAAATTCTGGACGACGTCCTTATGAAATTGAAGTTTTTAGTTTATCGTCCTTAGTGGGTTCAAGATAAGGTAATTTGATGCTGCCGGGGAAAGTCTGGTTTTGTTCCAAATTCTACATAGCGTCTTTTAGAATTTGGAGTTTTGGTTTATCGTCCTTAGCAGGTTCAAGATAAGGTAATCTTCGTAAAATTAAAAAAAAAAAAAAAAAACGTGGTTCAGGAATTTATAGGCTTCCTTTATGGTAAGTTTTGACTATCTTATTATAAATTTTAATCACTTTATCGACTTTATTCCTTCACACACTTTTAATGAAAATTCGACGTGTCATGCCAATTTTTTTTCAATAATAATCATTTCTTTATTCAATCTCCAGGCACCTTAATTTCAATGTTGTTTATATACATTTTTTCATAACAACAATTTTCTCAAATAACATACATCACTATACCCAAACGTTTAACATTACAAATAGATTATGATCATAAAAGGTGACATATAATCTCTATCAATTAAGTTAAATATCCTCGGTGAGATAAAAATGTAAAAGAAAATGACTGAAGTTAATGATTACAAGGAATTAAATAAAAGAGTGATACTAATTTGATAAATTAAAAACGCGGTATTAACTTAATTAATATGACATGTGGAAAATACAGTTCTATTTATGACTTATTTTTTAAAAGAAAAATTAACATTTTTTAAAAAACTCAGCCCTATGTTCCAGGCCCTTTATGAGTAGGCTTGACCTACATCAATATATATATATATTGAAGTAAAACTAAAGGTCCTTATAATAAATACAAAATTTAATGATTAAATAAAATGAAGCTGATAAGGTTATATTTAAAATGAATTATAAATGTCTATTTAAATATGGTTTCAAATATTACATACAGATGGAGTGGTTTAAAATATTTTATCTGTTACATGCGTATAATTCAAATTATAAATAATCGTTTAATAACAAAGTATACTTAACCTCAACAGCTTTACAGGTGAATAACTTCTTATTGTATATTTTCTGGTGAGCTTAAATTTGTGTTAAATGTCCGGCTTACAAGAACAATGAGACTCTTTTTGTTGTGCATAAAAAGAAATACACTTAAAATGTAGGTTCGGTGGTTCAATAGAATACGTAGAAAATAAGATGGTGAACAACACAATAAATAATAGTTTTTTTTTTTTAATGTAAATTCTACTAAATGAAACGAGTGAGTAAAGAAATAATGTAAATGCTTTAATGGAAGTGTTAACTAACAGGTAAGTGATAGATATAATAAAATTAGGATTAATTAAAATGAATCATGTCACGTGATAATATAAACATAAAATAAATTCTAGGTTAAGCACTGAGAATTAACGAAAGTGAATTTAATTAAACTAACATACATAAATGCTTCTTTTAAAATTGACCATTTGTAAACAGGGGAACTGTATTCTTCTAGTTTTCAAAATTAAATAATTCTAATACTAAATGTACCCATAAGGTATATCTATTCTAAAAAATCTTTGATAGAGGTTTTACTTTATGATATGAACTAATTCAACATTTTCAAAATTTGTAGGAGATTGAAATAATACTTATGTTTGAAATAGACGGGAATGGGTTAGTCTGGAGTCTTCTTGTGTATCCGAAAATGCAGGATTCAGGTTTAGGCGGGTACTCGGACGGCGTCACCGCTTAGCTTCGATCTGGCTGTCTGCTATTCCCGGTGAAATGGAATTTTTGGTTTATGCGGCACTGGTTGATGTCTGGATACGCAAAATGCTTCAAAAAGGAGCTGGATAAACAGGTGATATTTTTATAGGTTCGTAGTATAGTTTTTCTAATTTATTTAATGATTTTTCTTCTTATTTCCAGAGAAGCACTTAAATACGTCGATGTGTTTTTTGGAGTTTTTTACCTAGTCACGCTAAGTCTCGTTTGTTCCGAATGCTAGCTTCTTATTCGTCTAATTTGTATGTATTAATATAATCTCGCTAATTAATTTTAATGAAAATGATAATTTAATTACTCAAATTATATAGATACTTAACAAAAATTACATATTTTATTTTAGTAAATAAATAATTGTCATGTGAATGTTAATAATTTTATATTACGCTAATTTTTGATTGGGATATTTCCGCCTGTATTTATTTCAAATAAGTACAGTTTTCCCTAAAATAATTCGTGTCACTTATTATTGATCAATTAAGTTGAAATGTCTTCGGAAATACAAGATATTGAAATAAAATGACTAAGGCAAATGAAAAGATAAAAATAAATAAACATGAGAATTAATTTTGAACAATTAAAACGCGAAATCAACTTTATTGATATGACAGAAGAAGAATTCAGTTCCAATAATTTCTTATCTTCTAATATTTACATACAAACGTTAACGATCTGTATCTTACAAACTAAGGCATTCTTATGTGTAGACTTGACCTACCACAATATATATATATATATATATATATATATATATATATATATAAATATATTCCGGTTTTTTCTTTTGTCTTTACACATAGGTATAATGCATTGACCGACTTATTTTCGTTTCCAATTACACATAGGGATAAATATATGGTGGCGTAGGTAACCAGTTATACACCAAAATCTACGTACAAACAATAGATTAATTCTTAAATAGATTGCCATGGAGAGAAAATATTTTTTTTAATGTCACATATTTCTCAATTTTTATTCATTACAAAAATCTTAAATTAAATATATTTTATTAAAAAATAGATAATTTATTTAAATCATGGATACGTATAGCAAAGACGAAAAAGTTTCAATGGTAATGTGGTTATTCAGAAGAATAACAGTTTAAGGATGGTCACAGACCGTGTGCAAATACAATTTTAAATATTTATAATAGATTCAAAGAAGACGGTTGTCTTCTAAATTCACAAAAAAATAAAATAAATAATAAAGTAAATCATGTGTTAACAGAAGACATGAAGCTGAATATCCTCTGATATGTAGAAGAACGGTCTCTAGGATCGCTTTTAGATGTAGCCAGGCATTTTGGAGTATCGTACAGTTCGGTGTACAGAACCCTGAAAGAATTTAAATATAAGCTATACAAAGTATCAAACCATCAGTAGCTTTTCGAGGAAGATAAAGTAAAACGCACTGATTTTTGTGAAAAAATGTTTAATATGTTAAATGAAAACGAAGCAATTTTAAATAAAATAATTTTTACTGATGAAGCTACATTTACCATAAATGGTGAAGTCAACTCAGAATTTCCGGTTTGCATCCTACATTTATCCATTGAAAAATTCTAAATTTCCTTTCCATTAATCCATTAGGTATTGGTCCAGTACAATCCTCATGCCCAAAACCTAACCGGAACACAGTACCCTCAAAATGTCAATGTCTGGATTGGAATAATAAGCGATAGACTTATTGACGGTAACCTCACTGCAGAAAAATATTTAAATCTCTTACGAAACACACGACTTTTGATGGGACTAGTGTCTGTTTCGATTACAGACATTTGTTCTTTATTTTCAGGATCTACTTTCTTCATAATATTAAACATTTCTGGATCTAGAAAAGAAGTAACCCCGGTAGCATTTTCAGTACAACGAAAACTTTCTCTTTAAATCGAGGTTCTCAAACAGTTGCTCCTCTAGTAACTGATCCTCCTTCATATGAAAATAACCTTGCTTTCCTCCATAAATCTTTAATTCCAGTAGTGATGCTGTCAAATAATTGTACAGTCCAAATGTTATTGTGATTATTAGAGAAATAGTAAGATATTTATTACCTGCAAGAATTTCCCAGTACTGCTTTTTAAGATAAATTTTCTACATTTCATAAAACCACATATTCGTAAGATACCACGATGTGTTATTTGTTTTTATCGTGTTACTGAAATGGATCCAAATCCTTGCGTTACGTTCGGTAATTCATTAGAAGTAATGTGAGGACGTTCTACAATTTCATTATGTGGTAAAATCTATTTTTGTACTTTAGTGTTATTTTTTCTACCTTTTTGATACACTAATTTTACTATCTTAGATATAGGTATTTCAACCTTAAAGAAATACTATCCATCTTCTTTGAATTTGTTAAAAATATTTAAAATTGTCTTCACACAAGTTATACGCCTGTTGGGATAATTAACTATTTTAAATAAATTATGTATTTTTCAATAAAATGCATTTAATTTAAGATTTAAGTATGAACGAAAAACATAAATTTTTGACAGTTTGAAAATGTGACTGGTGACTGGTGTATAACTGGTTGCCTATGCCACATTTTTATATTTATTCCTATGTGTAATTGGAAATGAAAATAAGTCAGTTAATACACTATACCTATGTGTAATGACAAAAGAAAAACCCGATATATATATATATATATATATATATATATAATAACTTCGTGACCTTGGTATGATATGGTAAACCTAATCAGTAGGCGATTAAAGGTCTGTATATTACTTCAAAATATATGTATTTAAAAAACTCTACATGTTTCGGCTGTATACGCCTTTTTCAAGAGAATACAAAATATGAATGACAGGATATAAATGTCAAGTAATTAAGTTGCTATGGTTTAAATTATTCAAAGATACATTCTAGTAATAATAATAAATCATGCCTTAGTATTCCAAAAAATAGATAACAAGGTGTGAAAATATGTGTTGTTTGCTGCTAGCAATTTGTGTCTCCTTCTGGGTATGAACTTGTGTGTTGGTTGCTGCTGGCAGCTTGCGTCTCTCTATGGGTGTGTGGTATTGTGTGAGAGCGTAAGTGTAGGGTTTTGTATGTCGGTGCGTTCGTGCGTGTGTTTAGTGATCGGTCGCATGAATTTAGAGAGGTCGGATAACCAGCCGTTGCGTAGGGCCGCCAGCCCTTTCCCGACAACTTCTTTACAATTCCGTGCAGTACTTCGACGGTCTGACCCCCGCCCCAACGAGGCAAGGCGCAGACAGGCGATGAGCAACCCCGTACAGGGTGCGCTTCACATCTGCTATCAAAACTGACATGAGCTTTCAAAACTGACTTCTGCTTTCAACTTGACATCTACATTCAATAACTGACATCTGATTCATTAACACTGTTACTTTATAATGCATTTCTAAATAGCTTGAACCTGGGTCTATTGTGGCTTAGTGGTAAAAGCGACGGCCCGGCAAGCTGTAGAGTTGGGTTCGAGTCCCAACGTAGACCATATTTTTCAATTAAAAAAATTTCGTATGATTTGCTTTGTAATTTGTAGACAGCAATGTTTACATCCCCACTTACTCTGCAATTACATACATTCTAATTTGATATTTGTAAATATTTCATATAAAAGCCGAAAAACTCCAATAATTTATCAATTGTTATATATATATATATATATATATATATATATATATATATATATATCGTCGGCTTAGTAAGAAAACCGCGTAACTCCACTTTGGGGCAAAAATACAAATTTAACATCAATACAAATAGAAATTAAAAGTACGCATATCTGTAATTCCATTTAATTCCATTCCGGATTTGTTTTGTGTTAAATAACTAATAAGAAAAGTACCTAATTCCATGACATGAATTTCTAACTTGGAAAATGCATAACTCCCGCATTTTGTGTTGACAGAGTGGATGTTATTGTCGTCTTTGTTTTTTGCTAAATGTGAGTTTTCACTTTATTTGTTTTCTCGAAGTAACGCAAAAGTATGTATAATAATTATTTTACTTATTGTAAATAAAAATGTTTTATGTAAAAGTAGTTTTTAATGTAAATTTACATCAAATTGCAGCGGAAAGAGATACGCGATTTTTTCGTTATGAATAACCTATTCCCTATGGATTTACATCCATTTCCGCATTAATATTTTTACAATTATTATCGTTTGCTTTTCACGTTACGTTAAGATTAAATTATTGTATCTATTTTTTTCTGTTTAGGCGTAATTCATTAATACCATGTCCCCAGGAAATAAATTTAAAGAAAGAATCAGAAGAATGGAAAGAACATGAAATATATGATCAAGAGAATAGTACCGAACAGCGGCACAAAGAGAAGCATGAAAACTAAAGAAAAAGAAGCAAGTACAAGTGAGAAAAGGCCGGTAGTCCAAGAAGCGAGAGAGAGAGCGAGACCATAATGTTATCAAAGAAAACACTAGTTACATAGAATCGAATGAGAAAGATAAGCGGGAAAAAATATAACGAGTGAAAAAAAACACGAAGAGCATATAGAAACAAATAATGAAGAAAATTACTGGAAGAACGAAAGTGTTGGAGAAGACGAAGAATTAGATGAGCTTTGTGAAGCGAAAGATATTTCTACAATCACTGAAGGCAAGACAGAAAATGTTGAAAAACTTGGGCCGGATAATAATATTATACAAAATATAAAATTCAGGAACAAACGTGGAATTCCTGAAGGTTGAAACTACAATGATAATAAAGAAAAACGTAAAAAAAGGCGTACCATATAAAGGCAAGAGAAAAGTTGACGGAGAATGGAACTCCAATATCAATCAACTGGGCAAATGTATATCAGATCCGTATCAGTGTGTATCTGGTCAAGGTCAAAAATACTATGTTAAAATGTAAATCAGTTAGAAGGGAAAACAAACAAAAAATGTTTCAAATGTTCTGGAATAATACAAACCTTAATAGTAGTTGACGCAGTCAAGGGAAGGAGAGGCAATATAAACAGGAGAAACTATTCATTGAAATATTATTTAAAAAGTGATAATGCAAATACAAGGGTATGCGAAAAAATGTTTTTAGAAACTTTCGGATTGATTGAAGGAAACTCTAGTGTTATATTGGGGTAAAGAAAAAACAGGTGACATTAATATCGAACTGGTAAATCGGAAGAACGAATCAACAAGAACTGTGTTTCAAAAAAAATTCTTCAGTTAAAAAATTTTTCGCAGGACTTGCAAAAATGGATAACCATTATTGTCGTTCGTTATAAAGCAGACTTTTGCATTTCAAATAACGTTGACAAACCAGTATTTTATAAAACGTTTGAAGATCTTAACTTATCGTTAAATCGGCCTAAAAAAAGAGTTATTGTTGTATGCGAAGGTTTTAGAAGGAAAAAACTTTTCAGAAAATTATATTTTGCATCAACAAATTTAAAAGGGGGTAAGAGATGAAAAGGAAAGTGATAAGAACTCAACAGATGAATCGATTATGGTTTATGCTATGGACTTAGAGTCAGTTTCATTGGGCCATAAGTCTACTCTGTCGGATATGTATTATAAAACCAAATTGATAGTTCACAATTTTACAGTTTTGAATTTAAAAACATAACAAGGTATTTGCTTTCTATGGAACGAAATAGAAGGGAGTTTATCGGCCGGCCAACGAATTTTCCAGCATAATCGGTCATTTTATTGAAGCTGAACTAACTAAAAATGATCAAATAAAAGAAATTATATTTTATAGTGACGGCTGTACAAGCCAAAATCGCAACTTCACTTTGTCCAACGCTCTTCTGAATCTAGCGATCCAACATGAAATAACCATAACACAAAAATACTTGTAATGCTGTATTTCGCGTGGGCGGATAATTAGCTAATTTTTATATCAAGAAAAATTTAATTAACGAAAAATATGCTTTTAATTCGATCAATGGATATGCTTGGACCTTGATTCTAGCCTGAATACAAATTGCGGGTTTCGGAATGTATTTAGAATAACTAAAAAGGTGATTAGAATGATATCCTTGCTTTGAATTAATCGGGAAATTAATAAATTTCATTAATTTATTATTAATGGGTTTAACGGTTATGCCTAGAAATGGCGTTGACACGGGTTGTCTGATATGCATAAAGAAGGTTGGTATTTCTAAAGAAATTAAACTGTTTTCGCGGTTTAAAATTGCCAACTGACAGCTGTAACATTACCTTAATTTTTAATACACTCAATAACTGGTTGCTTAATCGGAGAATTTCTGATTACTGGGTTGTTTTGTGTTTTTCTAGTTAGACATTTTGCTACACTTTTCGCGACCAAAAGCTAATTGCAAAACAAGTAGTTAAACGAAGTAGCGAGATGTTCTGCTGGGCCACCCCCTTTGCTTTGAACCTACCTGTTGGTGAACGTCCCAAAGGAAATACTCCGCCGGCCAACTCAATCGATATTCGGAGTGCGTCGCGGGTTCAAGGTCGCGAGGTGGAATGTAGGCGCCACCGTATTTCCCCTGCAGAATACTCCCGTAACACGGAAGCGGGTGGGATGCTGGTAGTTTCAAAAGCAAACTAGTTTGACCCCAAACTACTTGTTACTGATTCAATACACCTTTGCCTAACTCATACACTTGTGGGATAGGTATCAAATAAACACATGACATCAACTATAACAAGTTTAATATAAACCCAAAAAAAACAGTAGCCTCAAGAAAATTTAAAATATTGACAAAAATTATAAGTCGACGTAAGAGCAATTAAGCGTTAACAAAAGTTGGCGAAAGCACAAAATAATAACGCCAACAATTATCACTAAGACAATAATAAAGATTTGAACTACTGAAATTAATGAAATATATCTTCTAAACAATTAGCACTAAGGCCATAATAAAGATTTGAACTACTAAAATTAATGAAATATAACTACTAATCATTTATCACTAAGACAATAATGAAGTTTTGGTAATTCTAAATTCTAGGATTAAATCTACCAAAATAAATGAAATTTAACTGATACGCCCCTGGCGCATATCAATTAATACAATAAACAGTATTAATTGCAAGTATATCACCTGTATTAGCAGGTAAGAAATTAAAGTAAACAAAATATGAATTGCAATAAACAATCTCAAACGAAAGTATAACACCCTGTATTAACAGGTAAGAAATTAAAATAACCAAAATATGAATTAAATAAAATACGTATCTGAACAAAAGTTTCAGTAGAACGCAACTAAGTATACTTAATTCTGGGTTCTGTACAATAAGGTTATAACGCTCTTAATTAAATCAAAACAACGTATCCCAAAATGATACTTAACCAGTACGTAGGCCCGTCTGAAGGACCAATGCCTCGTACAGATTGTCAATACAAATTTTACCTGATTGCTAATGATTCTAGACAACCGGGTATAAATAATAATACAGACAATAGATCGTAACTTGGTGTGTAACCACCTATCTACTAAAGACACATTGATTAATGCTTTGCACGGCTAATTAAGTTACGAGTAAATTAATGAATAAAAGTGAACGAATAATCTAATCGCTGTGCTGTAAAGTATTGACTGTAAATTACTTTTGAATTCAAACAATAAACAGGCTCTTCACAATAATCGAACTCTATATTAAATAAAATGTATGAATCTAAGAGGATCTTACGATGCTATCATTTATGTAACGTTTAACTTGTACGGAGGCACAAAATATTTAATTAACGGCTTTCTCAAGAGCCTTTACTTAAATGAAATGTTCACAAGCATACATAACCAAAAGAGGTTATGACTAGTATTAATATTTTAAACAAAATCAAGAAAAGAAAATCTAACACCTACTTTAACTGTTCCTTGTTAACGTCTAAATTATAACCTTTATAGGAAATGTCCTCCAAATGGATTCAAGAGGTAAACAACACTATTGAAAGATTTCATTCAGTTTGCCGCCAAAATACTTCAGCCATCCATTTCGCTTTTAGATCGCCATCTTGATGACGTCGATGATCGTTCCAGAAGGATTTTTTTAAGAACCACGCCTTAAGTAAAAATCGCTAATGAATGGGAATTGAGGGCGTTTTCACTCGGTTTTCCTTCAAAAATCCAACTTCCAGGGAAAAATCCGTGGATGATTTAAAGAAAATCAGTTATGTGTTCGCTTGCCAAGCTTTTCCCGCGAAGTTTCAACTCCGTTTAAACCGCAGAAAAAGGGAAAAATTTTCTAACAGGCACACACTAAAATTTAAATATATCCTACAGGATAAAAGACAACTATTAGACAATGTTCAAATGATTAAGATATTTCTTACCGCAAAGACAACGTTCTCGCACTTAAATAAAGCACAACCTGCGCAGACAATGATCAATGAACGAATGCAGATATGTGCTAGCAAACTGGACATGCGCTAAAAATTAAGGGTGACATCTATAACGTTCTTAATGAATCTTTGGCAAGCACAACTGGTTGCCGAAACAAAGAGATCGAAAATCGGTTAAATTAATAGATGGAAGTTAAAATATTTGCGCGATGTCACAACCAAATTAATTTAATTAAGAAAATGTACGTGAAGGCAGATGAACCTATCTTTTTTCTCTTAAAACCGTAACAATTTCCCAAAAGAAATTTACCTGTAAATTTCTCCAAGAGAAAAAAAAGAAAATACGGAAAGTGAGAACGCAAGCCAAAGTTACGACAGCTGAGCGAACAGCAAGGCAAACGTAATGTGGTAATCAATATTGACAGAAATTAACACAGGTGTTAATAATAAGGTGAAAAGAAAATGACTCGGCAAAATCGCAATTATAACTATTTAATGAAGATAAGGTGACCTAAAGTCACAAACGCTAACAGCAGAAATCTGATAAACTACTCAAAATTATACGGCAAAACTATACATCACCATCTGGCAAAAATGATACCTAACTGACTGGCAAAATATACAAAACTGACTGGCAAAACTAGTCAAAATAAATCGGGTAACACTATCAGAAGTGAACCAACGAACATAACCAAAATATATCTCAGGTACAACTAACCAAAAACAGATAGACTACTATCTCAACAATAAAACAGGTTAAACTAACCAAGAGCAGATAGGCAAAAGATATTAGGTGAAACTATCAAAGAACAGATAGGTGAAAATCGTAACACAACAGGCAGAACTGTCATAAATGTCAAGTAAAACTATCAACGAATGGATTGAGTGACGGAAGAGACTCGCTAGCACAACAACACTATGCCTCTCAGTTGCTCGGCCCAAACACCCACATAGGCCCATCGACAGTCGGTCGGTACGGGGACTACAAATAAAGAAAACTAAAAACAACAAAACAAACAATACTGAACGGTCGTCACCCCAGCAGCGGAATGCGCAACAGCCGAGATCATGCCGAGCGTTCAAGCGCCACGAAGAAAACAAGACAGGGGAAGAAAAAGCTGCATGAAGCACCGAAAAAAGCCCAGACTAGGAGGGGATCATTACTCTACATTTGGGTCACACCCAAAACAGGGAGCAACTTCCGACAGCTCAAAAGAGACTGACTACTGTGAAGCAGAAGCAGCTCAAAAAAACAGGATTAACTAAAAGAGGTATAACACTAACGTTAAAGGATGCAAATGGATAAGGAAAAATAGGTTAGAAGCTAAAAGGTAGGATATGAGCAACTGAGACACTGTGTACTCACGAGTTCCAACAATCCTTCAATCGATACGTCTTAAAATAGAGAAAACACAAAACTATAATCTGGCCAAACAAAAAGAATAAACGGTAGTAAAAACGAACGTTTAAAGTGCGGAGGCGGCCTAGCCTCTACACTGACTCGGTTGAGGACCGATACGCAAAATAAGCAAACAAACAGAGACACGTCCATGACCGAAAATAAAAGTACGCGATACGTAACGAGGGGTGCCGGTCTCAGCCCTATACGAAGCTTTAAGGAATGGACGACGGAATTTATTGAGGTCTACCTCGCTTCTACACACGAAAGTGTCGACAAAATAATGAAAGAGGGATCACATCAACGATGTATCCAAAGAATTAATAAAGTTATCCTCCAGAGTAACACACAACGGTCCAAAAGAAAACGGAACTACAGCATTCGTACAGGAAAGAACATCCAACATGCTAAATACAGACCTCATGTGTTAGACCCTAAGGGATAAAATTCGAAAGTCTAAATCGATAAACAAAAGGCTAACCAACGGTTAACGTCAAAATCGGTAAATAAGGATCGACCGTTAAAATGGTAGGCAAACGTCCTACGACAAACAAAATGGAAGACCAAATGTCAAAATTGAAGAAGGTGTGAAAACACCTGTCCATCGGTAAAAATAGATCAGAATATAAATGACCTAAACGACAAACGTAAAACACCCAGCCCGTATAAGAGTTTAAAATAGTCCTCACACGAGGAAAACCTAAACGGTACGATAAAACTCTTAGCGGCAGGAACTCAACAAACTGGTTAGAACTGTATGTAAGTGTGGACCCAAAATCCTCGAAATAGAGATGCAACAACGGCAAATGAAACACACTATCAACAACTCTAAACCTTAAAAGTCCAAACTCGAAAATCTAGCAGTTAACCAATCTACAAGATTGTTAACAGAGTCAACACGATAACAAAAGATTATCCCAAAATTTAAAAGTCAAAATCTTTAAACGAAAATGTCTAAACCAAAATATTAAACGTCAAAATCAAGAATCAAGAATCGACAAACGTTACAACAAATTTTTCGCAGTCCAGACCCAACTTGGAATAACAAACTTAACACAAGGTAAGTCCAACAGCACCTAGCACGAGCAGCTAGAACCAAAACATTCCAAACACAAAAGGATCTGCGAAACGGAATTTGTTAATTCAAGACACGTACTTGAACAAAAGTCAAGCGGAAATCTACATCGATAAGTAAAGTCAAAAATCGGTAATCGGTACGTCAAAATTAAAAGAGCCTTCTACTCCTCGGAATTAAAACCGGTAGACATATCCTTCCAACCTGCCTACAGGCCAAAATCAGTACTCAAGATGGAATAAACAAACAAACAGGTCTCCGTTTAGTCGCCTTTTACGACATGGTGGATTACACCAGACTGAGTATTCGTCAGCCCCCAGACAGGCCACAATCCATGTTACAGATGGAACGAAACAAAACTAACCAAGACTCCTTTTAGTCGCCTTTTACGACATGGCGGATTACACCCGACTGGGTATTCTTCTGACCCCCAGACAGGCCAAAAATTAGTACTCACAAACTTACTATCATAACTTGGAACGATATACCAAAAATATTAGAGTGACACAAATCGAAAAGCTTTCGATACGACAGAATCTCTCAAGTACAAACGAAAATCGAAAGCCGACAACTCACAAAATTATCTCCAAATAGAATTAGCCACGGCGTCTAAATACAGAATAGCGTAAACTGCGACAGGGCTGAAGTGACTAACTCTAAAGATGTTATATACAGGGAGTACCGAATAAGTTCAGTCACCTTTTACGACTTGGCGAGACACGCCACTCTGAGTATTCGTCCGGCCCCCAGACAGGCCAAAATCATAGACAAACAACTAATCATCCCCAGGCTGAGCCTTGAGATGCTCCGAACTCCATGTTCCAGGTAGGGGTTCTCCTTTGCAAGTCTTTAATTTATACGTATCCGGCGAAATTCGACGATGAATCATAAAAGGACCCACAAACTTATCGGCCAACTTCGCAGAGTAATACTTATCCGCATCAGTTAACACAAAATTCTTACGCCACACAAGCTGATTCGGAAGATATTCAACTTTTAGATTTCTCATAGGCCTTCTGAAGACGAGCCTTTACATCTCGGTACATGCGAACAAATTGAGAGGATCTCACTAACAGTTCTTCAGGACCTCGATTGCAAACGATATCACCATCAGCCTCGGCTTCAGGTTTCTGGAAGGATCGCACACCAGTGACGAACATTTCTCTACCAAAGTTAATAAAGTACGGAGTCAAACCGGTGACTTCGTGCTTAGCCGTGCGTATAGCACAAGAAATTTCCGGAAGCACTGAGTCCCAATTACGATGGTTCTCAGACACATAAGAGATAAACATTGTTTTGAGAATTCGGTTAACACGCTCAACCGGGTTAGCTTGAGGATGGTAATATGATGTAAACGCAGTCTGAACTTGATATTTAGACATCAACTGACGATATTCTGTGGATCGGAATTGCACGCCATTATCAGAAACTATTTTGCGATGAACGCCAAACAACAGGAAGACACCGTTTTCGAGATGTTTCACTACCGAAACTGCGGTTGCTTTCCTCATCGCAAACGTCAAGACAAATTTACTAAAACAATCGGAAACCACCAAAATATAACTGAATCCACTCTTAGACCTAGGTAATGGACCAACAATATCTACACTAAGTACTTCCCATGGTTTGTCTATACGTGAATGGCCACCCATACGACCACTCGGTCTGCGTTGTTCAGGTTTGGTTCGTAAACAAGTTCTACAACGCCTAATGTAACGAATGACGTCAGCCGTCATCTTTGGCCAATAATAATTTTGGGAAATGCGTCCTATAGTTTTCGAAATACCCAAGTGTCCACTAGTAGGTAGATCATTGACGGTAAGCTTTTCAAGTATGTTCGCCCTTTGCGTGATTATTTGGTTCGGGCCCCACGTTGGGCGACAATTATTAAACCGTAACAATGG
Organism: Melolontha melolontha; assembly: GCA_935421215.2. NCBI lineage: Eukaryota > Metazoa > Arthropoda > Insecta > Coleoptera > Scarabaeidae > Melolontha > Melolontha melolontha. The sequence continues at coordinate 119,914,579 of OW285237.1, read as the reverse complement.
TTTAATCCAAAGTTCGTATTTCGAGTGCTTTCTTTGTGGATTGTTTTTATTTCATAGGCAAGTGTAGTGTGGATGTTCAAAAATAAAAGCGTAAGTAACTTTCAAATAATCTGATTTTATGAAATAAACATAGTAGGACTCGATCAATAAATATATACACAAATTAATACATTATTCAATATAGAAATATATCTATTTAAAATAATATAAACTTCGAAAATAAAAATGTACAAAAAAAATTGAATATCAATACATGAGAGAAAAAACAAATGAAATAACACATGTGACGCGAATATATAAGATAGCATTCTGCTCAGACGCGAAGTCAGCTAGATAAAGCCACCCGCATTGATTATCATCCACGTGTGCTGAATTGTAACTTTTAGATAAGAAATTAATATAAAAAGGCGAGCACATCTAGAATAAATAAGTTATTATAAACTAGTCTGCAGTAACACATAGTGTTAAATATTTTGTAATAAAAAAAAAAGTGTTATAATAAAGATATTACCAAAAAAAATTTGTTTATAATTTCTCGAAGTTGGAAATTATAACTGGCGCAGTCAGTTGGATTTGGAAGTGACCATTACGGAACGAGGATTACTAACGTCGACTTCTGTAAGTCAATTTCAATTCTTGAGGTCCAGAAGATCCTGTGGGAAGAAAAATTGTACCACTGGTCGTTAGGATCAAAATCTCCGAAGCGACGCAACGCCAGGAAGCAATCAAACTCTAGCAACCGCGAATGGTGCTATAAATAGGAACCAGGTCGTTACGATCAAAATCTCGGAGCGACACAATACCAGGAAACGATCAAAATCTCGGGACCCAAATGGTATTATAGTTAAGGAAACAAACAAGAGAAGCAAACAGAAACTAACAAGCAAACCCAAGACGAATGAAGATTCTACTAACACTGTAAGTAGATTTTAACTTTTTTTACATGCCTACAATTTACTGTAGCGAACGTAAAGCGTATTTTTGCTTTTGTGAAAAAAGTAGAGTATTACACGACGAAAAGCAAATAGAAAGGTCGGAGATACCAAAATTAATACTAATATCAGAATTTAAGTGTTTTGTAAAATTTGTTTTGTAAAATACAATTTTGTATGTCATTCGAAAGTCTAGTCGAAGACTTAGTAAACTCAGTAATTTAAATATTCATACAATGCCAAACCAACATCAATACACGAGAAGTTCCATAACACAAGCCGAAATTTCAACAATACCAATTTTTGGTGGTCAGTCGAATACATTACCAATATTCATAGAAGCTTGTGAAGATCTAATAAAAATTTATGCAGACACTGTTAATAAAGCTAATCCGATAAATTCCTATTTAGCCAGAATTGTTAAATCAAGACTGAATGGAGAGGCGCAAAACCTTTGGAGTTAAGCTTTTTGGATCAAAGATTGCTTACTAAATGACATGGCAATGGAGAGCCCTCATAAAAACGAGAATCTCTATACATTTGGACAAAGAATCGAAGATTTACTAAATTTATTACTGACTAAAATGCAATTAGATAACGGAGAAGAGATGATACCATTAAAATCTAGTTTACATAAAAAAAACAGCACTCCAGACTTACAAAAGAAGTTTAATGAGATATGGAAATTTAGGACACAAAAGATCCAGATACACTGAAAGAAGGGATATCAAATGTTTTAGAGTATTAAAATTGGCAATATAGATGAGGAAGAGGACCGTCGCCACAAACACAACACAAAACCAGTTCATAAATCACTCCAGGAAGAATGAAAACTGGACTACCATTACCGATACATCAACAAATGTACCCGCGAGTTAAAACTTTCCAACCAACACACAATTATCCAAGAATTAATCCCTTTCCTTTTAAACCAAACTTCCAACACCAACAACTTCTAACCAATATATACGACAACCAAAAAAACCATTCCCTAATCAATAACCTAAACAAAATCCTCAAAATAATAAACCACCGTCATTTCGATTCGCAAAAAGTCATACAACTAATGGAGAAGAGACAGCCACGTCAGCAACCAATGGACATAGATCCAAGTGCAAGTCGCATTAGAAGAATGACACCCTTTGGATCATCATATCCACAAAACAAATGGAAAGCAGAAGTATTAAATCAACAACAAAAAAATAAAGAATACGAAGAACAAGCTTACCATGAAGAAAATTATGCACAAGCCTATAATGAAGAAAATTATGAATATGAACCACTATGGGACGAAGATACGCAACCATTCCCTTGGGAACCCCAAGAAAAAGCAAATTTTTTAATAGCAGCCTCGGAAAATCAACCAACATAAATTTACCAGAACTAGAGAACCATATAGATTTCAATTATCAACAAGCTGTTAGATTACCTTATATCCTTATTCCTGAAATCAATGCAAAATTCCTAATCAATACTGGAGCATCATATCCTCAACATCAACAAGTATAACCCAAAATGAATTTCCAGAATATACAAACTAAATTGCGAATAGATCATTTAAACTCCGAAGAAAAGAATATAATTAATAAAGTATTAATGGAATATAAGGACATGCTACGATGAAAGAATACCATTAACATTTACATCAATAATTAAATTAAGCGAATATGATTATGACATTATCTATAAAAAAGGATAAGTCAATAAAAATGCAGACGCATTATCAAGAGTATAAATTCATCACCAAGATGAAACGTTGTCAACCACACCACAAATAACAGATGAAGAATTAGACGATATATTAAAATAATTAGAAATGGATATAATGGAAGAATAAGAACCTAAACCTGGAACGTCAAGCTAAGAAAAATATCAAGAAAGATAAACCACCTGAACACAGAACATCTAAGTGAATCATCCTTAGAATTAGTTCATAGTAATGTAAACCAGGAACCAAATACTACAATACCAATAACAGAAATGGCAATTGAAACGAAGGAAAGCTAATTTATCATGCTAAAGTTAACAAAGAAAAATGATCAGAAGAACTACTGCAATTAATGAAAGATATAATGCCACGAGAAAATTATTATATCTATACGGCAGAGAGAATATATAAAGAAATGTGTAGAATATATGTAGAGCATTTTAGCGACAAAGAACCCAAAATTTATCGCTGTACAAGACGAGTAAGAATAATAGAAAATCCAGAAGATAAAATTGAGATAATAATAATCCAACATCATGAAGGAAAAACCAATGACAGAGGAATAGGAGAAACCATTAGACAAATCAAGAGAGGATATTACTGGACACAAATAAAAACAGATGTAACAAATTACATTAAAAAATGTGAAGTATGTCAAAGAAACAAATACGACAGGAAACCACCAAAAATGCCTTATCAGCTAACAGATCAAGTAGATAAGCCATTTTATAACATGTACATAGACACAGTAAGCATCGATGGACAAAATTATTTAACAATGATTGATGTATTTTCAAAATATGCACAAGCAGCAGTGGAAGTCACTGAAAAGTTAATAGAAAGTTTTAGTATACATGGAAAATCAAAAGAAATAGTTCTAGACAATGGATTAGAATTTAATAACGCAACTCTAAAGGAATTAACGAAATTACATAAGATAAAATTACATTATACAACTCCGCAGAATCCAAATTCAATGCACCAATCGAGCGTTTACACTTTACATTATTGGAACACATTAGAATAATCAAGAACAAAAAAATTGCTCAAGATATAGCAATATTACTATACCCAAAAAAAACAAAGAAAGATATTGGGGACCATTCGCTATAACAAAAATGTTAGATAATGGAACTGTAGAAGTCAAAAATAAAAAAGGGAAAGTATTGAAGTATCTAACCAATTCACTAAAGTTGGGATTACAGAATTCTCATCACCAGAGAATTAGCCGAAATCACAGAAATAAAACAACAAGTAGGATTACTACCCCTAAAGTTAGGATTAGCATATAATACCGAAAATCATTATGAATTAGTAGTTAGAAATGAATATGGATGTTTACTACAACTTTGTGAAATCTACCAAAAGCACAAAGAGCTTACAAAAATCGAAGTACCAACCCCAGAAATTATAGAAATATTAAAAATTCAAGAACAAGAAGAAAAGAGGGTACAAGAATATATAGACTTACTAACAAAAAATCATGCAAACAACTGTGTGAAATCAAACATCACCACACAATTTAAAGAAAATATAAAAATAATGATGAAAAACCAATAAGCCATCTTCAACCAAGCTGAAGAAAACAAGAATGCCATTGACCTACTGCAAATGGTACACCATAGAATGCATTTATTAGAAACAATACGAGAAGAAATGGAGCAATTGATCGAAGCCACGACAGTCGCCAAAATTGTAATATTGTACCCCATGGTTATACCACAAGTATTAAGTTATGTAAGAGAACTTTATTTGAATCAAAATGAGAGATTTCCTTTTGAATTAGTAACTAGCCAAATATATCACATAGAATCAATAATTAAAGTTAAAGTTTATCAAACTGCATCTCATTTTGTATGCATATTAGTAATACCGATAGTTAATATAGAACCTTATCAATATTATCATTTAAGCGCTTTGCCAATATATGTAGGAAATAAGACTTATAAACAGATCATACCAGAAAATCAATTTGTAGGAATGAAAGAACAGAAATTTATTATTGTTAGTAAATCATGTCAACAAATAACTAAGAAAACATATTTATGCGATCAAGAATTAGAAAATTATTTATCAATAAATTCTTCTTGTGAGATTCATATTTTACAACACGATAATAATTATAAAAAATGTTTATATAAATTATTTTCAGTAGAAGATATTGAAATAAGCCCAGAAGAAAATAAATTATTAAAAGAGTGCAACTAACAAAAAGATGTAAAACTTGTAAATGGTACTGGATCTGATTAAAAATATAAATAATTGTAAAATTTTTATTAAAAATCAAATAATTCAAAATTATAAAACATTAACTAGTACTGAAATTAAACTTATTGATTATAGTGAACAACAGAATCAGATAAATATGATACACCCTGTAAAATGTAATATTTCAGAAAAGATTAAAGAACAAACTAAACTTATAGATTCTGAACGATTTACGCTGGATTTTTCACTTTTTTGTTTTGTTGAAAAGAATACTCGCATGTAAATATGTATACGGATTTATTTACTACGAGATTAATACACTTGATACAGGAGATACATAACAATTACTAAGTTATTTCTCGTTTGTACGTTAAAGACCAAGACATGTTATGTCTTGCCTTGGTGAACTTTTCGAATGAATGTTCCTTACATTATTTTTCCTGGGTGAAATGGTCCCCACCCCTGTGAAAGGGGGTTGGGGTAAATAACGGTTCATACTAGATATTGCAACAATATCTCTCAGATATTACGATATTGATTACGTATTTGTGGAATTTCCAAACTTAAATTGAGAATAAATGATTATTGCAATATCTTTACAAAGTATAATAACATGACCGTAATAAAATGTATCGATACAAACAATTTCTCTTACGACCCATTGTTATAATACGCATTTATTTTATGGCAATAAGCGGCTCGGACTTTCAAAGTAAGCTGCATAAATTCCCATCTGCTAAGTTTAGGGGATAATTACCTTCGAAGGTTTTGTAGTATAAACGCTGTAATATAAATATGAACGAGATTTGCATGCCTTATTCTAAAGTAATTCTAGTTAAATGCTTTTGTGCACAGCGGTTGATATTATATGGATATGTATACGAATATACAGGTGCGTCCAAAAGAAACATACATTAAATCATATGATAGTAATAAAGAAAAACTAAAAGTAAAGAAAAAATAAGATAGAAACAAAACCTTATTATAAATATTTCCGGGAAACCGGAACAGATTCAATAACTTATTTAACACATACTCATATCTACTCTTTTGTATTGTAATTGTCATAATAATATCTATTGTAATATTTATAGTACGTAAAAAATGTAAATGCAGGCTACCGCGAAAATAAAGTACTAAAACAAATGATATAATTGAATTACAAAAATTACCTTCACATATGTGACCGCCAATTTTTGTGTCATGGTGGAGGAGATAACATTCTGCTCAGACGCGAAGTCAGCTAAGATAAAGCCACGCGCATTGATTATCATCAACGTGTGCTGAATTGTAACTTTTAGATAAGAAATTAATATAAAAAGGCGAGCGCATCTAGAATAAATAAGTTATTATAAACTAGCCTGCAGTAACACATAGTGTTAAATATTTTGTAATAAACTTCAAAAAGTGTTATAATAAAGATATTACCAACAAAAAAATTTGTTTATAATTTCTCGAAGTTGGAAATTATAACTTATACATAAAACTGGTCTCTTTTTTGTGATTGCCAGTGCTGCAATAGTTTGTTTATTAACACAAATTATTTTGTTGACTTTTAAATTTCTACATTTCAATTTGATGTTAAATAAATATATAAATTTCCAATTTTATTAACACAAATTACCTACATCGACCGTGCTTAATAAACGTGTAATTTCAGGCAGTGAAACAAATAATATTTAAATATCGTGTAATTTTATTCTCGGCTTTTTCTTAACTAAAATGAAAATTCTCATGTACTAATTACACTTTTTCTAGCGTGTTACATTTTATTTAGGTCATGTGTGATTCATTTCTTAATTAAAAATTCAGGACCGGGCTTGTCTTTTTTTCTAGGGGGTTTTGTTCTTTAAGTCTGGACTAGGGATAATTAAATCGTTACTTTACTTAGAAAATGTGGTTATTCATGACATATAGAAACAATTTACAATATCTTGTCTGTGATATGTTAACATATATCACGCTTCCATATGTTCCACAAATATCAGAAAAAATTAAATATACTTTAGAAAAATATGATATAGCTACAACAATAAACTTAGTAATACTAATAAACATCTATTTTCAAAACTAAAACCCAAAATAGAACAAAATCGAGAAATACATGTCATCTATAAAATACCATGTCGCGATTGCGATAGTTACATAGGCCAAACTAAACAATATGTATACAAAAGAATAAACGCCCACAAATACTCTAAAACATACAAAACTGCTTTATTTACACACAAACTATAACGCGATCACCATTTCTATTTTGAAAACACACAGATAATTGATAAAGAACACACAATGAAAAGGTAAATTAAAGAAATGATTAGTATTAAACAGGAAAAAAATTCAATTAACAACAGAAGTGACATAAAAAATATAAGCAGTATATATTATAACCTAATTATGTAACGATCTGCAATTTACCATCATAATATATGTTGCTGTTATATAAATATGTATCATACGTTATTTAAATATCTGTACATTCGGCTGGCAGTTTCTCGTCTAGATGCCTGACTGGCTGTCCGAGTAGGTTTTTATGGTTTTTCTTCTCGTTTAGGGCAAATGCCGAGAGCTTAACATCTTAAGCGGCTCCACAGACGCAGACATAATAATAACTCATGGCTCGTCATTCCCCTGTTTTTATTTAAATGTTTAGAGAATGCCAAGGCATGATTTATTATTATTGAACTTGAATGTATTATTGAATAATTTTATCCATGACAACTACAAATATATTGTATGACATTAATATACTGTAATTTATATTTCAAATTTCTTTGAAAAAGACATCATATGCCGAAACATGTATGATTGTTTTAAATATATACATATTGAAGTAAATCCAGAACTTTAATCGCCAACTACCATATATATAGAATAAAATAAATTAAAAGCGGGCAAGCGGTCTGTCAATTAAAGAACTCATTTATTAAGTACCCCTATATTTCGCAACAACTTTGTTGCTTCTTCCGGAGATACTACAAGATTAATGAGAACTAACATTAAATAAATAATAGTATAAAGCAGTAGTAAAATACTTACAAAATGTAGAGTTCAAAAAAATAATAAAAGTGACGTACAAGGACAATAAAATTGATTAGATTTAAAGCATTAAAGTAACTATAGATACAACCCTTTAAAAAAAAACATGTATATGTAAAAGTTAAAACATGAAAAATTAAAAATATAAAAGGAAACATATAGCAAAAAACTAAAGTCACAAGAATATAAAAAAACAATGCATATAAATTTAACAATATAAGGACCAAATAACAAAACAATTTAAATTATACTTAGTCCGTTAGAATCAGATCTATAAGTCGCGTTATTTGTGTCTCTGTTAATGTGGACCATTTCTAAAAAGGTTATTTTTTTAAGATTATTTTCAACGTCTAAGATCTTAACGTCAACAAAATTGAATTTTCTAATACGGACATCACTTTTAAAAGTGATGTCCGTATTGGAAAGAGATCTTATGCTTTGGTGGACCATGCACTTGGTCGTGACCATACATATTAAATATAAACCGTATACTTGGGTTCAAGTCCCAACGTGGACGAAAATTTTTCAATTAAAACTTCATATAATTTGCTTTGTAATTTGTAGACTCTCTCTATATCTATGTATTAATAGCTAAGGATGAAAAAAAAGCAATTTCAAACTTTCAAACTGACATTTGAATATTAAAATCTGTGCCTTGTAAGGCGTTTCCAAAAAGACTTGAAACCAAGATCCTCGGAGCTCAGTTAGTTAGAGCGACCGTCCGAGAAACCGTAAGACTTGGGTTCAAGTCCCAACGTGGACGAAAATTTTTTAAATAAAATGTATAGTTTGCCTTGTAATTTGCAGACAGCAATGTTTACATTCACATTTATTTCGCAATATAACATACTAATTTGAAAATATTTAAAATATTGAATATAAAAGCCAAAAATTCCAAGAATTTATTAAATGATATATATACATATATAGAAATATATAAAATTGAAACATAAATGTAACAGCACTATGCAGGCAACAAGGTTGTTACACTTATTTACAATTTTATTTATTATTACTTTTTAAATTTTTACACTATTTTAACTGCATCATGACTGCATTTTAATATGTTTTCGTGCTACGTTTCGTTGTTGTATGTTCGGACCTCGTACTTAAACAAGAACATGGAATTACCCACGTGGCGATATCATCCTTGCGTTCGTACATGTCAGATTGCAAACTTTCTACTACGATTAAAGTTCAAATTTCAGAAACTCTGATGAAGCATACCGAAATTGGATGCGAAATATTAGTGGAATGAATTAAAGAACTACTCACAATAACATTGTTTTGCTGAATATATATTGTTATGGGGCAAATAGCACCATTATTCCAGCCAACTGCAAAGGGAAAGGCAGTAATTAAAACAAGAATTACACACAATAGAATGGCTACATTTGGCGGACATAATTTGTAAAATTAGTATCGAAATGTTAATAAATTAATATTACGACAACTTTGTATATTTCAAATTAATTTATATTTATTTCAAAATTTACTTTTTATATTTTTATAATCATTTTCATAATTAAAGTCATTTGCGCGAAATTAACAAGATAGCTAATTTATTTACATTCAAATTTTGTATCGATACTAATTAGACACGCCCACTTTTTGAATCTTTGCAAACCCGCGAACAGGTTATTTTAATTCGGATCTTTACGCATAACCTAACATTGGAAAGCCCGGTGTAACTATTTGTAAATTATTATTTAAATTTTGTTTTTCTGTTTGAATTAATATTTTCTTTACATTTAAATTATTATCAATTGTAATTAATGTAAAAATCGAGGCTATTTTCATAATTTCTTTCAAGGCTTTGGAAAGAAATAATTGCTATCGAGCGTGAGTAGAAAAGTTTTATAACGATTGCCAGGAAAAAGTGCTACTCCAATTTCAAAATTTAATTAAACTTAAAATACCTGTGACAGAATTCTAAAAATACGCAGAAAAGAAGCATTTAACCTTGGAGCTACTTTAGAACTATTTTTGGAGTCGATAATACCTGAGATCGGCAAGTGATCGGCGAAAGCATCATTTTGGACCACCGGACACGAGCAATACCAACGCCTTCGAATAACGCCGATACCGGCATCGTAGAAACGAAAACACCTTTATTTGATCCCGTACTTCGACAATCCTGACCAACTCCGATACCATCCTACATACCTGCCCGCATCCTACAAGAAACAGGTTTAATTAAGTCAATTTATTTCGAAAAAAGTCTTATAAAACTATTTTTCAACAAAACAAAACTTTATTAAATTCCAAACTCTTAATTTTACTTTAAAATTACATTTCTAACTTGCTCAGAATTTGTGAAAGGAAATTTATTATTAAGAATTGTAGTACTTACCCTTAATTTGTTTGTTTAATTATTTATATTACCATATAGTATACATTAACATTGCTATTGAAACATAACCTTTAATTATACGTGCACGTGCACCATATTAATTCCATGTTTTGTCGTTAGGCACGCTATTTGTTCATTGTTCACAGATAACTTATATGCAATAGATATTTACACTTTTTATATTAAACAAACTCTTTTATTTATCATTGCGTAGCTAGAGACAACTTTGTTATATTATTAAACAATGTTCCATCTTAAACACAGGGGTAAACCGATCGACGAGGATCCTGAGATAATGTCTAATTTTTGTAAAATTGTTCTCCGACATCTAGCCGCAACCTGAGATATTACATGAGAAAGGCTGGTGATCTAACGTATAAGTTTAAAATAAAGGCGCCTAACCAGTAGTACAATTCCCGTACTATACAACTAACATTATTTATATCACTGAATATAATTATTTTATTATTATTATTATTTCTCAGATCATTCGAAATATTACAATATTTATATATAATATATATATATATATATATATATATATATATATTGTTGTGAGGCAAATTACCTCCAACAATATTATCAATTAGAAATTTCAATTTAAATAAAATTTTGAAAAATTTTAAATATTATAATATACATTTTTAAATATTAAATATAAGTTAAGGAAAAATCAAAGGAAATATAAATATAGCATTATGAATAGTTTTTATTATCATAGTTTAAAATATGTAATTAATTCTGAAGGAAATTGTAATAGATATAAATTTGAACACAAATTCTAATTTCAAATATTCATCCACATTTCCGTTGTTCAGTAACCAATGGGAAGATGTGTAGAACAGTTTAAGGGGACGCTTTTGTTCTACTAAAAATATCAGCGTTGTTTTCTAGTCCGCATAATCCTAAAAAACCAGATATTAAATCATTTCAACGTTTTAAAGTGTGAATAATATTATAAAAAGTTAGCTCAACGTTTAATGAAGTAATCAAAAGTTATTTGAACGACGTATTCCAGTGAATAAATAAAATATCGTCGAAAGCATCATTTTAAAATAAAAAATTCCAAAAAGGCGACTACTGATTTTTAGTGTTTAAATTCAATATTTCAAGAAAATTACCTCCTTTTGGGATCCTAGAATTGAAAATAATACATCCTGTACCTCCTGTCCTGAAGCCAAATCAGTTTCTGAAGAAATTATAGAAGATCCGTTAGATTTTTCCTATTTCCCGTATTGGTCGAGGCAATACCCAACATCCTTTCTTTACCCGGACTCTATTTTAACCTCCCGATGTATAAGGTATCTAAAATCACATGCAGATAAGAGAAATCATTTGGGCATTTGTTTAAAATTTAATCGTTAAACTTAGTTATACCTCGTTACCTTATCACAGTTATAAAAACTATTCTGAATACGCTTATTCTTTATTCTATTGTATAATACTCAGTACTAATATCAAGTTTTTAGCCAATTCTAAAACTTTACTTCATTTATTTTGATAAACATAGGTGTGAATTACCTCCTCTAGGTAATTCTTTCTCCGAGCACATCGGTAATACTGTTTCAGTGCATTATTGCATCTCTTAGTTTTTATTCAAGCCTGTTTTTTTTTAAATATGTTATATTTCCTTTGATACAAACAATCTACGTTTTGTAGTTTTGGTTTTATTATAATTTCCTAAAGAATACAGATTTAAGTTATTTTAGTATGATAAACATAGTGTATAAGAGCATAGAAAGCAAACACTTACCTGTTAAGATACTCATGATCTAATTACCTAATTTGTTATTTACTTTTCTAACCATTTTATTAAACAATAAACTTTGTCTGTCAATTTTGTCTGAAAGTGTAGTTTTTTATAATTGTTTGTGATTCACCGTACGATATACTGTTAGGATTCTGTTTAAATCCACTTATTTAGCAAAGATCTAAATCAAGTGGATTACTATAGTGAGTTACTGTTTACCGGATAAAGATATCTGCTTGCCCGACGTAAAGTTCATGTTATCGATGTATTCCCTTCGTAATCGATAGATTTCTATTTTTAAAGAAATTGGTGCAAATAAAAGGGTTATTTTTTATATATATATATGTGTTTGTTTTCTTTCTACAGCTCTCAGTATCGGACCTAGTCACACGCCCGAGATGTTTATAGTTAGTTGTTAGAGTTTCTTTCAGTCATTCATTCGTACATACGTTCTTTCACACAGTAGTACGTTAACAATATATATTGAAGCATTACAAGAAAGGCTCCTCCTCTGAAAGGGATACAAAAACAAGCTATTTAGTTATAATGTTCATATTTACTATATGTTTTCATGCCAGTGAGGGGAGAAATTAATTCAAAATATAAATACTTTATTATGACGACAAATTTGCTTTAAAATAATTAACTTATTTTTCTCTATATTTTTATTGCTGATGTTTATACTCATTTTCTAATTCAAATTAATATTTAACGCGATTTATAAGAACATATTTAACGTATTTATATTCAAATGTATGTGAAACAATTAAGCTCCCCCTCCAAATTATAACGGCATAATAACCTGTATAGGAACATATGTTGACAGAGTTATTGTAAACAAAACAACATATTGCAATGGATTTTTCCTTGGACAAGAAAGGAAAATGATTGAACGATATTGAACTTTTTGTGTAGTACATTTCTTAAACTTATCTATTTCATTTTTGATGTTTATTTATTTCAGATGGGGATCGTTATAAATATATTTAATTTTAAGTGATGAATTTTATTATGTTTGAAATTTTGATCCATCCTCGTATATTTAGGTTGGTCAGATGATTAAAGTTGCCGCTACCCCGGATATCGTATTATTATAAAATGTGTATTTTCTGTATATTTTTGATTTTATAGTTGGTGGGGATGTCCAAGCGGATATTGGAATTTTCATTTTTGGTTAGAGATATCTAGACTTCGACAGTGACCGGGTTGTTAAAGAATAAGATATTCAATTTTATTCTCTGTTTTAATAAAATCGGGTTGTATTTTGTGTATGCATTTTTTGAGGTGCATGTAAATGTTAATTCGATTTTTGCGAGAGTTTTGTGATTATATGATCTTATAAGTAAGATATCTCTCACGTAGTTTTTGTATTATCTGTGCATAGATCTATGTAAGTTTGATAAAAATATTTAATTTATATAATTGATACTGCGTTTATTTCTATTATTATATTTCATGTATTTCTTGTAATAATTTAGATATTTGAAGTTAGTATATGGGTATTAGAGAAAATTGTCATGTTTTTTGTTAGTGGAGTTTTTCTTCAAAGATAATATTCTAGAACGTTTTAAATTCAAGGTTGGATTTTTTTTTTATTGTGGGTTGACCTTGTCGTGTTATTTTGCGCACGACTAAAATTCAATTTTCGCGGGTTTTGAAAACTTTTTTGTTTTTGACATTTGATTGTAGGGGTTAAAGTAGAGGTCAAACTTGACAAATTTCACTAGTATTTATTAGTTTTATTTTTGTTCGAGAGTCACAGGGGGTTTTTCTCTGTGTGCGAGTCATTATTCACAAAGAGTGTTTCCTCCCATTGCTACTGTTAATGTTGCTTTAGCACCCTATACATTCGGTAAAGGGATTTTTTTTCTTTTTTTTTTTATTGATTAAAAATTATAAATTATTTGTGTGATTTTTTATTGACATTTATTGTTTTACTTCTAATATAACCTGGACCAATTCTGCAAAGAACGATCCGTGAGATGGGAGTTCGTGGATTCTACTAGACTGAACAGCCGGCAACATAAGTTGTAGTGTGAATAAAAATTAATAAGCAATTTAAAAGCAAATTCCACTGCACAATTTTGGCGCCCAACGTGGGGCGTATAATAAAAAATTAATAAGCAATTTAAAAGCAAATTCCACTGCACAATTTTGGCAGCCCAACGTGTCGGCGTATAATGAAAATATAAGCAAATAAATTGGAAATACATGCTAATTTATAAATTTGGCAGCCCAACGTGTCGGCGTATAATAAAAAATTAATAAGCAATTTAAAAGCAAATTCCACTGCAATATGTTTCATAACCAAACTTATTCAATAATTCTTAAAATAATTTTATAAACCCATTTGCATTAAAATATTACCTAAATTGTAACTGTATAACAACATAATTATGAGTACGAACAAGGCAATAAACGGCCAGTCATTTTACTTAAAACAAAAGAATAAAACGGCGTCTTTACCGCCATTGTTGTAACGAACGGTCACGAAAATTTCGCTCCGATAAAAGTAATTTTTTTCTACTAAAATAATTAGTGTCCAAGTGTTAAATTTATCTAAAACGCTTACAATACCTGTCGTCAACACACTGAAAAAGTTACAAAAGACCAGACCATCACATTCCGGAGATAGAAATTTTTTAAATTTTGGAACATATAATTCATACGAGTCTACTAAAAAAGGTTCACCGAAGATCAAGCCATTCAACGGAGCACACGAACGCCGCCAAGCAATTAGCTGTCGTCGGACTTTGGAAACATCACGAACAAGCCATCCTAAGGGAACCGATCTGGTTAATATCCGTGTTCCTGACTCAAGAACCATTCCAGAACCTATAGACAGAGATCACCGAAGTTAATTCCCGAAAATACAGGTTTTTTTATATACTAATTGTTACACGCCATTTTAAATAGTCATATTCACATATAGAACTGGTTGTTCTCAACTTACTCGTACTTACAGTTAACGATTTGTTCCTCAAACACTGTAAACTGTTATTAAACAGATTGAAGTTCACTTGGCACTTGTTAAACTATTTAAACTTAATCTATTATTTCCAATATTCACAATTTTATTAGACTGATATTATTAAATATTAAATATTAAATTGTTAAACACATGTTTATTCACAAGAGTAAAGAAGATTTGTATTAGTACCAATTTTTATCGCATGTATCATTGCTTGTGTTCCACGAAATACCGATTTAATTTTGAATTTTTAAGAATTTTCTTTGTACAATAAAGTTAATGTTTTTTTCATCATTTTATTTTTTGGTTTTATTTTAATTGCTTGAAGTGTTGTTCGAATTTATTTATTAAAATAAATAAGCTAAGAGAGGAGTATAAATACCTGAACCGACTTTGAACCCTGGAGATACGAAATATTGAGCTAGCCGTCTATAATAAAAAAAAAGGAAAGAATAATAAGCCCATTTCTAAGTTAAGTATAAAATCAACATTTTACATAACAGTTAATATTACTTTTTACGTCTCATTTAACATTATCACGTTCATCAAGAGAATAAACCGCAACATAATATCATACTAGAAATATTAAAAGTTCATACATAAAGAATTTTAAAATAATAAGAAACGTATCAATATTAAGCTGGTTCTGTCTTCAGTTATTATTTATGTGAATATGAGCAATTATTTTGTTAATATTTAAAGTTAAATTTGAATCTATATATCTTATATTTAAAATATGTCTGATCGCGCCATCTATATTGGAATAACATAAGTAAGGTTATCTACATGCAGATATTTACTATTTTAATATGTCAATATGTCTTCTAATTTATTGTTTATTATTTGGATATTTAAATACCTTTATTTTAAATTAAATTCACTTTAAATTGAATTTAAATCTTATATTTCAAATTGGCCACGCCCTTACTTTTCGGCGGCAAATTTTTCCAGGTAGTTTCGTAGGCAACGAAAAAAAAAGAGGTATGAATTAATTAATAAAAAGCCGAATATGGCGAAGCGTGGCTTTTCAGAAAAATAAGCGATTTCAAGATTTAAAAGGCGATTCCTAAGTGTAAAATCTCATTTTAGAAGCTAAAAAAATAAAGTACATTATCATTTAAAAATTTATATTACGTGGGAGTTATAATTTTAACTTCGAATACTAGTGCATTTATAAGTATTGATATCCCTCATCAGACAAGTATCGAGCCAGTATCCTGTACAATAATCAGTCTAATCCTTAATTTAATTTTATTATATATAAGCCATCCAGAAAACTGCGCGGAACATCCATTTACCTGCCATTTTATCGGAAGATCTATACCTGTATCTAGTTTCCGAATACCTCCCGATGGTCCCTATATACCAAGCCAGGGTACTCTCTGTACGAGTTTTTCAGAGCTCATAGTTAAGGTAGAATTTACCCTATAAATAAAACATTTTTTGTTTTATTATTATTAATCGTAAATAGTACAGCTATACTATATAAATTATCACCTATTTGAATATTTAAATATAGAATTACTGAGCTAGTATTTTTTCAATAACATATTGATTGATAATTAAGACATAACTTACCTTAATTTGCCCTGAGATTAAGATATCATAAATATAGAGAACAGATTCCAATTTTAGGTTATATCATATCGATTTGCATTGATCATTATTTTCAATTCTTTCAATACACCTAAAGGGAATTATTTATATTGACAAATAGATTGGAAACATATATATTATATCTACTTACCTCTGTTCGTGTTTTAACTTTATTTATAAACTGAATAAGCTTATTTTCTATCATCATTCTAACCATTGTTAGTCTGTGCTTGAGTACACATGCACCCAAGAATGTTATAGGGGGGGGGAAATTCAAATTGTAACGTATTTGATTATTTGTATTATTTAGGTTTATGTTTATTAAATTGAGTTTATCTGTTCTTATTGTGTTTCCTTTTCTTTTACATCTCGCACATATATTATTATAATATATATATATATATATATATATATATATATATATATATATATATATATATATATATATAAGAGAATACAAAATATTTTGTATTCTCTTGATAAAGGCGTACACAGCCGAAACATGTAGAGTTTTTTAAATACATATATTTTGAAGTAATATACAGACCTTTAATCGCCTACTGATTAGGTTTACCATATCATACCAAGGTCACGAAGTTATTATATATATATATATACACATTCCAGGGTGGATACGACTTTCACACATTTTTATATATATATATATATATATATATACCGGGTGCGGCAATAGTGTGTCGGCGGAGCTTAGCATGAAAACTAATAAAGTTGTAACAATGAAATTTTACGTACACATGTAGTATGCTACAGTGCATTTTCTAATTTTATTTATATATTCACAGGGTGTTCCAAATTTCCGCAACCACTTTCAATTTTTTTTTTTTAATTGATTGCTATACTTTCTTGTTATTATGATGATAGCCACCCAAATTATCTTTGCAATGATGTATGACAATGTGCACTTACAACTGTTAGTTTTGCTTTTATTGCAAATTTTGTTAAAATCTTGACAGTTGCAGCGTCTAACATTTTAAGTCTTAGCCTGAATATGGGTGCAGTTCCTCAAGTAACTCTTTTGTTACCAATTTATGGACTAACACGTTATATGTTTTGAGTGTGAACAACGTGACAACATATACAGAGTGTTAAATATGTCGTGCCAAAGTTATCGAAGTTTAAAGGCTATTTTCTCTTTTTTTTTAAATTGAACCTATAATTGTTTTATTAGTCAGCAAATTCCTTGTAAAATTGCCGTTAAAATGGTACCAATAACACAGTACTTATTTCTAGTATTTTTGAAGTTATAACCCTTTAATGGGATATACCTATGTTTATAATATTCAATATGCGGTGCTGTATCTAATAGTTGGGTGGTTGGCCATGAAATGATATTAAGCAAAAATTGCTGTGTAACCAAACGTCAAATATCTACTTAAAATCCCATATAAAGTGTTTTTCAATAGTTTCTCTTTACTGTAATCGCGTTTAATTGTTATAATTTAAGTTCGGCTAGTTAATTATCAATTTCCGTTTGTTCGTTATTAGTTGTTATCTTGTTGTCAGTTATATCGTTTTGTTGTCATTATTTTTTATTTCCATGCCGTAATAGTTTATAGTTGTGTTTCTTTAGAATGAATTTTTCGAAGGAGGAGCTAATAGACATGGTATTTGTTCTTGGCGCTAGCAATAGAAATCCGCTTTTAGCATCAAGAACATATGCTATGGAGTATCCTCACCGAAGAGCACCAGATATTAAGACGTTTGAAAATTTGTTGACAAGGTTTCTTCGGACGGGTTCAGTGAATTATGTCAAACATGAAAGAACTAAGTCTATGGTTACAGAAGATAATGAAGTGACAGTCGTCCAGTCCGTTGTGGAAAATCCGCGCGTATCTACAAGGATAATTTCGAAAGAACACGGGATATAAGTCACTGCTGTAAGAAGGATTTTAAAAAACCATATATTTCACCCTTACAAAATTCAAAATCATCAAGGCTTATTACAAACGGATTTTGAAAGGAGACTTGTTTACTGTGAATGGCTACTTTTCCAATTACGACAAGATCTAACTTTTCTAGATCATGTGCTTTTCACAGATGAAGCAACATTTGCTAATTGTGGAATAACAAACAGAAAAAATTCTCATTATTATGACACTAGAAACCCTCATTTTGTGCAACCCATTTTATACCAACAAAAATGGAGTGTTAACACCTGGGGAGGCATCATAGGAAACACTATTGTAGGTCCATTCTTTTTTAATAATACTTTAAATTGTGAAATATACACAAATTTCCTACAAAATAATTTACCATTGCTGTTAGAAGACCTACCAGATAACGTCATAAGGAGATTGTGGTACCAACATGATGGTGCACCTGCACATTACGCTGCTGCTGCAAGAACACATTTAGATAGGGTATTCACCAATAGGTGGATTGGGAGAGGAAGCTTTATAAGCTGGCCACCGCGGTCACCAGATCTAACCCCTTGTGATTTTTTTCTGTGGCCTACTGTAAAAAATATAGTTTACGAAACACCTCCTACAACGGCAGAGACCATGCAGCAACGAATCAGAAACGCTTTTCTTCAAGTAAGTGAAAACAACATGGCTCAAAATGTAAGTCTGTCGATGCAGAGGCGATTAAGAGCATGTGTAGAGCAGAATGGAAATATATTTGAACACATTTCAAATTAATTTTGTTTTATTATTGAAAAATTACAGAATGTAATTCTAAAACTAATAATAAAGAATTAAGAAACAGGTGTTTGTAAAAGTTACTTTGTTTGATATCATTTCATGGCCAACCAACTATTAGATGCACCGCATATTGAATATTATAAACATAGGTATATCCCATTAAAGGGTTATAACTTCGAAAATACTAGAAATAAGTACTATGTTATTGGTACCATTTTGACGGAAATTTTACAAGGAATTTGCTGACTAATAAAAAAATTATAGGTTCAATTTAAAAAAAAAGAGAAAATAGCCTTTAAACTTCGATAACTTTGGCGCGACATATTTAACACTCTGTATATGTTGTCACGTTGTTCACCCTCAAAACATATAACGTGTTAGTCCATAAATTGGTAACAAAAAAGTTACGTGAGGCACTTCACCCATTTTCAGGCTAAGACTTAAAATGTTAGACGCTGCAACTGTCAAGATTTTAACAAAATTTGCAATAAAACCAAAACTAACAGTTGTAAGTGCACATTGTCATACATCATTGCAAAGATAATTTGGGTGGCTATCATCATAATAACAAGAAAGTATAGCAATCTTTTTAAAAAAAAAAATTGAAAGTGGTTGCGGAAGTTTGGAACACCCTGTAAATATATAAATAAAATTAGAAAATGCACTGTAGCATACTACATGTGTACGTAAAATTTCATTGTTACAACTTTATTAGTTTTCATGCTAAGCTCCGCCGACACACTATTGCCGCACCCGGTATATATATATATATATATATATATATATATATATATATATATATAATAACTTCGTGACCTTGGTATGATATGGTAAACCTAATCAGTAGGCGATTAAAGGTCTGTATATTACTTCAAAATATATGTATTTAAAAAACTCAACATGTTTCGGCAGTACGCCTTTATCAAGAGAATACAAAATATAAATGACAGGATATGGAGTTTATTATGGAGTTTTTTAAATACATATATTTTGAAGTAATATACAGACCTTTAATCGCCTACTGATTAGGTTTACTATATATATATATATATATATATATATATATATATATATATATATTGCTATAGTACAGATCTGCATCTAGTTAAAAATGATTTTGGTTGAATTTAAAAATATTATTCCGGTTTATCTCAAAAACAATTTCCGCTGTTTTAGCGAAACGCTCTCCTAACGCCATCTATAGGCAAATTTACGCAACACTTGACCATCAGTTGATTGATAAATTGCATTTTAATTTATCTGTCTTCGTGTAAAAATACTACAAATAACTAATAACCTCATAGCTATAACTATTTTTTTAGTTCCTTTTGCATTTCCTTTTTGCGTGAATTAATCCACATTCAAACATCCCGCTTTATTATGGAACGGTAGATTATTTACTTTCAAGGGACGCGATAAAATATATTAGTAAGATCATATGTTATATGTTTATAAACAATAAAAAAAACATCAACGGTATTATTTTTTTTCGTTGTTGACAGTTGATCTTTTTTGTGAAAAGAAAAGGTCGCGCTCAGCAAAGTTCAAAGCGTTTTTACTTATTGTGCATATTTAATGCGAGTAGAAACCTGAAATTTATTACATTACAAAGATTGAATATTTTTACACCTCTTGAATAACCTATTACCTATTTTCCGAGCTCCTAATGCTATTTTTAAGTCTGGAAACTTATACCCAATAAGAATACTTATCCAAAAGCTGAAAAGGTCTCACGATACCTGTTCCATATTATTTCCGAGCCTATTATAAACTTGTACTACTCCTGGGACTTGCTGCATACTTTCCTATTCAGTGAACCAGCCCAATACCAAGTAAAGAACTCCTATAGCATAATTTAAGAGTGGAGGGAGACCAGTGTAATATATATATATATATATATATATATATATCAAGCGTTCATTAGAAAAGTCAATCTAGGTTACTTTGAAATTTTGATAGAATAAGTCGCAAATATATTAGTATGTGTGTTGTTCCGTAAACCTAAATCCAAATGACATTTGATAATGTCAATCACAAATATCAGTTAGTGCATAAAATAATCGTGCGTCGATTCTGGTTTAAATAAATTGCTTCTCAGTTTTAAAATGGCTTTCACTTTAGAACATAAAATTTTGTTAGTCCAGGCTTATTTTCGAAGTGGTAATAAAATTGATTGTTTATGGGTTTATTCAGTTCAAGATTGCATGGTAGAATTTCAAGTTGAGTTTCCACATTTTGTAATAGATTATATACAATTTAAGAATACTTTGGATAGAACTTTAAAACTTTTTTCTGAAACTGGTAGTCTCTTAAGAAAATCAGGCAGCGGAGCAGTTAAGAAACGTACACCTCAAGTTGTCAATAGTGTTGAAGAAATAATAGAAAATGAACCACAAACATCTGTTCGACATTTGAGTCAACAAATAAACCTTTCTGTTAGTACAACACAAGTTATTAAAAAAACATATGCAACTTTATCCATACCGTGTCACAGCAGTACAAGAATTGTTATAAATTGATTACCCACGTAGACTACAGTTTTGTAATTGGTTTGTAAATATGAACAATAATGGAGAACTTTTGCAAAGAGTCATCTTTACTGATGAAGCAATGTTTAATAAAACGGGATACCTAAATTCACAAAATACAAGAATTTGGAGTAGTGAAAATCCACATGTAATTAATGAAGAATCGCTGCATCCAGAGAAAATTGGTGTTTGGGCAGCGATAAGCCAAAGGCGAATCATAGGACCAATATTTTTTCAGGGAACGTTAACTGCTCAAAGGTACCGTACGGAAATTTTACAACCATTTGTCAATCAGTTGCATGATGATGAACTACAAAATGCATATTTCCAACAAGACGGAGCACCTTGTCACTGCACTGCAGAATCTTTGGATTATTTAAGAGAATTTTTTGATGAGCGTATAATTAGTCGAAATACGGAAATTGCCTGGCCTGCACGTTAATGCGATTTAACACCTTGCGACTTCTTTTTATGGCCTTATCTAACAAATATCATATTTCGAACACCTATATTGAATTTGAATGATATGCTACAGAGAATCGAACAGAAATGTATGGAAATTAATAACAAACCAGTAATGTTGCAGAATATCATCAGAAATTTTGAGCGGAGGATTTTAAAGTGCATTGATCTTGAAGGACAACATTTTCAACATTTGTTATAGTTTTCAATAAATACCTATTATTTGTTATTTATTTGTATGTATAAAACTGTCAAAATATACGACTTCGTAGGTTAAGTAGTAAATTTTAATTTACGACATACTTCAAAATGTTCTCAGTAAATCACATGCTACTAGATTGACTTTTCAAATGAACACTTGTTATATATATACAGATATAGTAGAGTATCTCAGCCGATTCTAACACCTCCTCATTGACCTTGATCGCATATATATTGGCGATCAAGGTCAATGAGGAGGTGTTAGAATCGGCTGAGGATAATCGACCTTCTTATATATATATATATATATATATATATATATATATATATATAGTAGGGTGAGGGGGAATACGTGGTATATATGAGGTGAAGATTAATTAGGAGGTTCCAGAATCATATTAGTGATCAAGGTCGATGGGGAGGTTTTAGAATTGGTTGAGGGTGATCAAGGTCATTTGAAGTTTAAAGAATAAAAAAGAATGTGGGGACAATGTTAGGGTATATAAAGCTTGTTTATGTTAAATAGATGCTAGTATTAGAGAATATGTTGAAGCGGTTTAATGAAGTACCACAGAGTTCTTTATGTTCTTTAATAGAGGAAGAAAGTGAATTGGAAAAGGATAATAGTGGTCCCTTGATAGTGGAAGAAAGTGAATTGGTAAAAGTTAATAGTATTGATAGAGGTTTACAAGTGGTTGGAGATATTGAGGTTGACTTGGGTATAGAAGAATTTTTTACTAAAATGTCTGAATCAAACAAATTTTGGGAACATATAGATGTAGCTGCAGAGAATTTTGCACGAGAGGCATCAAGTGGTGAAAGATTTGTTGAAAAATATGTTAGAGAACCAATTTGGGAGTTACCATTAGCAGGAGAAAATTTTTTTTTTTTAATAAGCGTCATTCAAAATGGATATGTATTGGTTTATTACCAGATCAAGATTTTGAACCAAGGTTAAAAATTGTTGGTGTAAAAAAACAATATGTATGCTTTAATTCAAGGAATGGAAGTGGGTAATGGCGGAGACTGCAAAGTTAAGGAAATATTTTGATTATAATAATGGTATATTTCCAAGTTTTAGAGGTATGAATATTCGAATATCACCTGAATCATTTGATGGAGTGACTAGAATTGTGAAGATAGAAAAAGGTGGCGAGTATGTGTATTTGGCGTTTGAAAGTTTATCGGAGTTATGGCGGTTGAAGGAAACATTGAATTGTCGATTAGCTGTTTTAGAAGATATGAAATATAATGTATTTTATAATGATATGGTCCGATCTGTAGCTGAAAGTGGAAGAGAAGTTGATGTAGAAATCGACCGAATGTATAGTGGTGTAATATCCGAATGTGTTTGTATAATGAAGGAGTTAGTTATGTATTGGCCTCAGAAAATTAAAAATTATGTAAATTAATTGAGGGAAAATTATATATGATTATGAAATATAATACTAAAATAATTTAATGTGTTATATTTTTTAAATTTGTAAGGAATTATCCTTGCAAGACAAATTTTGAGGGTTTATAGGATTAAGTGAAATTGACTAATAAGTATTTGTATATATGGTAACTGTAGATGCGGTTTTTGTCATTTAGATTGTTGATGTTGACTAAGATAGTTTAATATATATTATTGTGATGGTAATCAGAAGAGGTTGTTTGAATAAGGCACGCAGAAGGAAAGGTGGTGGATTGTTGAATACTGTGATAAAGAAGCTCCCAGTAGAATTGCACATACCGGGTTATAGATTTTGTGGTCCAGGAACGAGATTAGAAAAACGATTGAAAAGAGGTGATAAGGGGGTGAATATTTTGGATGAGGCTTGTAAAGAGCACGATATATCATATTCTCAATCAAGTGAATTGTTAAAAAGGCACGAAGCGGACGAGAAATTGTATCAAAAGACTGTGGGGCGAGTGAAGAGTAGAGGAGAAAGGTTAGCTGCAACTGTAGTTTCAGCTGCTATGAAAGCTGAAACAAAATTAGGTATGGGTTGGAGTAGACAACGGAAATAAATGAGTAAAAGTAGAAGGAAGGGTAGTAGAAGAAGTTATAGGAGGAGAAGGCGGGGGTATCGATTAGGTGGTGCTATTTCATTTTTGCAAGCAATGAAGAAAGCACGGAATGCAATAAGACGGATTGGTAAGAAGAAGGGTGTTTTAGAGGATGCTAGAGTTGCATATCGAAGTTTAATAAAATCTGGAAGAAGAATAAAATATCCGCGATTCAGGGTACTTGCGATACCAAAAAAAGGTGGATTTTTACCGTTAATCCCATTATTTGCAGCATTAGGTGCTTTAGGATCATTAGGTGGTGGTGCAGCAGCAATTGCAAAAGCAGTAACTTCTGCAAAAGCTGAAAGGGATCAATTAGATGAAGCAAAGCGACATAATATTGCTATGGAATCAAAATCTGGGAGAGGTTTATATGTGAAACCATATAAGGCTGGATGTGGTGTATCTGTTGGAAGTGGATTATATGTAAAACCGTATAAATCTGGTTGTGGTGTTTATTTACTAGAAGGTGCTATTTCAAAAAACTGATAAGCAGTTTACCTCGAAGACCTTTAACTGAAAAAGACTTGTGGATGTATGTTCAAAGGTGGAGAATTGGTAAATTTCGGGGTATTTTTAGTAAAGATGTGTCACCGAGAATTATACGCAAAAGAGAGAATGGAATAGTAAATTTGGATGATGATGATGGGGATGGGACTCATTGGGTAGCATATAAGAAAAATAATGCTGTAATAATATTTTGTAATAATAATTATAATAATTATTTTGATAGTTATGGTAATTTAAGACCTCCGATTGAGGTTGAAAAGTATTTATTATCGAATGGTGGTGTGTTACGGGCGAGAAATCATTTCGAGATCATGCTGGAATTTTTAATCCATTTGCTTCATTATTAACCTCTTCAAGTCAATTTAGTCCTCCTATTTCTCAACAAATACGTTTGATTCTATTTTATTTTATTATATTGTTAATTTTCGTGCAACATAAGTTTTTCCAAACGTTAAATCCATCAAATTCTATTCATGTTCTAATACTTTGGCCGACCCTATATTTCCGAATGTTGATGCATTCAGATTTTGTTCCTTTAATCGATTACTTTATTGTAGAAATTCTTTTAGAAATTCATGCATCTAATTTAGGGCCTATTCGTCTTTTAACTCATTCAATTCAATTAATTTTACGTTATTTAATTTCTCTCGCTCGGAACGCCATCTCTCTACTTTTGTTTTACACTAACTTTTGCAGTATCCTAGTTTATCGTTCGGTCAAATTTTAAGTATTTTAAATCTTTATTTAGGGAGATTTAATTAACCCTCTGACGTTTTTGGCTTTGCTGTTCACTCCTACATCTGTTTTGTGTTTATTGAAAATTAAATTCCCTTCTTTTAAAAATTACCGGATTTCCAATCTTGAAAATGACGTATGACCGGCTTCTCCTTTTCTCGTTCCTGGACCGTTGGGCACTTGTACTTAAGTCATCGAAGCGCTTACTCGTGATATCACTTGTGTGAATCTTTTCTTGGTGAATCTTTTATCTGCGGTAAGGTTTTATTATTTCACTTAATCTTTGTCTAATTTGTTCAATTAACCTTTCAGGATTCTGATTACGATATTACTTTCGTATTTAACTTCAAATTTCCCGAGATTATTCCGGATTTATCTGCCTGCGTTTGGCATCATCGTGTAATCTTTGTGACCGGCAAGAAGGGCTGGACAAATTTGCCTAATCCCCGAGACGCTGCATTTGCTTTAGCGACTAATTGGAGGTGATACCGTTGTTTTGGCTACCTTCCTCTACGTTGGACTCTTAAATTCCTGCGAGACCTCATTCTTGGGTTGGAGAAATTTCACCACGTGCAAAATGGCGTCTAAGATGGCGTGCTAGCGATATACTCGTGCAAACCCTAGGAGGAGGATATTACAGTTGAGATTTCAGAAGAGGACGATAAATTTTAAAGAGATTTATTTCTGAAGTAGGTGTAGAAATTCTTAATCTTTTAATTGGAACTTAACTAAATTGTAGCTTACTTTTTATTATATTTAATTCAAATCAAGCCGATTGCACTTTAGAAAGGCACGTATTCTAGTGATTTGATTAGCATAACTTCTTAAGATCTCTTAGAAGAGTTTATCTTTTTTTTTTACTCACTTTTGGTTAAATTCTCAGGGATAAACGTGCTAGACTTTAGCTGATGCTCTCCGAAAGACTTAAGATCCTCCGGGGATCAAGCTTTTGAGTGAATACTAACTCAGTCTGATCGTCAGCTTCACTGGCTGTCAACTGTGTCGTTAATTGAGCCTTATATCGTGGCAGGATCCATCAGATCGGCTCATGTTTGGATGTTTCGATACTTGAAGATCGGAGCACTGTTCTAAACTTCTTTAGCTTAACATATAGTTGTAAACAATTTGTACAGAACCATCTAATTACGTATACTTAATTGGCGTTCTATATTTACCACTGTTATTTAGATACCTATCTGTCGAAAATTTATTAATATTTTACTCACCTGTTCATACAGGGGGTTTTATCAGAATCAGTTTATCTGGGTGTCAATCTTTTTTTTTTTAATTCAATCGACGTATGGGAAAAGAAGCCTAAAGTTAATTTTGCTTGGATTCTGGGATATTGATTACCTGGGTAGACTTATTTGTTATAAGTGGGAAAAAAAAATATAATATTGCAATTTAACCTCACTAGATATACAGGGGGTATTATTTTTCTGAAGTCTTGAACTTTTCTCTAAATTTTATAGTTCTATGCCCTTTTGCTGCTGGGCAATAAGCTTTTAAACTACTAGATAATTAACTATCACAACTTTTGTAAATTTGCCAGGTTTTGAATTTGTTCTGTATATAATATATTTTATTTACATACGACTTTATGACGTCACGTTTGGTTTAATAAATCTTGTTATTGTTGTTAATTTTGGCTTTGTTCTTCACCCTTCCCTCAAGTGGTGGGTCTGGCAAGGTTACTAAGGTGGTTTTATCAAGTATAAGGGGGCTGTCCCTCTGGTGTAAATTTGGAGCTACCAGGTCCCGCCTGCTTCCGTTTTAGTAGAATCTCTGCAGGTGGAAAACGGTGGCGCCTTATCCAACAACTCGCGACGTTGTACTCGCGACGCTCTCCGTAACGTAGAGCTAGCCGGCAGAGTCCTTCCTGTGGACGTTGTACATCAGGTAGGTTCAGACCAGAGAGGGTGTGTGGCAGAACATCGAGCGACCATCTTACTACTTCCTTAATTTTTATTTTGCGTCGCGTTGGTAGCAGGTGGTGTTATACAGTATAACTATGAAAGAAATCAAGACAGTAACAGTGAAAATTGTGGGCATTTGTGTTTATTGTTTTTGAAAGGATTTATTAAATAAGAAGGAGTTTGTTGTGATTGTTTTATTAAATATTATGCAACGATTTTGGAAAGTTGAATTTAAATTAGAAATGGAAGCAGACGGTAATGGAAGTGTGAATAATTTGGCTTTTGTTTTGACAGGGAAGGGATCTGAAGTGGGTTGTGTGCTGAATCCACCTATATTCTTAAATGGTGAATACGAGATGTGTATGTTAAGTTTGCAAACTTATAATTCTATGCCCAATGTTACTAATAAAAATAATGTTTTTAAATATTCTTTGAAGTCAAAAAGTAAGTCAAGTGCTTGGATGGAGATAATTATTCCGGAGGGTACTTATGATATAATGGATTCACAGAAATATATCGATGCGCAATTACGAGTTGCGGAAGGAGCAAAACATTTTTTCATAGTAACTGGTAATAGTAATACTATGAAAGTGTTTATGAAGGCGTCTGTAGATATTGATTTTGGAGTGGAAAATTCAATTGGTTCCTTGTTAGGTCTTTATAGAAGGGTAATAGAACAAAATATACCGATTCATAGTGATGAAATAGTTGATATAAGTAGAATTAGTGCTATTGATATTATATTATGTGTAATATTGTAGATGGATCATACATTAATGGTGAATTATCACATGTTTTATAGCATTTCTATCCAAATGTTCCACCAAGTTTTAAACTTATAGAGGTTCCGCAAGCGAAAATTTATATGCCTGTAAATACTAATGTATTATCTGATATTATTATTCG
Organism: Melolontha melolontha; assembly: GCA_935421215.2. NCBI lineage: Eukaryota > Metazoa > Arthropoda > Insecta > Coleoptera > Scarabaeidae > Melolontha > Melolontha melolontha. The sequence continues at coordinate 119,886,049 of OW285237.1, read as the reverse complement.
AGCTGTAAATCAGATAGGTCAACCAATTGATTTAAGAGGTGTAGAGATGACAATATATTTGAGGATTAGGAGACGTTGGGTCTTAAAAAATAAATGTTTTGTTTTAGGAATAGTAAATGATTTATTGAGGGAAATGATTGTATATATTAGTGAATATTTACATAATTAATGGATAGTATTAAGTACAGTTGTTGATTAAGTAGGGTGTGTAGTAATAGATGTAAAAGGTGAATATTGGATATTTCACTTATTAATTTGAATTATTGATATTATTATAAATTAGAGAATAATGAGGAGCAGTAGTATTAATAAAATATGGAGAAGGAATAGAAATTCTTCACGGAAATTAGTGAATAAGTTGTGGAGGATTATTTGTGGGGTGAGGGTACGAAATCGTTTAACAAATGAGAATAGGCGGTTTTTGAAAGGTATGGGATATAAAGTTTTGGTGTAGATTTATTTAAGTGAGAAGAAGTTTTGGTATGTTGATTTTGGGATATTAAGAAATAAAGAGAGGATTATGCTTTAGTGTAGTAAGAGATTTCTCTGGATGAAGTTCGTTGTGAAAGTGTGTTAGTAACAATTTTAAAAATGGTAGTTTTAGATATTTTAAGAAGGGTTCGAATGGATAATTCTATCGTGGAGTTGGAATATCATAATCATGTTCCGTTTGGTTCACCAAGATATGAAAATAATGATGAGATTAGAATTGTGGTATCAGAAAAAGATAAGTATACTTTACCATCGAAGTCAGAATTATTAATTCAGGGGAAGTTACGATTATATAGTGATGAAAGTAAGGCTAGCGCTATAGCATTTTTAATTAATAATGCGACAGCTTTTATGTTCAGCAATATCAGAAACGTAATTAGTGGAGTGGAGGTGGATGAAGTAAGAAATGTAGGTATTACATCGACTATGAAAGGATATATTGCTCATAGTGCAAGTTATATAAATAAATTGGAAAATTGCGGTTGGGAATTTTCTACTGGAATTGCTCCGGTTTTAGATGATAATAAAGGTAACTTTAGTATATGTATACCATTGAAGATGTTAATGGGTTTCGCAGAAGATTTTAAGTCTATTATTTTAAATATGTCTCACGAGCTTGTGTTGAAGAGATGTGCTGATGATAATGATGTAATATATAATTCAAATGCTGCTATTAATGAGGGTGTTAGGTTAACTATTGATGCTATTGTATGGCGGGTACCACATGTTAAAGTTGGTTTAAGTCAGGATTTGGCGTTAACTAAATTAACAACGAAAAATACTATAATGGAAATGTTTTTTAGAGGATGGGAAATTCATGAAAATCCGGGAATTCCAGAAACAACAAAACATAGTTGGGCTATTAAGACAGCTCCACATTTAGAGACACCTAGATATATTATTTTGGGTTTTCAGACTGGGAAGAAAGGGAAAGTGGATCAAAATATGAGTAGATTTGATGCAATTAATTTAACTGATGTGACAGCTTATTTAAATGGTAAAAAATATCCATATGAAAATGTTCGAGTGGATTTTGATGAAAATCGTGTAGCCGTTTTATATAATATGTATGCTAGATTTCAACAAGTTTATTACGGTCATGAATATACTGAGCCGATGTTAAAGTTAAATCAATTTAAATTGTGTCCATTAATTGGTATTGATTGTTCACATCAGGAAGGTGCTATACATAGAAGTGGTGTGGCGATTAGAGTTGAATTTACGGCGAAAGATAATATACCAAAAGATACGGTTATGTATTGTTTGATATTATATAATAAATTTTATCAGTATTCACCATTTAACAAGGTGGTACAGCGTAATACAGGACAGTATTAGTATTTTTTGTTTGTTCGAGGAGTAAGATGGGTGGTGGGAGATATTATTTTATGGAATGTGGTTATGTAATGGTTACTGATTGGGTGAGAAGGTTGTTTAGTTAAAGATGCTGGATTTAAGTGGAAAGAAATATATAATTATAGATTTTCAATGGTATCGATTTAATAATTATAATTTGATGCTTAAGGAGTTGGCCACTTATGATAGTGAATTTAACAGGAGCCATTTTATATTTAAACCGGTTTTGAGTTTTGGTGTATTGGCAGAAGAAGATCGGCAAGTTGCAAGATATGCTTTTTAGTTGTCATCATGGTTTGAAGTGGAAAGATGGTTATTTAGCTGCAAGTGAGTTTGATGATATATTTAAACGATTGTGTAGAGGTGTTTATTTAGTGTTTGTTAAGGGTAGAGAAAAATTGGATTTTTTTAAACGTATTATAGATCGACGAATAATAGATTTAGTATATACAGAGAAAATTAGAAGAGGAGAGCCAAGTTGTAGTTTTCATGCTAGTAATTATGTTGTTTGTGCTTTGTCTAATGTGGAACGATTGTATAAGTTTCTGTTAGAAATAAAGTTGAAGGATAACAAAGTTGGCTATATTTAATTATTGATGTAATGGGTTATGCGTGGAGTGCTATGAGGAGTTATGATGTGGAGAGGGTTGGTAATGTGTTGCGACGTCTTGAAATTGATGGAAATTTTTCTGGAGTGGATGATGATGGTTTATTTTATGTGCCTAAGGCATATTTAATGAGCATTATAGAATGTTTGAGTTTAGAATTTGTTTGGCGTCGATTACCTAGAAGTTATCAAAAAGATATTGATTTAATTAGGTGTAGACCATGTGTAAGTCATTATGTGATTGACAGCAATGTTGTTGATGGACCTGTTAGGAGGAGAAATTCTTATATATGTAAACATAATGATTTATAGTTTTTGTATTAATATAGTGTAATAATGTTTGTAATTTATTTTTGTATGCAGTTATAAATAAATATTTGAGTTTAAAATTTTCTATTTTTATTAATATAATGTTAGGTATTGAATATAGACGAGGTAATTAATTGGCACTATTTTCATATAAATACGAGTTAGTTTTACTGGGATCGTAAACATAGTAAACATCTATATTATTACTATATTTATATTTATATTTTTTCTTGTATTTGTTTATTCAATTATTTATAATTCACTGTAATATATTTCTTATATCTGAATAAAATTTTAAATGTAGTATTTTCAAAATTAATGTATTACATTTATAATACATTAATTTTGAAAATATTTTATTTCTTTTGTGTTCTAAAAGTAGGAAAGTAATTACTTCTTTTATGTACCCTGAAAAGTAATATAATTATAATTCAATATTTGAAGTAATATATAAATTATAATTCACTGTAATATTTATATATTAATGTATTTGAAATAATTACTTTGACAAAGAAATAATTACTTTACAAATTGTATCAAAGAAATTGTATTTCGAAAGTAATTTTGAACAGTATTCGAAATTTTAGAATTATAATTCATTATTTGAAATTTTAAAAATATAATTTAAGAAAATTATAATTCAGTATTCGAACAGTGACAGAAAGAAAATATTATCCTTTGTCATCGAAATTAAGAAATTGATATTTTCTTTTTGTCAATTTCCATTTAATTCGAATTAATTTGATTCCTTCCCTCATTTTGATTTTTAGGAAACACCAAATTTCATCCATTCACACACTTCACCAGGCGCGGCTCGTAATGACGTATTTGGGAGTGCAAGTACAATGATGCTTCGTGTATTCTCGTGTACTAACTGTAACGTTTTCTTAGTAAACACCGAAAATACACGAGGCACTCGCATCATTGTACTTGCACTCCCAAATACGCCATCACGAGCCGCGCCTGCACTTCACAGCAACAGGTGTTTCCCTCTGATACTGACAACCCTGTAAACCTCATAAATATTTCCAATTCAGATTCTTTTGTGCAAGAGCTAGAGCAACTGGAATTTGAAAAAATGGATGATGAAATACTGTCGATGGCGGTAGATAGAATTGGAACTGAAAATATTGGAGGTGCTTCAACATCAATTGTAATACCTGCACCACCTCCCCCACCATAGATGATACCTCTATCATCGGTGAAACCTTTTCCACCATCGACGGCACTATCTACCGTTGCCCCTGCTGATGTAGTCGGAACAATTACGGCAGCTGTAATGAGAACTGCTAGCGTATTTGTTCCTATTATTCATATTAATGAGAAAGTCCAATCTTACCGGAGGAAGAAGAATCGATTCGGGCAAATCAAAACTTTGATAGTTGAACAAATCAATAGTAATGATGATGATGACAGTAATAATGGATAATTTATTGGAATGAAAGTTAAATTAATTTATTGGAATGAAAGTTAAATTAATTACATGCTTTTAAACTTTGCACTACAGATTGATTTATTGGTATTTTAAACTAATTACATGCTTTTAAACTTTGCACTGCAGACTTTGATTTATTTAGATTGATTTATTGGTATTTTGAACTATTACATGCTTTTAAATTTTGCACTGCAGACTTTGATTTATTGATATGTTCAATAACGAAGTTAGACCCTTGGACGTAAACAGACCATAATAGTATGATTTGGGAATAATGATTTGGAAATATTTACAGTAATATTTGTAGTAATATTTACAGTAAATATAACTGTCCATCCTTCTAGTCATCCTTACAGTAGTAATATTTACAGTAAATATAACTGTGAACATCCTTACAGTCATTCTTACAGTAATATATCACTTTATAAATTTAAAATAAAATAATGAAATTTAATGTCATTTAAGATGTAGAAATGTCATTTAATATGTAAAAATATAATGAAACGTAAATAAATATAATAAAATTTAATGTCATTTAAGATGTAGAAATTTATATTTAATAAATTAGGAAAGATCTGAAATTAATAAGAAGCGTCTAAAACTAATATGGTTCAGTATACATCGTGAATTCATGAAATGCAGTATGCAGTTAGAAGAACAACCATTATCGTTACCTTTATACAACTACGATTCCGTATTTAATGAGAAGAATTTTAACCGGCACATCAATCTATTTGGTGGTACTTGTAAGAGAGCACTAATAGTGGGTCCTTCAGGATGTGGTAAAACGAATGCCCTCCTTACTTTATTATTACATCCTAATGGGTTGCGCTTCAAAAATATATACATCTGCTGTGGATCTCTTCATCAACAGAAATATGAATATCTTAAACATGTAAAGGAAACTATTCCAGAGATAGGTTATTTTGAATATACGGATCCGATTGATATGGCAACACCAGACCAAGTTGCCGACTATTCAGTCGTTATATTTGACGATATACCCACTATTAATTTGAATATTGTAAAGCAGTTCTTCTCTTTCGGTAGGCATCGGAATTTAGATTGTTTTTATTTAATTCAAACATATAGTGCTGTTCCTACACAATTGTTGAGGGATAATACAAATCTTTTAATTTTATTTCAACAAGATGGTACTAATTTGAAACATATATTAGCGATCACATTCATGACTTAAGTTTTGAACATTTTTAAACATATGCAGAATGTGTTGGAAGAAATCATTTGGTCTATTATTTATCGATACTGACTGTAAGTATAATGAAGGAAGATACCGTTTAGGTTTTGATACTTACATACATTTACAATAAGTTCCTTTAAAAACACCATTAAAAGGATCCTACTTTAGTAAATCTACATCAGTATTTAAGTATTCGTTAAATAGTAAAGAGACATGGATGATAAATTAATAAATAATTTAGTAAAAGCTCGCACAGTTTTAAAAGAAAAATTGAGAACACTAAGGGCTGATATCGCGAAGTCTCAAAGAGATATTGATATACAGTATGCACCTATATCCAAACCTTTGCAATAAATTGCCATGAAATTAGGTAGTACCATTCCGAAGCAAAGTAGAGCCCACTTAAAGGACGCTATGGAGGATACACCAGACACATGGTCTGAAATTTTTTCAGAAAAATCCTATGCAGCAGTACAAGGAACGTTATTATACGGCAAAGGACACCTTCACGAAAACATGTGTCCTGGTTTAGCCCATGCACTCATTCTTCCCCGACCAAGCGCAAATTGGAAGGAGTTGGTACTCCACCTCGAACATCTAAAGTTCTAGCAACACTGGACTCTGAACCAGATGCCCCAACACCTAAGATGTCAACGTCATTCACACAACCTACATTCTTAGAAGATGAATACATAGGTCACCTGTTTCCAGAAACGCCAGAAGGAAGGGAAGAAGATGAAAGTAAAGAAAACGAAACAGATACAGGTGGAAGTATGGATTTAGATAAATTAATGGCGCATGCCGTATCGCTATTGAGTACGCGTCCAGCTAAGTCGATAATTGCTAACAAATCGTTGAATAAAAACCCTTCTAGAAACGGATGAAGTTAAAGAATCATTGAGAGATTATGATCGTACAATACGGCCATATCTTATCGGTTTAATGACCGATGAAGACGATGAATTTGATGAAAAATATGGTGTTCGCGAAGTCGGTGGGGATTTAAAAATGGGAAACGCTGATGTTAGATTTGATGGACCCAACAATATCATCGGTCAATTCACTTATAAGGCAACAAAAGGTTTACTAGAATTGCTTTTCAAGAAGAAACCAGGGAAATTTTTATATGCTGATGCAAAGAATTATAAATTCATTCTCAGTGCTACAAACTCTCATCGAGTTGATTACGATCCTGATAGGAAGTTTGCAGCCAGTAAAGGATTTAAATACAAATCAATTATAAAACCTATTATACAAGGGAAGAAACCTGAAGTTTGGTGGAGTCGAACTTGGAAGACTGGCTTAGATTTGTCAAATAAGGTATCCATGCAAAAGATGGTTGTACCTAAAAGTAAAATTGAATATAAGTACTGGGACGATGTGAATGAACTGTGTGATAGATTGAAGCTACTAGTAGCATCGAAGGATGCCGGTCACTCAGAGCACCAGAACGAGATATTGCCAATAATAGAGGAGTTGAAAGAATCAAATTTATAAAATAGTCTCTCTGTATACTCTGTAAAGTCTTGGTTGTATGACAGTTTATATTTCGACACCAATGATAGGTAACGATGACAATAGATAAATTTGGAAGACACATACACAAGCATGTTCTTAAGAGACATTTAATGGATGTCGACGTAGTCTCAGACTTTCTAAAACATCCTAGATTTGAAGAAGTATTAGAAATGGATAGAAAAATATTCCTTCTCCCAGTGCAACAGCAACTTCGAAGTATATTATTCAAATATATAGTGACGGTTCCATTGACCTCATGGGTTATTATGTAAGTACGTCATTGGCGAAACATAGTTATTTATATACGTAAGAATAAATTATATCGCGGGAAGCTTATAAATGTCCACTATTCTAACGAGAAATTAACAACACTGCAATTTAATAAGGAACTATTTAATTCCAAGAGAGCGATAGAATTGAAAGAAGGAACAACGTTTAGGTTGATATACGTTGGTACCAAACCTATACCGTCAAAAACAGAAGCAGTATTTGCGGAAATAGTCATCGAAGGAAATGTCGTCAATTAGGAGGGATGCTGCAAATGAAATACATAGACCAGCTCGGAGGAGGTTTGCTCGACGTCGGGTCATCATAAAAGGATTGCGGAACTTATTTCAAATCGATCTGGTTGAAATGATACCGTACGCAAAAGAAAACGACAATTTCAATACATTTTCGTATGTATAAACACATTTTCGAAATTTGCCTGGGCAATTCCAATAAAAAATAAGACAGCGATTGAAGTAATGAACGCCATGAAATCCATACTCTCAACTGGGAAAAAAATATTCCGAAGAGAATGTTCAAAGCGACCAAGGAAAGGAATTTTTCAACTCTCATTTCAAGAAGCTTATGGATCAGTATAATATTAATCACTACACTACCTATTCCAATCTAAAAAGTTCCATTGTCGAACATTTTAATAGAACCCTAAAAAATAAGATGTGGAAGGAATTAAGCTTCAATGGGAATTATCGTTGGATAGATATGTTGCAAGGATTAGTTAACGATTATAATAACACCGTACATTGAACAACAAGGCACAAACCTGTAGCAGTTAATCAAAGAAGTGGATTTGCAGGATATTCTAAATCTACTTCGAAAACATAACCATAATCTCCATCGTCTTCTAAGGCTTGTATATCCATCGTTGGTAGTTCTTCATTTGCTAACCATTGAAAATCACTAACTGGTAAACTGAATGACATGGCATAACCATATAAATTCGTTGCATCTAAGTATAGAATATATTTTTTTCACTTCGGATGAATCAAAATCCGGTAAGAATTCGTTGTTAGCTTTTTCCATTCTTTTGCAACACATGCTCACACCTCCACGTATACCTCTTTTAAAAAAGTGAAACATATCTGCATCTGTTAATAATTCCAAACTAATACCCGTCATACGCAGCATAGCATCCCAGCTTAATCCTGGAGAAGTAAAATAATGTGCAGGATCTAATTTGTAATTGTGCAGGCAAATGTTTCGAAAATTTTCAAATGTAATAATACATCTGATTGTATATATATATATATATATATATATATTGCTATTTTTTTGCGATTTTGGTCGAATTTAAAAATATTATCCCGGTTTATCTCAAAACAATTCCCGCTATTTTAGCGAAACGCCCTCCTAACGCCATCTATAGGCAAATTTACGCAACGCTAGGACATCAGCTGATTTGATAAATTGCATCTTTAATTTAAACTGTTTCGTCTAAAAAATACTACAAATAATTAATAACCTCATAGCTATAACTATTCTTTTACTTCCAATGCATTTCCTTTTTGCATGTATTAATCCACATTCAAACATCCCGCTTAATTATGGAACGCTAGATTATTTACATTCAAGGGACGCGATAAAATATATTAGTAAGATCATATGTTCTATGTTTAAATAATAAAAAAAACATCATCGGTTTTTTTTTCGTTGTTGACAGTTTGATTTTTTGTAAAAAAGAAAGATCGCGCTCAGCGAAGTTAAAAGCGTTTTTCTTTTTTGTGCATTTTTAATGCGACTTGGAACCTGAAATTAAATACATACAAAGATTAAATATTTGTACACCCCTTGAATAATTAATTACCAAATTTCCGAGCTCCTAATGCTATTTTTAAGCCTGAAAACTTATACCCAATAAGAGTACTTATCCAGAAGCTGAAAAAGGTCACAAGTATCCTGTTCCATATTATTTCCGAGCCTATTATAAACCAGAACTACTCCAGGGACTTGCTGCATTCTTTCCTCTTCAGAGATCCAGCCCAAAACCAAGTAAAGAACTCCTAAAGCATAATTTAAGGTAGTTTCTAATTTATATACGTATTGCTTGTATCACTCATTAATTAGGGTAGTTATTAGTAAAGCGTATACGACTTTTGAATATGGATGTTAGCTCGTGGTAACACTGGGAAGCTTGTAGTTAGCAGACCTCACTTGGTTTTAATAAAATAGACAATTTTTATTAATATATACTCGTATCTCATACCTGGATGTGGAGGTTAGAATTTTTCTTTATACCGTGTTGGAACATGTATATCTTTGGTTTAGAAGCATACTTAAAACAAACCTATAATTAAATATCATATAGGATTTAGCTATACAAAGTCACCTTACCCGAGTATTGTTTAAATAAATAAATATCAGCATCTGTACTAAATCATTGTCTCGAATTTGATATCGATATATATATTTATACCAAGGTCAATCTACTATTGATTTAGGTAAGATTTACGAAATTTAAACTTTTTATTTTTATTGTCATTACTTGTCCTAGTTTTTTTTTATTTTACGTTAAGAAATATTTATAACATGTTCAAGAATGTGTTTTTTTTTTTTAAAATATAGCACACGAAAACCCAAGGTAATAACACGATAGGTAGTCTCACCTATTTTTGCACTTATCTATTGAAAAATATTCGAACCTACGCACCCAAAAGCCCTGAGAAGCATTATATAAATTCTTTAAATACAATTAGAAGAATCTCTTGCATATTTTTAATGAATTAATAAATATTCATTCTTTTTCAATTTCTTTTTCGTCCCCTAAAGAGTGAAGGGAGACCAGTGCAATATATATATATATATATATATATATATATATATATATATATATAATATTTTCGTGACCTTGGTATGATATGGTAAATTAAATCAGTTGGCGATTAAAGGTCTGTTTTACTTCAAAGTACATATATTTAAAAAAACCCTACATGTTTCGGCAATGATGCCTTTATCAAGGATATAAAAAATATAAATGACAGAATACAAATGTCAAATAATTTGACATTTGTATTCTGTCATTTCACATTTCTACATGATTATTAATACGCCCCAATACGTATCTACGTCTTTGGAAAAGATACATTCAAAAATACATATGAACTTGTATTGTGTTCTTCACACCCCATTTTTAATAATATTATATATTATTAAAAATACTTTTGTATTATACAAAATTGGTAGGTTTACCTACTCAAGTATGTTTCAAATTATGTTGTTATATACGTATTCGGTTTACGCCGACAAGTAGTGAAGACACGATAATACAGTTTTTTATAGATACGGTGGTTACCGACTATAAGGAACACCCGGCTGGTTCTGCGATTATTATAGAGACAGCGCTGAATATTCCTTCACGCTCTATGTTAATAATATCTGCGAGATAGCTAGGTAGCTATGTTTTGTTGAATGTGTCTCTTCTCCAACAGGGGCGTATTGATAATCATGTAGAAATGTGAAATACGTATCTACGTCTTTGGAGAAGATACATTCAAAAATACATATGAACTTGTATTGTGTTCTTCACACCCCATTTTGTATTATACAAAATTGGTAGGTTTACCTACTCAAGTATGTTTCAAATTATGTTGTTAAATATATATTATATTTATATTTTATATTCTTGATAAAGGCATCATTGCCGAAACATGTAGGGTTGTTTTAAATACATATACTTTAAAGTAAAGCCAGACCTTTAATCGCCAACTGATTGAATTTACCATATCATACCAAGGTCACGAAAATATTATATATATATATATATATATATATATATATATATATATATATATATATATATATTGAAGAAGTACGAAGGACACTAAGTAAAATAAATATAAGAATAATGTGAGCGTTAAAACTATTAAATGAAACATATAAGTTAAATATAGAAGAATTTGAATTTAAAAATTGGGCGCCAAGTTTTAACGTACTTAGTTGATCCAACGCTATCTGTTAAATACCCCACTAGTTTCGGAAGAGCTTGAGTACTTATGCTTTATTTTCTATCTCAGGGCTCCAAGTCGGTTGTTTGTATCTCCCGTAAGTACAATGTAAATGGTATATTAATTAAACACAAACTCAACATTCAAACAATTCAAATAAAAGATCGAATCTAAATCAAAGTAAAGAAAATTTATTAGAATAAAAATAGATAACTGTAACAATTATTACGTGCGAATAAGAAATCTGTACATATGCTCGTATTATCTGAACTATACGGTAAAAAAACGGTATTATGCAATTTTGCACATGTGTTTAATGACTATAGTTAAGGTTATGTATAAAGCAACAGTGCAAATAGATATTGAAAGTTACTTAAAAATAGACACACAAAGGTAAGTTACATATACAAGTTTTATAAAAGATTGAGAATGAATGAATAATTATATATATTTAAATAGATGTTTAGAAATGTTGAAATTCATGTATTATATTTTGATGCAAACAATGTTTGATATTGTGATGTGATATAAATTTAATATTAACTTTTAAATGATGTTCTAGGTTTTATGGGAAATAACTGGAAAGGAACCTGGTATTTTTCCTGTGTCTAGGCTTGGATGTATTTTCTGGGCTCGCAATTGTAGGAATAGATCAGAGTTCGTCTGCTCCTATGGAAATCCCTGCGACGGAAGCGGTTCAATGTTGGCGTTGTCGGTACGATGTAGTTCCAGTTCCGAAAAGATGCTTCGTTCGATATTTATTATATTCGACGTGATGCGGGTCCAATTCTTCTCTCAAAAGTTCGACATGATTTCAAGGTATTAAATGTATACGGTTTTCGTAGGATTTACTTGATTTTTAAATAGTAATTTTAATTAAACTTTTTGTGATAGAGAAAATGCGGCCATTCGTTGTAAAATTTTAGTATCAGACGCTTTCTTCGGCTTTTGTTTTTCATAGCCTGTGTTAAATATCGGCAAAAGCCTCTAAGTTTATGCTTTATTTGCATCTAATATAATATGAACTTCCATAATGTTATAATTTTAAAATAATAGAAAAATTAATTAAAGAATTTACAAAAGTTTATAATGTGGTTTTCAATGTTAGATTAGTTCAAAAATGCACCGTAAAAATCGCATTCGCGGGGTTCGAGACAATTTTAAATTAGTGGGCGTGGTTAACTCGCTTCGATATAAATCTTGATGTGGATAAATTAAATACCTGTAATATGGCGCGTATGATTTGAATTTGAAATGGAAAAATATAAATATAAAAAGTAAGTAAAAAAATCAAAATAAGTTAATTATCAATTTTAAAGTTATCGTCGTATTAATTTATACACATCTCGAAACTAATTTCACAAATTACGTCCACTAATTCAATATTTATACATGGGTTTATTGTATGTTGTTATCTGTGTTTCTTATTGCAGTGCTGGAATAAGTGTGCTGGTTGAACCATAACATTATCCCCGTGAAAAGGAATAGCGAAAGTATTGAAGATATTACTTTTCCTTGTTAAGAAAAATGAAATAAGAACATCAACTTGTAAACTTCCCTTATCATGTGTCATAAAAATATAAAAATAACAAATTAATCTACGTATATAAAATTCTTAATTATAGGTAATTCTTTTTTTTCAAATGTACGTATAGTAACAAACTTCGAATATTATTAATTCCTCGTTGTAGGCATTTAAATCGTCCCTTTTCTCTTTAATTAAATTTGTTTCTTTGTCATAGCACTTTGTGTATTAGTTTTATGTTAATTTTATTCTCCTTTGTTTATTATTGTATTCAATATTGGTGGCATTGCCTAAATTATGAGTTTTCCATTTTCCTTTTTAAATGTTAAGTGTTCTACATACTTTTATAGTTTAGTTTGTATAATATTTTAATGAGATTTCTTTTTGTTTAGCTTGTATAATGTTAGTTTTAATTTTAAATTAGATTAATATTTTTATTTATTTGTATATTTGTATAGAATAATCATTTTAATATTTGCTTTTATACTTTTGTTGATTAGCAATATGTTTCTTTGTATTAATATTGTTTGTTCGAGCTGTAACATACCCATTAGACTGTCTTAAGATCATATTGACTTGTATATAGAATATAAGCATTATTTATTCTTATAAGAAATCTTGTAGCAAGGAGATATGGTATCTGCCTTTTAGTATCCCCGTCCTTTCTTGTTAGAGCATCAGCTGTTATCATCTCCTTACCTGGTTTGTAGACTATATTGAATTCATACTGTTGTATGAGTAGAGTCCATCTATATATTCTGCTATTATTCAATTTGCAATTCATAATGTTAATCAATGCCTTGTGATCCGTCTCGAGAGTAAATGATTTACCGATAAGATAATATCTAAGTTTGGTTAATGCGAAAACGATGGCTAACATTTCTTTCTCGGAAATCGTATATCTGATCTCACAAGCTTTAAGGGTTCTTGAGATAAAATATATAGGTATTTCAATGTTGTCATTTATTTGTATGAGTTCAGCTGCGATAGTTTGGTGGGATGCATCTGTTCGAACAATGAATGGTAATGAAAAATCGGGGTGGTGTAATTTTAAGTTGTCAACAAAATTTTCTTTTAAATGTATAAAACAGTTTTCGCATTCAGGCGTCCAACTCCACTTCTTACCTTTCTTGAGAAGCTCTAATAACGGTATCGTTTTCTCGCTGTAATTGGAAATGAACTTGCGATAATAGTTTAACACCCCTAAGAAACTTCTTAAGGTTTTTAAGTTCCTAGGTCTTGTATAGTTTTTAATTTCATCTAGGCGTGTATGATCTAATAAAATGTTTTTCTGATTTATAACATAACCAAGATAGTTTATTTCTTGTCTGAAAAATTGACATTTTGCTAGGTTGAGTTTCATACCTTGTGCTGTTAGTGTACTTAGGATAGTATTAAGGTGTTTCAGGTGTTGTTCTATGCTTTCTGAAAATATTATAATGTCATCCAAATAATGTAAGGCAAAGTCGTCGTATCGGTCTAATATTTGGTGTAGAAATCTGATAAGGGCGGCTGGTGAAGTTTTCAATCCAAACGGACATACTCTAAATTGGTAGACGATACCATTTACTATGAAACCACAGTACTTTTTTGATTCGGGTTGCAAATTAATTAACCAAAATGCGTTTTTGAGATCTAACTTGCTATATATTTTCTTGTTTCCACACTTAGTTAACAAAACGTCTATATTTTGAGGCATTTCGAACTCGGGTTTAATTCTTTTATTAAGCGCTCTCGCATCTAAACAAATCCGCAATGATAAATCTTTCTTCTGGACGATGACTATGGGGTTAATAAAATATGTGTTGGACCTTTCTATGATTCCAGTTTGTTCCAATCGTTCTAATTCATGACTTACTCTCGTTGGTAATTATATGGGATAGGGTAATTTTTACAAAACAATGGTTCTTCATTATCAATATTAATTGGGTGTTGATAACCTTTTGCGAATACAATGTCGTTATTAATCAAAGTTATGTTTTTATGTAAAATTGCTATTAAATCCGGTATGACTGTAGGATAGGGTATATCTGATTCATAAATTAATTCATTAATATCTTCAAGATTGTTAATTGTCTTTATTGATTGTTTTTCAATTCAAATTTCCACTTCATCTCCTCCCTCGTGACTATTAATCGTTCCTTGCAAATCGTCCAATTTCTTCATTCCAAAATTATTATTAATTATATTATTTGTATTTCCTTCTGTTTCTCTATCAATATTCCACTCCTTTTCTCTGCTATAGCACGGCGCATTTTCTAATAATATATTATTAATTTCTCTCGTCAATACATCTCTTTTATATACATTATATCTTATTATTTCTTCTTCTGATAACTGTTTCTTAATTATAACTTTATTATTCTTTATGTTAATTATACCCTGATCAAAATCTAATATCATCTTTAATTCTTTGATGTTGTCAATGCCGATTATGCAGTCATATTGTAATTTATCGATTATATAACAATGTAATAAATATGTGGATTCTTCAATATATATCTCTGCACATAACTGTTTTGTAACGGTCCCCATCTTCTTACCATTGGCTGCAACTATGTCAGTCCCTTTAATTTTTACTAATTTGTTTTCATATCCCCGTAAGAGTTTAGCTTTTTCTGCTCGTAATAAGGTGATTTAAGCTCCTGTATCGATTAAACAATTCATATTTATGTTGTCAAATTTTAATTCAATAATGGGTAGAGTGTATATTTTGGATATAGGATCTCCTGCGTCTTCTATAAAAATGAATTCTTCTGGCGGTTGGTATAAAGAATTATTCTGGATCTTATGTGGTATGTTACAGTCGATTGGTATTAATTTTGTTGATTGGACGGGCCTGGTTTTGGGTCTGCATATAGATCGACTGGCGAGATCGACGTTTTTTTTTTTACATCTTCCATATTTGAACGTATGGGAGAAGCAGATCTATTACGTCTGTAATAATTATTTACTTGACCTCGACCTCGACTACGATTGCTAATATTATTGTATTCTCGTTCTGGACGTTGGAAAGTTTGTGTCTGATTGTTATTAAAGTTATTTCTATTGTAGTCATTATTGCGAATGTTGTTATCATGATATGTATTGCTCATGTGTCTTGTGGGTTGAAAATTGAGATTTGGCCTATTTTTGTATTATACTGGTTATTTCTGTCATTGTTTGTATTGAAGTTGCCATTGTTATTATTATAATTGCGGTTGTTGTTATTAAAATTATTATTATATGATCGTGTTGGATTTTGATATCTATTGTTATTAAAATTGTTTTGTCTTTGGGGTGGTAAATTTGTATGACTGTTATTTGTATTATTTTGCGGGTAATGACGATTATTTTGGGAACGATAATTCCATTGTTGTTGATGACTGTTTTCCGAGAAATCATCCAATCGTCGTAATATTGCTATGAGGGAATCCATATCTGTTACAGTATGACAGATTATAGCCTGCGTGTCGGTATAGATAAAATGGTTTAGCAACTGCCGGGCGATCATAGATTCCTCCATGCCATTTATGTGTTTGCATTGGTTAAAGATTCGAGAAGCATACGTTTCTCTAGATATTTGACCTAGTCTGTATTTGCCTGTAAGTAATCGTATCTTTGCCCTGTTTTGCTGTGTCTCATCCCAATAGTTTCGAGTAAACAGAGTGATAAATTGGTTGAGTGTGAGACAGTGGTCCTCAATCCGTTGAAACCATTCCTGGGCACTGTTCCGAAGGGTTGCACGAATTACCTCCAACTTCTGTTTTTCCTCAATTATGTCTTCCAAATAACGTAGTATGCAATTGAGATACGACATAGGATGAACTCTAGTTATATCCCCGTCAAATTGTAGTAAATTATCTATCTTAAGTGAGTGACTGTTGGCATTAATATAATTTATAGGTATCGAGTAATTTTTAAGTTTATTCTCCAGTTGTTTCATATTTGTTTGAGTTATCGTGTAATTTTCTTGGTTAGTTGTCATTATTATATCTAAGTTTTGTTTAACATTGTTTATTTCCTTATTGTAATTATCTTTGCATAAATCTATTTGAGAATTAATATTTTGGTTAAGAGTTATTTTTAGTTGTTCAGTGTTGTCTTCGTTAATTTTGTTTAAGTTTGTTATTTTAGTATTTAATAAATCGTTATTTTCCGAGATCATTTTGTTTACATTCTGCTGTATATCTAAAGTATTTGTTTTTATTTTCTGTTGTGTTATATCAAAAATTTCGTTTGAAGTGGCATCCAGTTGCTTCGCCCATTGTAAATTTTGAAGAGCGACGGTTTCGTCGAGTTTAATCAGGTATTTTAATTCATTTTCTTCCATAGCTTTTTGTGCTATGGAAATTTCAGCTATTTTACCTTCTAGATCTAGTTTAAAGGCACTTAATTTATTGTCAATGTTTGCATTATTAAGCTCAAATTTCTCGTTAATTATTTGTATGTTTGTTTCTAATTTGGTAGTTAAATTATTACTTAGGTCATTTAATTCTTGTTTTATATTAGCATTACTTGTATCTAATTTGTTATTCATGTTATTAAGGTCTTGTTTTAACTCAATATTATTGGTTTCCATTTTATTAGTTAAGCTAGTATTTAAGTCATTATTACTTGATTCTATCTTGTCGTTTAAATTTTGCATCATATCATTCATTCGGGACATCATTGCATTTAACACGTTCATCATTTTGCTATCCTCTGGTGTACTTACTGTTTCGGCACCTGAGGTATGAGCGATTACCGTATCCCCCTGATCGGTCCTATCTTCCTCAACATTGTCTTTCGGTGCTTTTGTTCGATGTCTAGTATCCATTTTTGTGTTAATTTAATTGTTTAAATAAGTGAAAACTATTTATATATATTTTAAAAATGGATAAGAATTTAAATAATAGAATGCAAAGAAGTATTAATTTAGATATCACTCAAAATAATTATTAAGCACACTCAAATGAATCTAATATTTTAGGCAAAAATAATAACAAGTACCCACAAGTTGATTTTCTCTTTCACTGACCTTAAGTTCCTGCTTATCCCTCATAAAGTTGTGAATCCCTCGTGAAATGTGGTATTAGCTTTATAATAAGAAAGTCAGACACACAAAATGGTACACAGCAATATAGTAAGATGTTTAACATGCACAAATTCCTACTACAGCTTTCTTATTCTTTTACCAGTTATTTGATTGTTTAAATTGTTTGAGTTTTTAATTGCTTTAATTTGAATTACGGGATAATACTTGGCCTCCACGTTCGGGCGACAAATGAAGAAGTACGAAGGACACTAAGTAAAATAAATATAAGAATAATGTGAGCGTTAAAACTATTAAATGAAAAATATAAGTTAAATATAGAAGAATTTGAATTTAAAAATTGGGCGCCAAGTTTTAACGTACTTAGTTGATCCAACGCTATCTGTTAAATACCCCACTAGTTTCGGAAGAGCTTGAGTACTTATGCTTTATTTTCTATCTCAGGGCTCCAAGTCGGTTGTTTGTATCTCCCGTAAGTACAATGTAAATGGTATATTAATTAAACACAAACTCAACATTCAAACAATTCAAATAAAAGATCGAATCTAAATCAAAGTAAAGAAAATTTATTAGAATAAAAATAGATAACTGTAACAATTATTACGTGCGAATAAGAAATCTGTACATATGCTCGTATTATCTGAACTATACGGTAAAAAAACGGTATTATGCAATTTTGCACATGTGTTTAATGACTATAGTTAAGGTTATGTATAAAGCAACAGTGCAAATAGATATTGAAAGTTACTTAAAAATAGACACACAAAGGTAAGTTACATATACAAGTTTTATAAAAGATTGAGAATGAATGAATAATTATATATATTTAAATAGATGTTTAGAAATGTTGAAATTCATGTATTATATTTTGATGCAAACAATGTTTGATATTGTGATGTGATATAAATTTAATATTAACTTTTAAATGATGTTCTAGGTTTTATGGGAAATAACTGGAAAGGAACCTGGTATTTTTCCTGTGTCTAGGCTTGGATGTATTTTCTGGGCTCGCAATTGTATCCCTGCGTCGGAAGCGGTTCAATGTTGGCGTTGTCGGTACGATGTAGTTCCAGTTCCGAAAAGATGCTTCGTTCGATATTTATTATATTCGACGTGATGCTGGTCCAATTCTTCTCTCAAAAGTTCGGCCTGATTTCAAGGTATTAAATGTATACGGTTTTCGTAGGATTTACTTGATTTTTAAATAGCAATTTTAATTAAACTTTTTGTGATAGAGAAAATGCGGCCATTCGTTGTAAAATTTTAGTATCAGACGCTTTCTTCGGCTTTTGTTTTCCATAGCCTGTGTTAAATATCGGCAAAAGCCTCTAAGTTTATGCTTTATTTGCATCTAATATAATATGAACTTTCATAATGTTATAATTTTAAAATAATAGAAAAATTAATTAAAGAATTTACAAAAGTTTATAATGTGGTTTTCAATGTTAGATTAGTTCAAAAATGCACCGTAAAAATCGCATTCGCGGGGTTCGAGACAATTTTAAATTAGTGGGCGTGGTTAACTCGCTTCGATATAAATCTTGATGTGGATAAATTAAATACCTGTAATATGGCGCGTATGATTTGAATTTGAAATGGAAAAATATAAATATAAAAAGTAAGTAAAAAAATCAAAATAAGTTAATTATCAATTTTAAAGTTATCGTCGTATTAATTTATACACATCTCGAAACTAATTTCACAAATTACGTCCACTAATTCAATATTTATACATGGGTTTATTGTATGTTGTTATCTGTGTTTCTTATTGCAGTGCTGGAATAAGTGTGCTGGTTGAACCATAACAATATATATATATATATATATATATATTGAAATATGACTGATGATTAAAGACGGCAGACTATGTGTCCACACTATAAAATTTAATATAATATAATAAATTTAATATATATATATATATGTTTATATACTGAAAAGGATTGTTCGACGTTGAGAAATGTTATATTTGCATAGTTAAAGCGCTCTTTGTATCTGTACAATGGATCTTCAGTATTGGTAAAAAGGATGTTATATTTGCATAGTTAAAGCGGTCTTTGTATCTGTACAATGGATCTTCAGTATTGGTAAAAAGTTGCCCTAATTTTGTAAAATTTACATTTTTATCTAATACACCTTATGTGTATTATTTATTAAATTTAACAGTGTGGGCACATAGTCTGCCGTCTTTACTGATGATCTGATGAGAATAATAATATAATAATTATAATATGTAATAAATAATGTTAATTGAATAGTATTAGAATAATACTTTGAATTGGGCACCTTTATTTAAATTTATAACGTTGGATCATCCGCTACTCTCATGTAATGTCTCAGGATACGGCTAGATGTCGGAGAACAAGTATTATATTTTACAAAAATTGACTATCTTAGGATCCTTGTCGGTTAGTTTATCCCTATGTGTATGGTGGAAAATTGTTTAATAATATTACTAAGTTATCTCTAGCTAAGCACTGATAAATAAAAGAGTTTGTTTAAAGTGATAAGTGTAAATATTTATTGACGTAAGATATCTATAAACAATGAATAAATAACGTGCCTAACGACAAAATATGGAATTAACATAGAGTGCACGTGTGAATTAAAAGGTTATATTTTGATAGCAATGTTATTATCAAGTATATGGTAATATAAATAGATAAATAAACCAATTTAGGTGGGTACTACAGTTCTTAATTATAAACGTCTTTTCACAAATTCTGAGTAAGTTAGCAATGTGATTTAGTAAAGTTTTGTTTGGTTAAAAAATTAGTTTTCTAAGACTTTTTCGAAATAAATTGATTTAATTGAACCTGTTTCTCGCAGAATGCAGCAGGTATCTTGAATAGAAACGGGGTTGGTCAGGAAATTCGAAGTACGGATCAAATACGGTGTTTTCGATACTGCGATGCCGGTATTGGCGTTGGCCGACGGCGTTGGTATTGCTCGGGCCGGTGTTTCAACAAAAGATGCTTTGCTCGATCACTTGCCGATCTTCAATATGATCGCCTCCAAATCTGGTTCAAAAGTAGCTCCAAGGATAAATACTTCGTTTCTGCGTAATTTTAGGATTCTATTGCAAGTATTTTAGGTTTTATTGAATTTTAACTTTGGAGTAGCACTTTTTCCTGGCAATCGTTATGAAATTTTTCTACTGACGCTCGATAGCAATTATTTCTTTCAAAGCCTAGTATAAATTATGGAAATAGCCTCGAATTTTACTTTAATTACATTTGATAATAATTTAAATATAAATGCAATATTAATTCTAACATGGAAACAAAATTAATATAATATTTTACAAATAATTGTAACGGGTTTTTCAATGTAGGGTTATGTTATATGAGTGGAATGAAAATAACCAATTCGCGGGTTTTAAATATTCAAAAAAGTGGGCGGTCTAATTAGTATCGGTACAAAATTTGAATGTAGATAAATTAGCTATCTGTTAATTTCGCGCTAATGACTTTAATTATGAAAATGATAATACAAATATAAAAAGTAAATTTTGAAATAAATATAAATTAATTTGAAATATACAAAGTTGTAATATTAATTTATTTACATTTCGATACTAATTTTACAAATTATGTCCGCCAATTTAGCTATTCTATTGAGCGTTATTTTTATGTTAATTTCTGTCTTTCCCTTTGCAGTTGGCTGGAATAATGGTGCAATTATATATATATTATATATATATGTATATATATATATATATATATATATATAAATATAATATGATAATAATATGATAAGGTAAACCTAATAAGTCGGCGATTAAAGGTCTGGTTCATTACTTCAAAGTATATATATTTAAAACAACCTTACATGTTTCGGCAATGATGCCTTTGTCAAGGGAATTTTACTTTAATTACATTTGATAATAATTTAAATATAAATGCAATATTAATTCTAACATAGAAACAAAATTAATATAATATTTTACAAATAATTGTAACGGGTTTTTCAATGTAGGGTTATGTTATATGAGTGGAATGAAAATAACCTATTCGCGGGTTTTAAATATTCAAAAAAGTGACATTTATATTCTGTCATTTATATTTTTTATTCCCTTGACAGAGGCATCATGGCCGAAACATGTAGGGTTGTTTTAAATATATATACTTTGAAGTAATGAACCAGACCTTTAATCGCCGACTTATTAGGTTTACCTTATATATATATATATATATATATATATATATAGTAATAGATATTTGCATCACATTGAACCGTCAAAAAATGTGCTAATATTATTCTCTCGTTCCACATTGATCGTCAACAATCTCGATAAAACAATGAAAATAAATAATTATTTAAACGTATGTCGATAATAATATGTTATGACATTTAATTCGACACTTCTAAGTCGGCACTACCAACAGTACGGTCAATAACTATTTATTTTCTATATTAAATTAGGTCTGATATAGTTATTTACATCTGTGGCTATTTCTAATATTATAAAATACAAATTTTATTTTTATATTTCAGATATAACAAAATTTATGAAAAAAAATAAAACCTATGTAAGAGCTTTGAATCTAAAAATAAAGAATAAATGACTACCTATATTAAATAAAACTGTAAATCGATATTATTGATTGAACACTTAAATGATGACTTCTTGGTATTAAATATTTTTAGTTTATCACTTACATGATTTGATTTATTGTAACAATACTTGGAGAAATTTAGATAGACTCGAACCAACTGGAATGCTGCTTCTACTACGAAGAAAATTTACAATTAGTTTCCTAGCTATTGAAGAATCTAGTAGTAATTTGAAAGCAACCAATCCTTAACGTTATAAATGGATAAACTTGATCGAACAGCTAATATGTTTCCAACTCCTTCGTTCCTAGACCAGTTAACAATAATCCTTCCGTAGCCAGGAAATTATTGCCCAAAATACACCATATGTATCAAAATATGGTCTGATATTTAAATTAATGGTGATCCAACCTTCTGGGTCCCTCTCCAGGTATTTTAAAATTGCTATTTTTAATTTCACCTTCCAAATTTCTTTTTCACAGGTCAAAATAATTCTTCCTTCTTTTTATTTTTAATTGCCATGGTTATCTTATATACTTTCATATTTATACAAGTTAGTTAGTTTTTTTTTAATGCCAGTTTTATATTCAGTAAATCTAAATACCTTTTTTTTTTAAATTCAAATTTGAAAATGACATATTCATATAGTTAAATATCAATTTTAAACTACTCACTTGCATATGTTAAAATTTAAAAATCGCATAGACATAATATTAGAAATAGCTCGTCAAGCAATATAATGGAAGTTTATCCCATTATAATATATATATATATATATATATATATATATATATATATATATATATATATATATATTGAAGAGAGGCTGATGGCTGTATATTAAATGTAAAAGAATAGTTAAAGTAAAATACTGATGATATTATGAATTGGGTGCCTTTACGAGTTTTAAAAAAGTCTCTACGTATCATCAGCTGATAAGTAGTAGTATCCATAGCCAGTAACGCGCCAAGTATCTTCGGCGCCGTCATGCGAAATACTGATAGGCGCCTTTACCCTATATGCATTGAGCCAAAATTACCAGCCACTCTCCCACAGTTCAGCATTGAAATTTATGACGAACTCTTTAGACTTGTTAGTACTGGTAGGTATTTTTTATTTGAGGCAAACAATAGGTTCACAAACAAAAAAATATTATTAAAATTTTTATTGCACACTGAAACAACAGTAACAGAATAAAAAACAGTATTCCAAATTATTAAAAATGTAAATTTGTTGATTTGTTGTAAACTTTCAAAAAATGTTTTTAAAAATTTTAAAATTTAACTTATCACAAGTGGCCGTAGGCGCCTTTAAGGCCTTGGCGCCGTTGTACGCTGCACGACCTTGCCCATATGGACGGCGCGTCACTGTCCATAGCTAAATATAGATGTTGCGGAGAGCATGAAATAAATAAAGAATATTTAAATTCGCTAATCTCTGGATCACAGTGGATAGTGACATCCAAATTACACAAACATTATTAATAACTTTGATTTCACTGAGCATGAATAAATAAGACCATTTTTATATTTTACATATTAAACATTTATTGAATTAAAGAAAACTATACACATATTGCTATGGATTTTTCATTTAAGAAAAATACTTTAATTATGCGATATATTTGAATATTTAAAAATGTACATATTTTGTAAACATGTTTGTATCTTGAATATTATAAATTTGTGCGAAGATAAAAACTTGTTATTCGGGATCGCTCTCATGTAGAGACCGAGGTCAATTCAAACGGGGAGACGACTATAAGCTGTGAAACGATAAGGTTGCTTTCTTCGATATATATTTTATATTTTATTAATTCGGGTTGTTTGATTGGAAGTGATTTTATTATGTTAGTATTATATTCCCGATATTTATAGAGATAATTTCTCTTTGTATTTATGATTAAATTGAAAGCATCTTTGTTCGTGAGTCTCCACATTAGTTTTTGTAAGTATTTTAAATTTTTTATGAATTCATAAATACTACAACTTATTTCTATTGTATTGAAGTTTATAGATAAGAGATTTAAATTGCAAGAAATACAGATAATACAGTTTATATATTAAAATTCTTTGTAATTATAATTGAAAAGTTTGTTCGAGAGGATTAAAGGGTTTTTCTGCGTGTCGATAGCGCACGTGTAGGTTTTTTGTTCGTGCATCAATATCTGATTATACAGTGTGGTTTTTTGGGAAGAATTTAATATTAAACTTAATTATTTTAGATAAGTTTGTTCGGATTCATTAAGAGGAAGTTTTCCATTCATTTAGCTGTCAATTTTACAGTGAATGTTTTTACCTCATGTATTTTTGTATAATACAGTATCTTTATACTTAGTAAAGATAGATTTTTTTTTTTTTTTTGTATTAAATATTCAGTTTAAATTTTATTCTGTGTTTCATTTATTTTATAACTCCAATATTGCTTAGTAACTTATATAATTTAAGTAAATAAATTTTTGTGAACATTTCACTGGCGCCTAAAATAATTCACAGACACAACTTTCCTAAGTGAAACCCGAGAAGTTAGAAGTCTCACATTTGAAAATTCACCGGCTGAGAAACCTAGTTGGGAAAACTAGTTGTGGATGGTGGCGTGTTAAATTTTCAAACCACTATTCATAGCAATACTGAAATACTTGGACTCTTTCGGTCGATTTGTAAATTACAATTTTGTGATGAAATAGAATTAAAACTAATAATGTGGTTGCGTTTATAAATTAAATAGCAAGTAATCTAATATTATTGTTTAAAATAGGCAGTAACTACTGGTAATGTGATAATATAGAATGAAGCTAATGGCTTGAAATTTATCTAATGAACCTGTGTTTGTAGGAATGGCAGCAGGCACAATGAAGGTAAAGGATAAGCTTCGAGGATTCGGATTGTTTTCTCTTATGTCTGGTACAATGTATATTATATTTGGCACTTTGGATGTTTCCAGGTACATTTTATCTTTATTACGTTGTAAAAACTTGGGCACTAGGGTGAGCTTCACCTGATGATGCTATGACGTATATCTCATAGAAAAATTATTTTATGCATATAAAAATATGTTTAAACGGTGATCTAAAGGTTTATGCACTTTTTTAACTGGGTATCTTGTAGAAATTACTGTTTTAAACCAATTTTTTTATGAATTATCAACGGATAAATATAATTTTGAGACGAACGGTGTCGATTTCTGAAATAGTCGTTTGTTTATTTCAAAGCCTTATTTATGGAAATTATCTTGATTTTTACCTTGCAATAAATTACTATTTAAGTAGAATTTTGAATTAAAAATCGTTTACAATAGATTCATAAAATTATTTTTAGAATTTACAAGTGTAAATTCGTGTGCCTTAGATGGTATGTTATGTTGATTGTGTGTATACAAACAGATCTTATTCGCGAGCTTTCCTGTTTTGAAAAGTGGGCGTGTCCAAACTAAGGTCGATACAAATTGAAATATAAATATCTTTTTATTTTTGCGTTAACTTTAATAAATGATTGAAAATGAAAAGTAAATTTTGAATAAATATAATTATGCGTAAAATATCAGAAATTGTCGGGATATAAATTTATTAACATTTCGACATTAATTTTCACATGTTGCGTCCACATGCAGCTGTGATATAATGTGCCTTTACCTTATATTAATTTCCACCTTTTCAGTTCCAGGCAACCTTAGTGTTCTCGTAATTAGAACTACGTCAATATATATATATATATATATATATATATATATATATATGTAATATATATATATATATATATATATATATATATATATATATATATGGTAAATTCAATCAGTTGGCGATTAAAGGTCTGGTTTACTTCAAAGTATATATATTTAAAACAACCCTACATGTTTCGGCAATGATGCCTTTATCAAGGATTTAAAATATAAATCATCATATATATATATATATATATATATATTTTATATCCTTGATAAAGGCATCATTGCCGAAACATGTAGGGTTGTTTTAAATATACATACTTTGAAGTAAACCAGACCTTTAATCGCCAACTGATTGAATTTACCATATCATACCAAGGTCACGAAAATATTATATATATATATATATATATATATATATATATATATATATATATATGGTAAACCTAATCAGTAGGCGATTAAAGGTCTGTATATCACCTCAAAATATATGTATTTAAAAAACTCTACATGTTTCGGCTATATACGCCTTTTTCAAGAGAATACAAAATATGAATGACAGGATATAAATGTCAAGTAATTAAGTTGCTATGGTTTAAATTATTCAAAGATACATTCTAGTAATAATAATAAATCATGCCTTAGTATTCCAAAAAATAGATAACAAGGTGTGAAAATATGTGTTGTTCGCTGCTAGCAATTTGTGTCTCCTTCTGGGTATGAACTTGTGTGTTGGTTGCTGCTGGCAGCTTGCGTCTCTCTATGGGTGTGTGGTTTTGTGTGAGAGCGTAAGTGTAGGGTTTTGTATGTCGGTGCGTTCGTGCGTGTGTTTAGTGATCGGTCGCATGAATTTAGAGAGGTCGGATAACCAGCCGTTGCGTAGGGCCGCCAACCCTTTCCCGACAACTTCTTTACAAAAAAGCCTCGTTGGGGCGGGGGTCAGACCGTCGAAGTACTGCACGGCATTGTAAAGAAGTTGTCGGGAAAGGGTTGGCGGCCCTACGCAACGGCTGGTTATCCGACCTCTCTAAATTCATGCGACCGATCACTAAACACACGCACGAACGCACCGACATACAAAACCCTACACTTACGCTCTCACACAAAACCACACACCCATAGAGAGACGCAAGCTGCCAGCAGCAACCAACACACAAGTTCATACCCAGAAGGAGACACAAATTGCTAGCAGCGAACAACACATATTTTCACACCTTGTTATCTATTTTTTGGAATACTAAGGCATGATTTATTATTATTACTAGAATGTATCTTTGAATAATTTAAACCATAGTAACTTAATTACTTGACATTTATATCCTGTCATTCATATTTTGTATTCTCTTGAAAAAGGCGTATATAGCCGAAACATGTAGAGTTTTTTAAATACATATATTTTGAGGTGATATACAGACCTTTAATCGCCTACTGATTAGGTTTACCATATCATACCTAGGTCACGAAGTTATTATATATATATATATATATATATATATACGAATTATATTGAATTTAATTGGAGTGAGAAATAGCAATTATTCAAATCTCCTCTCACATGCAATTGTCGCTAAATTTGTTGCGTTGATTCTACAAACTGAAAAGATCAACGCAACAAATTTAGCGACAATGCATGTGAGAGGAGATTTGAATAATTGCTATTTCTCACTCCAATTAAATTCAATATAATTCGTATATATACACGAAAGTATACAAATAAAATCATGTCTATGTCCGAATATCGTGTACTGATGATCTGTAACGACAGTGAAATATCGATATCTGCACGTTTCTGGACGGATGTGGTTTTTTTCATACAAATGTTAATTATCCGCACAGCTGGATGGCTGACGTCGCGACGTGTTTGCGTCTAGATTCTTCGGCAGGAGTAATCTTGTCAGATTGTAGAATCAACGCAACAAATTTAGCGACAATTGCATGTGAGAGGAGATTTGAATAATTGCTATTTCTCACTCCAATTAAATTCAATATAATTCGTATATATACACGAAAGTATACAAATAAAATCATGTCTATGTTCGAATATCGTGTACTGATGATCTGTAACGACAGTGAAATATCGATATCTGCACGTTTCTGGACGGATGTGGTTTTTTTTCATATATATATATATATATATATGGTATATATAATTATTTCATGACCTTGGTATGATATGGTAAATTCAATCAGTTGGCGATTTACCATATATATATATATATATATATATATATATATATATGTTTTCTTTTAGGTTTCCGCGGGTAGTAGTATGTGTTGTAACTGGATTCCGGGTTTTCTTCCGCGTTTCCACTGTTTGGTCTTCGTTGGTTTCTGGACGACGTTTCGGCAAAATCACATTTGCCATCTTCAGGTCTGCGATAACTGTCTGCCTCTGGTTACTCGTAAACTGACGTAGTCGAGTTTAGGATGGTGGTTATATACCCGATTTGCGTTCTGGTTGGTTATACTTGGTTGAGTGTGTGCGCGGCTTAGTGTCTTTGGGCCTGTAGCTGGAGTGTACTGGCTGGGTTGCGGTGTAGGTGTTTTTGTTTGTTGTTGACAACTTCTTTGCTTAATACTGGTTTCCATACTGTTGGTAGCCTTTGGGTATCATCTCGCGAATTCAAA
Organism: Melolontha melolontha; assembly: GCA_935421215.2. NCBI lineage: Eukaryota > Metazoa > Arthropoda > Insecta > Coleoptera > Scarabaeidae > Melolontha > Melolontha melolontha. The sequence continues at coordinate 119,857,515 of OW285237.1, read as the reverse complement.
TTGTCAGGACGTTTCTCAATTTCGATAGCTTTCCGATTATTCTGGTTTTCATATGTTCTATGTTCGCCAATAATTTGGTATTGCTGAAGTCTATCGTGTGGGACGTTTCCTTTACATGCTGAGCCAAAGATGAAGTTTTCTCGTCTTTTCTTACGGAGGTTTGGTGTTCATCTCTTCTTACGTTTACCCTTCTGTTTGTTTGGCCGATGTACATCTTTTCACAATTAAGGCATGGAATTTCATAAACTTCCTGGTTTTCTAAAGGTATTTTTGTTTTTGGATTCCGAAGGACTGTGCTGATTTTTCTGTCTGCCTTGAATGTGGTTTCAATGTTGTGTCTTCGTAGGACTCTGGATATTCTGTCGGTGGTACCTTTGGCAAGGGTATGTAGGTTTTGGCTATTGATTCCTCTTGTGGTGTGGCTCGTTTAGGTTTTAATGCTTTGTTGATTGCCCGTTTGCTAAAGCCATTCTGCTGGAGTCATTGTGGAGTTTATCCATTTCTTGAATGCCGTTATCTTCATCTGCTAATCTCTGTGATCTTGTTACTATGTTCTTCACTACTACTTGGAACTGAGCTGGGTGGTGGTGAGACTGTGCGTTGAGGTACCGATCTGTATGTGTGGATTTCCGGTACACTGTATGGCTTAATTGTCCATTTTCTTTCTTCTTAACCAAAACGTCGAGGAATGGTAGTTGATTGTTTGATTCTACTTCCATTGTGAATTTTATTTTTGGATGGATACTATTCAAATGTTCCAGGAAGCTCTTAAGGTGATTTTCTCCATATGTCCAAATCACGAACGTGTCGTCAACATATCGTAGCCAATGTTTGGGTTTATGGGTGGCCGTCCTTAATGCTGTTTTCTCTAAGTCGTCCATGAAGAGGTTCGCTATTACTGGTGACAGTAGAGAGCCCATCGGTTCGCCTTCTATTTGTTTGTACCGTTGATCACCCTAGATAAAGTATGTGTTTGCCAGGCAGTGTTTCACCAGGTTCATTATGTATGGTGGAGGTTGGTATTTTCTTTCGATGGTCCCTAGAGCTTCGGTTACTGGTATATAGGTAAACAGTGACACTAAGTCGAAGCTTATCAATAGCCAATCTTTTTCCACTTTCTGTTTCTTCAATATCTCGATCTCGATGAAGTGCGTTCTTGACGTAAGACTCGGCTTATATATATATATATATATATATATATATATATATGAAAAATGTGTGAAAGCCATATCCACCTGGAATGTGCAGATACCGATATTTCATAGTTTTTACTAATCTTCAGGACACATTATCCGGGAATAGATACGACTTTCATTTCTATACTGCGTGCATATATACAAATGATGAAAAACACGATGTAAATGAGAATTAATAACTATTAAATTCCCAGATTACATGCCATTGCCGCTATAATTTGTTGTATTAATTTCTACAAATGACAAAATCACATTTGCCTAAGAATGCAGATACAACACGTCGCGGCGCCATCCATCTAGGTTGTAAATGAAAAGTGTATGAAATCCATATCCACCTGGAATACATTTTTTAAATTACCAATTCCTTCAGAGTCAAATTAACTTCAAACTAATAAATATTTAAACTAATGATAAAAACTATTCAAATATTGCTTATATTTCCTTCGACTTTTATTTTATATGTCTTAAACCTTTAAGTTTTGAAAATATTAATATATTTTATATTTTAAATGTAAATGTTTACAAAATTTTATTTGTAAATACACATCAATTAATTATATTGTTGTTAGGGTAATTTGCCCCACAACATTAATTCCCGTTGCTGAAGAAATAAAATTTTGGAAACTTCAAATTATTTCGTCTTACTATTATATTAACTTTTAACTGTATTTTTCTTTTGTAAAACTCTTAATGTATAATTGTGACATTTTGAATATATTTGTATGTATTTGTAACATTTAACTATTTGTAAAACATTCAACTAACTGTGTATTAAGAATGTATAAGAATTAAATTATGAACGCATCACATAAGTCGACATTTACATGTAAGAATGTGATTTAATATTCATTAATTCTCACTTGCAGTAAGTTCCAAATGTTAACTGTGTATATATATTATAATGGCACTATTACCATTATATGAATTTATATTTCATATTACTTATTTTGAAATTTAAACTTGTAATTTTATTTGCTATTGTCAGGTATGTTCATAGATAGGTATGACATATTTTTGTTGTATAGTATTTATTTTTTGGTATAAGTCAGTCAAAACTGGACAGACACTTTAGAATTGTTTTATACATTAATATTAAAATATATTATGTTATCACTGTAAAGGAAATTATGCCCAGTAACAATTAAGACATTTGACATTTATTTTGAAATTAAATTAAATTAAATTAAATTAAATTTTGAAATTAAATTAAATATATCATATTAGGATTAAACTAAAAAGTTAAATTATGAATGAAAATTCTGTATATTAAAAGGCATACTGATATTTTTTTATTTTAGAAATTTATACTAGCATCACTATGGTTTTTTGGTTCTCTGTAAAAACAGATCGAATTAGTGATTGTGGGATTTGAAAAGCCAATAAATCAAGAAATATGCAAGATAATATATACAAATTCTACTTACTTTTGTCCAGAAACATATGTAATTATGTCAAAATTATAATCCATAGAAAATATTGGTTTTGTAGTATACATCATCTATTACATGGAAGGATCGACAAAGAACATCTTCTAAAAGGTTGTTATACTATTTTAGCAGCAAGTTATATGTGTTAACATACTTTGTCGGCAATCATAGTTTATTTTATTATTTTCTATCGAGGGATACCATTTAGCTGTTCCAAAATTTGATATGAATACAAGCCAAAATCAAGATCAATAAATATAAAAGGAGATTCTTCACCTAAGATATCCAGGAGCACCTTGTATAAGGGGAGTTCGAGACCATCAACAACCATTTTGTTCATCTATGGAAAGATTTTCCTGTCAACTCTTCAAGCAGTCGACTAAATACATCAAGCAGGAACTTTGAATATATAAAAGGAGACATATAGTGGACTTAATTTTGGTATTTCATTTATTGGCTTACCCATTTATTTATATTAGAAATTACTCCGTTAGAATAACCAAATTGTTTAATCAGATTTTCTTGAGTTGTCAAAATTTTAAATTAAAAATTGATCCTTCATTGTAATATACAAGAATCTGAATACTCAGTTAATTTAAAGTTACACAAATATTTTTATTATTAAGCATACTTATAAAATTACTTGGTTTCAATTTGTTTATGGGAAACTTGATTAGAATTCCAATATATTAAAGCTTGGCATAATTTCTTTATTAAACTTTTGTATCTAAAATAAAATTAAAACACGTTTTATAATACTGTGAGAAAACAAGTTTCAAATATATAAAATTATATACATAACCATAGTTTGAATTTGCATAGCTATACATAAATAAAATATTTATAATAAAAAAACGATATCTTACATGTTAATTGGGTTTTTAAAATCGTTATTATTTGTACCTACCTTGAGATCAAGTAAAAGATCTTTGCATTGATGACTGTGTTTAGGCCGAGGCACAGACTAGAACAGACCAGTAACAAGGTTTAAAAATCCGTGAACTATCCTTGTTTAACAAATATAACAGCAATAAATATAAACGCAAATCATACGCATGCGCAACGCGTCCTATCAAATTTGAAATGATCATGTGATTTCTTTGAGCGGCAATTGAGGCCATTTTGGATTTTATAATTGCAAGCGTCTGTCGAGGTAGTTTGAAGTAGTTTTTTATATTATTCTTATCTTATGTAGTTATTGGTTTTAAGTATAGTATATAAATTTAAAGTTTCAGTGTAGTGTAGGATAAACTTTAGAGTAATTATTTGTTAAATATATCGAATTTGAAGCACTGGCATTGGTAAGTGGAAACATGCAGAGTTATGTAAAAACAATCCTTTTTATATAAAATTTGTTTATAGGTGATATAGAAAAATGGATTTCAAATGTATTGTTTGTAGTTATGGGGAGGACGAAGTAGATAAATTGCGTTACTTTCCAAACAATCTAGAAAAGTGAGTATTTGCTTATTTTTTTTAACACTTATATAGTCTACTATACAGTTTTTTTCTGTTGTATATTTGTAATACGTTTACTGTTGACTGACATATTTTGTTGAATGTAGGTCAAGAATTTGGAAAGAGGCAATGTTAATTATCTCAACTGATTCACTCCGCAACCATAGAATTTGCAGTTGATAGTTTATGCCTGATTCCTTTCAAAGCTCGCTTTTGATCTGAAACGTGATGCAGTTCCAATACTTTATTTGATGACTACTTCATCCCCTGCTCTATCACAAGTCTCTGCTAATATTACGGGGGCAGATTTATTTGTAGCCTTAACATCTTCAGCTTGTGATAACCGCAGAGAGGTATTTGAAGAAATGCAACCCGGATCATCCAAACTACCAGATTCATCAGGTGGATGAAATACTGTATTTCATCCACCCGATGAAGCCATTGTATGGCGATACAATATTGTAGTGGTATTTACAATAAAAGAATTTTTGAAACTAGAAGTTTAATTGCTTATTTCTTAGCGTTATAATGAAGTTTCAACAAGTATCTCCTTCGTCATTTTTGATAATTATAAATTTTGTCCATGATTTGCAAATTTATATTTGGTTATTACTCATTGCACCCTATTTAGAAAGCACAACAGTTGTTATTAGTATAAGAATATTCCTATGCATACAAGCTTTAAAGTAAGAAGCACAGTGTTTAAAATTATTCTTGTAATATTTTTACTTATTACATTACTTCGGGATTCTAATTAAGTATATAAAATAATGAGTATTAAAGTTAATGAATTTCCAATTTTACATATTCCAAAAAACGTTTTGTTGAAAAAGAAATCAGTCAAGAAGTAAACAACGATTCTACTTGTCCACAGCAATTGACTAGTCTTTTTATCGTACCAATTAGCTTCCAATGTTGTATTTTGGTTAAAAGTAATGGTGAGTATACACCACCACAGCACCCATTCTCTCCACTCTTATTAGTGGTTTCAATGTTACTCTTTGGCGTTACAGTATACAAGACATATTTTTGACAAGTAATGTTATGTAAAGTTATGAATATATAATTCGCCTATTGTAAATAAATTAGCTTGCATAAGTATATTATTCATAGGAATATTAATTTAAACAGAAGGTAGTATGTTTTGGATATTTGTATTGTACTTATATTATTGCCAAAACAAATTGATGTATAAAATAAAAATATTTAAAAAAAAATGCTTGTACTTTATATGTACCTGTTATATATTACTTTATTGCATTATGTATTGCAACTTTTAACAAAGTAAATAACTTAATATTAAGAAAATAAAGAATACTGGTAGCCGTAACTTTGTCGTAATTCATTTTGAAAATAATAAAATAAAATAAAACAATAACTTTGTTATGTATCAGAATAATTGAAACATACATGAGTAGGTAAACCCCACCAGTTTTGTATAATACAAAGGTATTTTTAATAATATAAAATATTATTAAAAACCTGGTGTGAAGAACACAAATACAGGTTCACAAAAATATTAATAGTGAACCTGTATTTGTGTTCTTCACACCAGGTTTTTAATAATATTTTATATTATTAAAAATACCTTTGTATTATTCAAAACTTTGTTATATATACCACTTTATTCACATATAATCGTGACCGCGGTTTCGACATACAATGTCATTATCAAACTGCAAAAATTACAGGCCTACATAGAGTTCATAAATGACACAAAAATATATGGGGGTGGTTTATGATGTTATTTAAAATTACTGCTATATACTTAACTATTATATACAACATTGGAAAAGAGGTGTATATATAAGATCCAACTGTTCGTTTAAAACGATATCTATTGTGTCGTTTCGACTTTTAAAAATTTCTAGGGCCTCTAAAAGATTTAATTTACGACCTTTCTCGGCCAAATGCAATATTTTACGGTGACCAAATGTATGCCTTTCTGTAATAAGATGGTTTGCGAATGTTGAATCTGTCTTCTTTAGTTTATATAACCTCATGTGTTCTTTTACCCGTATAATAAAACTTTTACCTAGTTGTGATGAAAGAATTTTTTCTGTAATATGCTTCATGAAAATTTCAGGTAATAGAGGACTTAGAGGTGAGTCCATTGCCAGACCTTCTGTTTGTTTGTAGAATTTGTTGTTAAATGTAAAGTAACTTTGGTTGGTGGCTAACTCCGTTAGAGATATGATTTCATGTATAACAACAGGGTTTGTAACTAACTAAAAAAACATATTAAATTTTGGTATCGGTATGTAGACGACATCCTAGCTTGCTTTAAGGGCACTCATAGACAACTACAAACATTTCTGAACTACATAAATTATATCCATTCTAATATCAATTTTACAGTAGAAATAGAAGAGAATAACAGTATTAACTTCCTGGATTTAAAATTAAACAAATTAGATCAGGGCTTAAAATTTGATATATATCGTAAACCTACTTTCACTGATTGCATTATTCCCAAAGATTCACTACACCCTAAGACACACAAACATTCATTTTTTATTCTATGATACATAGAGCATTAAATATTCCTTTGTCTAATGAATCTTTTGTTCGTGAAATCAATACTATAAAACAAATAGCGGTAAACAATAGTTATAAAAGTAGCGTAATTGACAGTATACTAAAGAAAAAACAGTTACAAGTGGCCCTTAGTTTAGTATATCCTAAAGATAGTGCTAATTTGAAACAATTTGTCTCGTTAACTTACTTCGGTAAAATAAGCGAGCAAATTGGAAATATAATTTCAAAAAATAATAGTAATGTTAGTATAGCTTACAAACCATATGTAAAAACAAGTAATTTCATTTTTAACGCAAAACCTAAAACAGATATCAATAATAAATCAGGAGTGTACAAATTATATTGTAATGATTGTAAAAGTGTATATATAGGTCAGACTGGTCGAAGTTTTATTATACGGGTAAAAGAACACATGAGGTCATATAAACTAAAGAAGACAGATTCAACATTCGCAAACCATCTTATTACAGAAAGGCATACATTTGGTCACGGTAAAATATTGCATTTGGCCGAGAAAGGTCGTAAATTAAATCTTTTAGAGGCCCTAGAAATTTTTAAAAGCCGAAACAACACAATAGATATCGTTTTAAACGAACAGTTGGATCTTATATATACACCTCTTTTCCAATGTTGTATATAATAGTTAAGTATATAGTAGTAATTTTAAATAACATCATAAACCACCCCCATACATTTTTGTGTCATTTATAAACTCTATGTAGGCCTGTAACTTTTGCAGTTTGATAATGACATTGTATGTCGAAACCGCGGTCACGATTATATGTGAATAAACTGGTATATATAACAAAGTTATTGTTTTATTTTATTTTATTATTTTCAACTTAATATTATGTTATCTAAAGATTGGACAATATTATTTTTAATTAAATTCTCAAATTACAATTAACTAGTTTAATTGTAAATAAGTAGCGTTACTGACAGTACATGCTTTATAAAAAAATATGTATAACACTGTAATTAATTTAGTGTGAAATTTCATACAAACTGGTTAAAATGATAGTAATTCTTCTTATCATTTTTCGAGTTTGTATTAAATTTTCTGCTAAATTAATTACGTGTTATACGAATTTAATATTTTAATTTACATAGTATTTATTTCAATTTAGTACCTAAATGTCGATAGTGCTGCCTCTCACTGATGCCTTATCATGTGACAAGGATATAACTATCTCTGTCTATAGTTTCGGATCCTTTTTTTTCATGTAGTTGCCGGTCTCTTCTAGTCTGTGACGGGGGCATATTTATTTTTTGTAGTAAAGATAAACTTTGAGCATAAACATTACTGTCATCTTAAAAATCATTAAAATATCTTTTTCCCTAGATCTTCAAGCGCGAGATTTGAAATTATTAAATTTTTTTCAGAATCCATTTCAATTATTATTTTTATTTTATTATTGAATTCTTCGTGTAGCGTATTATTACATTTTTGACGATCAACGTGGGGCGTAGTATTATTATCACATTTTGTGTCTGTTCAACGTGAGAAATAGAAAACCTTCATTTATTAACTTATTTATTTCAAGTAGTATTATTACATTTAAAATAAGCGAATAAATAAAATAATAAATAAAGCAAATGTAAATGGATATTAATTTTATTTAGATAACATAAATTAAAGTTAAAATACCTATTATTTTTAATGTAACTATTAAAGTCAATACTTTCCAGTTAACCATAGAAAATTTGATATAAATAAATAATATATGAACAAGGGAAGACATTATTCTTCTGAACCTGTAACAAAATAAAGAATACATATTACTTTGCTTTTCTTTAAATTAGGAGAGAGATACATATATTTTTAAAGTAGTTATAAAAATTGTTTTGCTACAAAGAGTAGTAATTTTTTTTGCCAAGTTTTTTTAAAAATAACTATAATGGTATAAATATAATGGTACTATTACCATTATAATATAACGTGTGTTCTTTGAAAAGCCAATCTAGGTTACTTTGAAATTTTGATAGAATAAGACGCATATATATTAGTATGTGTTTGTTGTTCCGTAAATGTAAATCCAAATGACATTTGATAATGTCAGTCATATTTGTTATTTATTTGTATGTATGAAACTGTCAAAATATGCGACTTCGTCGGTTAAGTAGTAAATTTTAATTTACGACATACTTCAAAATGTTCTCAGTAAATCACATGCTACTAGATTGACTTTTCAAATGAACACCCGTTATATATATATATATATATATATATATATATATATATATATATATACTTATTACAAACTGCGGTTTTGCAGGTTATTGGGTGAGTAGAAGGGATTTGCCGATTCTGGACCCTCCTCCTCCTCTATGACGTCATACTGACGTCACAATGACGTCACAATCCAATGACGTCATGCTGACGTCACAATGACGTCACAACCTAATCACGTCATACTGACGTCAGAATGACGTCACAACCCAATGATGTCATACCGACGTCACAACCCAATGACGTCATCTGACGTCACAATGACGTCACAACCCAATGACATCATACTGACGTCACAATGACGACACAACCTATGACGTCACAACCTATGATGTACCAACCCCTGACGTAACAAGGTCACAACGTCATTAGGATTACGAAACAACCCAATAACGTCATAGCCCTCTAACGTCAAAGGGATACATAACAACCCTCTGACGCACATAGGTACATAATTCCTTGGGGTTACGAAACAACCCAGTGAATCATGTACCTGTAACGTCACAGGGATACGTAACAACCTCCTCCTCCACACTGATATACGAGGTACAATCAAAAAGAAAAAAAACAAAATGGCGAACGAAAAGTTTGAATAGCAAAAAAGAAAAAATACAAGTCATCAAAACCCTTAATAATAATTCGACGTCTAGGAAAGTTTTTCCGAGCAGGCCGAATAAGCTCGTTAACATCTGCTTTAGACATTTTTTTACACTAACGTCTCGGTCATCCAAAATGTTTTTTTGTTTGTAATGTATCCAAAGAGGCATCTGATGTAGCCAGTGATACTTCAATATTTCGAATTTTATCGTTTATTTCAGCTATGGTCTTGGAAATATTATTAGTTAAAAACACGAGTTTCCACTCTTGTTTTTAAATTCTGATAATTATTTGAATGTTCAGTTTTTGGTTGACTCAAAATATAAATATCATCTTGAATTAATGAAGCTGTTTTATTAGCGTTTCTAATTGTTTCACTACGTAATTTACGCACGCTCTCTTCTATTTTCTCGGCAGCTTTATTTAATTCCGCAACTTTTTCATTTATCAGTTTTTCCATAGTCGAGGTGGTGCTATATTGTTTTAAAACCCATACAATTAAATCGATATCAGCTCTCTGTTTATCAGTCAGCTGCGTATGATTTTGAACAGTCTGTCTGAGATGGTTTAGCGTTGAGAAATTTTTTTGGTTTTCGTTTTCTAAGTCTGCAAAGAGTTTGAGAACATATCTTTTATTTACACAATCATCAACAGCAATAGGGTCCGCCATGAATCGAATACGTTTACCACCAATATTTACGTTACCATCGCTTGCTAGAGGGAAACCAGCCGGTCGGCGGTTGAAAATTCTCTCAGCAGACGATGTGGCTTGCACTTTATTACTGTGACGTCCAAACTTATCGGTACTTATTTCAATAATAATGGAAAAAATATATGTAAACGTTATATAATTACGCCGGTCTCTCTTAACTCTTCGATTATTGCCAAAATTTCATTATTGTGATTTGTATGACCAGCATTTTCCGATGCTACTAGAAGGCGTAAGCGGTCAATTAGTTCATTTATATCATCCCTATAAATATACTGATAAGGAGTGTTTTTAACAAACATATTAGCTCCTCGACCGCTCCAAGATTTTGATGGCTGTTTTTGTTTGGCTAAAGTTAATGGTTTAATTATACGTTTCCATTTTGATCCACCACTACCCTTCAACTGTTTTGTACTATCATTATATCTATGATGAGCGCTGGTATACTCCAATATTTCATGATAGCGTTTTAACTAATCATCAGTATACTTTTTTGGATTTGTTTTAAAAATAAGCGCAAAAAGGCCAGCACTACCCTCGTATCGTTTTTTTCCAATTACAATACTATCTCCCTCAAATTTTACTATTTTATTTCCCAATTTTAATTTATTAACGTCTGCCTCATATATAACACCATATGTGGAATCATAAACGTTTCTAGTATCTTTAAAGAAACCGTCTAGGTAGTTTCTAGCTATGGGGTTTATATTTTCATAGAATTCATCGAGCACTCTCTCACTCATTGACTGATAGAGGCTTCGAAATGAGTTATCGACTGGATCCACTAATGTGGAAGCTTCTGGAGTAGCTGTAAAAACGCTCTCATCCTCTAAAAAATCTGGCTGTCTCAATAACGATTTTGTTAATAACCCGTCGGTTACCGGTGTGGCAGGTCTCACCGTTGTTGTTAATTGTCTATCTTTAACAGTCGGTGAAGCTGGTATCTCTTCTTTTTTAAACTGTTCCGACTTGATGTTTTCTATTTGAAATTTGTTTGCATGAACAATTTTCTTGAGGGGTTCCGATACGGGCTTAAACGTTTTCTGTAGTAACTCATCTTTACCCGACCGCTGTAGTTTTAATTGTAAATGTTTTTTCCTAAGCATCGGTAATATTAATAATTTCTTGTGTAAGTTTTTCGTTTGGAGATTTTTTTTAAATCTCCGTACGCTTCAACTTCAATGTTTTATTTTTCTTTACCATGATAACTCTCTAACTGACAAATCGATACTGACAACAATTTCAACTGAGCGGTGCTATTTAAAATCAACTTTTTATTATAGCATAAATGCATACAAATATTGAGGCAAAGCCTTCACCCAATAAACAACACAAGTCACAACAATCGATTATTTTATTACAACAGCATACATTCTCTATAACTCCATCTGTCGCTGTCCTTATCAATTATTAAAAATCCAAACCGATCTTCCCAACACTTTGCACATATAGATTTAAACTCATTAAATGTCATATCAGTACCCACGTGATCTTCATATACATGTCGAAGATTGGTATCGTCTTGTTTAAATAATATTAAAAAATTAGCGTTGTCCCTAATTAAATGCTTTGGTATGCGTGTGTATGTTTGGCACAAATAAAAACTATCAACACGCTTATGTCGACCCATACAAAAATATGACCGAATCTTATCCTGTTTATCACAGGCTACATCATCAAATATGGATATAGAATTTGATTTAACATCTGCCGGGTCTATGATGTCATCATTTTCTTTATAGGGATAGTAGTTAATGGCTGGCAGTTTCTTCATAACATTTTCAAGGAACTGATATTTCGGTTGATAAAGAGATTTAGAGTAAACATAAATGTTTTCGAATCGAAGTCCATTTTCATTAAACAGGAGTGACCGCATTCCATTTGTTTACCGCTAGCTGAAGGGCCACATATAATACAGCGAACCGTGTCGGGTAACAGAGTACTGTGTCTACGACAGGCTGTTTGACTCTCAACACACATATCTGAATTCAATATGTTCAACTGCTTCTTCTGTCTTATTAAACGCATCTTTTAAAACTGAGAACTTTAGTTAAATAGAAATTACTATATTCACAATAAATCAGTTCAATGCTGACATTCAAGGAAGGCGGAGGTGTTCTGAATTCTATTATTAACAATCTACCGGTTGAACTACACATACATATCAATTCTGCGGACCAGGTACAAAACTAAAAACACGACTAGAGCGAGAGGACAGCGGAATAAATCCATTAGATAAAGCCTGTAGAGCTCACGATATTGCATATTCTCAATATAAAGATTTACAAGCCAGATATAAAGCAGATCGGATACTAGAAGAAACAGCTTGGTCTCGAGCAACAGCTAAGGACACAACAGTTGGTGAGAAAGTCGCCTCGTGGGCGGTCACGAACGCCATGAAAGCTAAAAGAAAAATGGGAATGGGGTTAAAAAGCAAAAAAAAAATCCATTCAACAAGTCTGTATTGTTTAAAGCGAAAGGCGCACTGAAGGGATATAAAGGCGGTAAAGTTAAAGCAAGAGCGGGTTTATCGTTGAAAGCCGCCAGAATTGCCATCAAGAAAGCTGGTTGTCGAAAACGCATAAAGATACCTAGAATATTACCAATACCGCAATCTGGAGAGATTTTACCTCTGATACCGCTATTTTCTGGTTTGAGCGGTCTAGGGAGTCTCGCGGGCGGAGCTGCTGGTATCGCTAGAGCAGTTGGTAAAACAAGAGAAGCCCAACAACAGATGGAGGAGGCAAAGAGACATAATAAAATTATGGAAGCTGTCGCATTGGGAAACTAGACAGGTACCGGTCTATACCTAAAACCTTATAAGAAGGGGTTGGGTCTGTATTTAAAACCCTATTCAAAAAACTAATAAAACAGCTGCCCGATAGAGCCTTCACCGACAGAGATATTATGAAATTCGCTAGCGATATACCAAATTTTCGGGCGTTTATATGCGAGACAATTTACCAAAAACACCTAGACGGGTAGAGTGTTGTATTATAAATCTTGACTCGAAATTTAACCTCGGCTCACACTGGGTGGCGTTTTATAAAAAAGGTTCTGCAGTAAAGTATTTCGACGCGTTTGGAAATTTAAAACCGCCAATCGAGCTGATTAAATATTTTCGGAAAAATAATAAAAAAATTAAAATATTATACAACTATGATAGATATCAAAACTATAATGAAATCAATTGTGGACACCTATGTTTACAATTCTTATTAGACAACAGCAATTGATATAGATTAGTATCAAAGTAAACGTAGAGAATGTCGTACACGTTCACTATAATTGGCCTGAGCTCAGCTCTCTCTACCGATTATTATCCGCCGATCGATTTAGATCCAAATTCTCAATACACTCTGAGTTTAATTGGTCTATACACATACAACACCATTCCGAATGTTATGGAGGGAAATAATAAGTTCTATTATGATACCGACGATAAAGTTATCATAATCCCAGACGGTTCATATGAAATAAGCGACATTGAGCAATATATTAAGGAACAATTGTCAGTGAAAGATAATGATAATGATACATTCTCTCTCAAACCAAATAATAACACTCTGAGATGTAGGTATGTTGAAAAGCAATTTCAAATAAATTTCAAACATAAAGATTCTATTGGTCGTATGCTAGGTTTCAGTTCTAAAATACTGTCACCTAACGAGAAGCACGATTCAGATTTGCCAGTGCAGATTATAAAGGTACGAACTGTAAGAATTGAGTGCAGTATTACAACGTCAGCCTACTACGATTCACGTCTATCGCACACTCTGTAGGAATTCGCTCCGCAGGTAGAGCCCGGATTTAGCATTAATATTGAACCGCAACACGTTATTTACTTACCTGTTAATAAGCGGAACAGCATAGACAACATAACTCTAACTCTAGTCGATCAAGACGGCGAACTTGTAAACTTTAGAGGAGGACAGATTGTAATTAAATTGGAGTCGAAGAGGGATGGGTCTATCGTTTAGAAATTATAAAACTTACAGACCCCTAGAACAAATAATCAGTCAGTCTCCCGACAACCGACGGATAACACCTACGAACATAGCTTTCCTAAAATCTATTGGATTGAAAGTGAAAAATAGAGGAAAAATTAGAAATTTTTCAGGGAGTAAAGTTTGATGATGCCATCATAAAAGAACAATATCACATATACTATCCAAGAACTAGCAATTTTAATCCGAACGATGAAATACGCATTTCCATTCAACATCAGGATATTTATACATTGCCGAGCAATAGCTTCATTCGAATAGACGGCAGATTCGTTGTAGATGATAAGGGAACTGGTACTTGTAAATTAACAAATAACGCGTATGCGTTTCTGTTCGATCAAATGCGCTATCAAATCAACGGCGTAGAAATTTATCGATGTATGAAACCAGGCATCACCACAACAATGAAAGCATACGTTTCTTATAGCTAGAATGAATCTAAATTGTTACAAATGGCTGGTTGGTGTCCGTTCAAGGATGAACAGCCCACCGTCTCAGCTGGAAAGTTTAACGCTTGCTTACCATTAAACTTTTTTTTCGGTTTGCTAGAAGATTATAATCACATTTTCTTAAACGTTAGTCAAGAATTAATATTGAACCGCAGTAAAACAGATGATAATTGTTATATAAACACTCAGCCCGACGGTACGAAGAAGGCGAAATTGGAAATTGAGAAAATTGAATGGTATGTGCCGCATATAAATGTGAATGATAAAACCCGCTTGAAACTGCTCCATGCTCTCAAGGAAAATAAAAAGATATATATGTATACCGTTTAGAAAGTGGGAATTGTATGAGTTACCGGCACTGCGTGCTACAAAGACCGATATATGGCCTATTAAAACTAGCACAAATTTAGAGAAACCTCGCTATGTTATAGTGGGCTTTCAGCATAAAAAGAAGGATAATATACACGCAGATTCTTCAGAGTTTGATCATTCCGCAATTACAAACATAAAATTATATTTAAATTCAGAGAACTATCCATACTCTGCCATGAATTTGGATATGGGCCAAAAGCGATATGCTATTGCTTATCATATGTATGCAAATTTCCAGTCAAGCTATTACGGTCGGCAAAACCAACCGCTCTTGGATTATAACCAATTCCACGATTGTGCCCTCTTCTCGATAGATGCCAGTAACCAGGCTGATAGCTTAATTAGCACTAGTGTTGATATAAAGCTTGAATTGGAATGTCAGGAGGAATTTAATGCAGATATTGTAGCATATTGCTTAATCATCAATGATAAGCTTATTGAATATGAGCCCTTAACTGGGCTGGTAAAAAATTATTTAAAATTGATTTTTAATTGTAACAAAATGTAATAAAAAAATATTTTTTATAAATTTTTCTTTATTTAAGCAACAACACCCTGTGTAGACTATCATTCTTAATACGACCAGCAACAATATAACATGTTCTGCCGATTTATATATTTATTCTATACAATTCAGACTGTTTTGTCGGTTAACGTTACCACCTATCTACAGCGATATGGATATTTAGATGTGTCTGAAACATCGATCGCAGATATAGTAAATGAAGTAATGAAATTTCAAGAATTTTTCAATTTAACCATCGATGGCGATCTGAATAACGAAACATTAAACTTGATGAACAGACCTCGGTGTGGAATTCGAGACTTTCCGCTAGACTTTCAAGCTTATTATAATAAATGGAATAAGACCGATATATTCTGGTATTTTGCAATGGCTACATCTACAGCGGTAAACATTACTCAAACAGCTTTCAATACATGGCAAAAACATACAAATTTAAATTTTATATGTATATTCAATAAAAAATCCCGATATTGTAATATCATTCGCTAATGAGTTGTATACACATAAAAATAATCAGCGGTGTATGAAGGGAGTGTGTCAATATAAATTTGATGGGGTTGGTGGTACTCTAGCACATGCCTTTCCTCCGAGGCAAAATAGATGTATCGAAATACATTTAGTGTTGAGCTAAAAATGGTATTACGGATTTGATGATGTACCGAGCGGAGAGACGAGTTTGTTTGCAGTCTTAGTACACGATTCAGTTTGAGTTATTTGCTCGCTATGTTATTTTATTTCAATTACTTGCTCATCCGCTTGAGGTTTCAATTTAACGGTTAATTATAATATTGTGAAATATTTTACACCCACATCACATCCGCCATCCACTCCCCAATATAAAAAATTCATGTAAAATCTTGTTTTGCGGTTAGAAATTTAACGGCAATTATAATATTGCGAAATATTGTGAAATATTACCGCCACCCACTCTCCAATATAAAAAATTCATGTAAAATCTTGTTTTGCGGTTAGCAATTTAACGGCAATTATAATATTGCGAAATATTATGAAATATTATTAAATCAGACCTGTAGTAGAATGGTTAGCTGGGGAGGGATAGTTTAAATACTGCTCGAAATATTATAGGAGCTTATTGAGCGGAAATGTTAATAGCAGTTGATAATAAGTATTTTTGTAATTAAAAATTATTCAAACCGCAATTTTGATAAGGATACTAAACTATATATTCATAGTCTTGGCAATTGACGTATTATTATATCAGCTACTTTCAAACCGTCAACATCGATATTATATGTGAGTAAAATTTTTTTGTATATTTTATAACTTTTATTGTTCTTAAATTTTTAAGTTTAACAACATGAACTGCCCTCAATGTCTCAAGACTTACAGCCGTTTGGACAATCTCCGTAGACATGCGTGTGTGAACAAAACAGTTCACACTTGCGATGCTTGCGAGAGAACCTTTAATAGGAAAGACAATTTAATTCGACATCGTAAGAGAGCGCATCCTGAGGGAGCAGATCTAGATGTAGGAAATGCTGCTTCAACTTCGAAGAGGAGCTGCCCTCCTTCCACCAGTCGTGATGACTCCGAGGTAGGGTTAAGCTGTTGTAGATTAAGTTTTCCTAATACTGCAATGTATAGGGGACATCTTCGTTCATAACAGCACTTATCTAATAATGTTATTTTATTGGGGGATGGAGTTTTCGAAATTGCTAGCAGTTTTAACCGACGCGTAGCTTCCTATAGAATTTCTGGCAATCAAAATTACGATATACAAACTTTTTTGGCTGAATCTAAATTACGATCTATCCGGTTGATTAAAAATGTTGTTGAGCGGGTATTATCGGGGTGTGATAACGTGGGCCTTAAGCCCTAAGTGCCTGGAGGATCGGCAGGTAATAACGGTGGGGCCTTAAGCCCTAAGGCAGACTCACCATGTAATGTGGGCCGTTGGGTGGCCACACTGGATAGCAGGTAGGGCGACTTATCGTAAAGAATGATACTCACAAAGTTCGGGTAACATCTTATAATTTAATATATAACACTTATAAACTGGATAACAATTATATACATTATTACTATGATCTAACTATCATTAAGACTGTATAACTCTGAATGTGAATAAGACTGAATGTCACTTACATTACTGTCGTTATATATATCCCAGATGATCCTCGTACTACTTATGGAATATACTACAAACCCTGACATATAGTTTGTGTATGCAAACAACACGCGTGAGCGAGGTCGTATTTGTAAAACACGTTACATTTGTATTACGAGGCTGTGGCCTCATTGAGAGTGTTTGCATATACATAACTGCATAGCGTTATTACAGGGGGTTAAGGTTCAGTTTGAGTTATTTGCTCGCTATGTTAAACCTCAAGCGGATGAGCAAGTAACTGAAATAAAATCCTTCAATACTCGATATACCGTTGTAACGCAGTCATCTGACGTTAACGATATTTTCGATCAACTGGCTAGCATTATAATAACAAAATCGGAGGAGTTTCAGGAGAGAGATTCGGGGTGGGCGTTGGTTTCGGCATCACATTTAGAAATTAATATAAATTCTTTTACGCCCCTCAGCGGATCATCTTAGCTGGAACTACCTCCTTCAATTCAAAATAAAAAGGCATGCATCAACATTAAAAGTTAAGGTTGGTGTTTAACTGCAGCCCTCGATCCTGCTAATAATCATGTAGATAGGGTAGCTTCCTACCCCCATTATTCTACCGTTTTGAACTTAGAAAATATTAAATTCCCTGCGAAAATTAAAGATTTTTCAAAAATTGATGTTTTAAATAATTTGAGTATTAATCTCTATACTTTAGCTTTTAATTCAGATTCGAAAAATTATGATGTTGTTGGGCCAATTTATTTTACTAAATCTAGAAAAGATATTCATATAAATTTATTATTGATTGAAGACGGAGAAAAATCTCACTACGTGTTGATTAAAAATCTCTCCAGACTAATTTCTTCTCAGATTAGTAATAATGGACATATGACACATTTGTGTGACGGTTGTCTAGTATATTTCAGAACAGCTGAACAGTTAGTCGCTCATCAACAATTTGATTGTAATCATTTATGTACCGTCCTACCTTCAACCGAACCCCATAAATCAAAATTGGGTGATCAAAATATTTTAAAATTCAATGACTTTGAAAAGAAATTGTTTGTGCCTTTTGTTATTTATGCCGATTTTGAATGTATCTTGGAACCAATTCACTCTTTCAGCAGTGATCCGGCTATTCCGTATACGAGGCCTACTCATAAGCATGTTGCTGTGAGCTTTGCTTACAATATCGTTAGTAAACACAATTCTAGTTTAAATAAATTTGTAATGTATGCTGGTTTGGATTGCTCAACAGTATTTATCACGCGATTGATGGATGATGTAAGAGATATTTATAAAAAGTATTTAAAAATTGTCGTTCCAATGAATCCTTTGACTATTGATGGGAGAAATAATTTTAATACCGCAGCTATCTGCCACGTTTGTGATTTGCCATTAAATGGAGATAAAGTGCCAGATCACTGTCATTTAACGGGGAAATTCAGGGGTGCCGCGCATTCAAATAGTAATCTAAATTTAAAAATTCCAAATTTTATCCCCTTGTTTCTACACAACATGAGCCATTATGACAGTCATCCATTCATTAGAAATTTGGTAGACGATAATTTAGACATAAACGTTCCGTTTAATAAAGAAAAATATATTAGTTTTGCAAAAAAAGTTTTAGTTGATAATTACACTGATAAGGCGGGCGTAAACAGAGATGTATATTTAAATTTGCGATTTTTAGATTCTTTTCGCTTTATGGCATCCTCCATCGAAAAATTGTCAAATAATTTATCTCCAACCGATTTTAAAGCCGTTAAATCACATTTTCCAGATATTGAACAATTCAATTTAATTAAACGTAAGGGAATCTTTCCGTATGAATACATAGATAGTTTTGAGCGATTGAATGAACCAGCACTACCTCCAATAGATAAATTTTACGGTACTTTAACCAGAGAGGGTATATCTAATGAA
Source organism: Melolontha melolontha (assembly GCA_935421215.2). Taxonomy (NCBI): domain Eukaryota; kingdom Metazoa; phylum Arthropoda; class Insecta; order Coleoptera; family Scarabaeidae; genus Melolontha; species Melolontha melolontha. The sequence continues at coordinate 119,837,997 of OW285237.1, read as the reverse complement.
GATTATATGCATGCTCGAGATGTTTGGAACATTTTCGGTTGTAAATCTTTATTGTATTATTCAAATCTATATTTAAAAACAGATGTTTTATTATTAACTGACATTTTTGAAAATTTCCGCAAAATTTGTCATAAAACATATGGTTTGGATCCTGCTCACTATTTCACATCGCCGGGTCTCTCTTGGAGCGCCATGTTGAAATATATCAAAATTGAATTGGAGTTACTCACTGATATTGATATGCATCATTTCATTAAAAATAATATTAGGGGCGGATTTTGGAATTTAAACAGTCAAATTGGCTGCCAAAATATATCGATTTGAATACTGCTTTTAGAAAAAATGCGCGAAACGATTTTGAAAAAGATTTTTATAAATTACTAAACAACTCGGTCTTTGGTAAAACTATGGAAAATGTTGACAAGCGTGTAGACGTGAAATTAATAACTCATTGGGAAGATATAGGAAAACGGAGGCCTCTAGCTCTAGCGAAATTAAATTTTAAGAATATTAGTATTTTTGCTGAAAACTTTGTTGCTATTCAGATGGAGAAACTTAAAGTTATTTATAATAAACCCTTGTATATAGGTTTCTCCGTTTTGGAATTATCGAAATTGTTAATGTATGACTTTTATTATGATTATTTGAAGCGTGCCTATGCTGAACGGGTAAATCTATGTTATATGGACACCGATAGTTTCATTTTAAAAATTAATACCGATTATATATATTGCGACATGAAACAAAATTTATCTAAATTTGATACGTCAAACTTTTCGGCTGACAATGTTTACAATATGCCGCTCCAAAATAAAGCGGTTCTCGGTTTAATGAAAGACGAGAACGCAGGTAAGTTAATGAGTGAATTCGTCGGATTACGGGCCAAAGTTTATGCCCTAGAGGTTGAAGGTAGACAGGTGAAAAAATTTAAAGGAGTGAAACAGAACGTAGTAAAAAATGCAATAGTTTGGAAGATTACAAAATTTGTTTATTCGAACATGAATTAATTTATAGACGTCAAAATTTATTTCGTAGTAAATTACATGAGATTTCCTCCGTTGAACAAAATAAATTGACCCTATCGCCTTTTGATGATAAACGGTATATTGATGGGGATGGGGTACATATCCTAGCTTGGGGTCATCACAACATCGTTGGATAATCGGATATCGAGTTAAATTGGTAATTATAAATTTAATATAAAAATTGCGTTACTTAATATTACTTCTGTTATAGTCTCCAGACGGTTTGAATTTCTTCCCCTCCACAGTTACAGCTGATAGTGAACCGGTTACCTATACCGAATTCATTGACGACGCTTTGAAAAAGCAGGAAGATGCTATCCTTAGAGAGAAACAGCTTGTCGGACAATCTGTGTATTTGCTTAATAATAGCGGTACTAAGTGGATTGTTATTGGACTTAGTCCAGCTGCTGGTTTTGTGCCAATTATTCAAATCCGCTCGTCGACCGTCTGCATCTTTTTCACTGCGGATGAGTGGGAGGAATTTTGCAAGACTGAGGGTTGCAACCCTAATCATCAGATGGAATGTAGCACGTACAGAAAAATACAGGTAATTCGACTAAAGAGTCGTAATCGTGAAATTGTTTTATCTAAAGACACATATGACAACATATACAGTTTAATGGAATTATTAAATCAAAAGTTGACTGTTTTAAAGACTGTGGATTTCGTTAATTCTTATAAATCGACATTGGAATCCTGTGCCCAAATGTCTGGTGATATACACAGCAATATAAAAAGATTATTGTCTTTAATAATAATAATAATAATAATAATAATAATAACAATGAATTCAATCCATCCACGAGAATCTTAAGTATACCCCAACAGAAAGAGAGATGGAAAAATAAATCTTTGCATGGCAAGTATCCGTTAACAATTGGATCTGAAAATTTTGACACCTCAGCGTCGCAGGCATGGCTGTATACAGGTAACCTGTTTGCAGAAACAGAGGGATTCATAGCCGCCATCCAAGATCAAGTAATTCCAACACGCTCCTATAGGAAAAAGATTCTTAAGGAGAATTTATCTGACATTAAATGTCGTGTATGCGCAGATAAGGAAGAAACAATTGATCATTTGATGGCAGGCTGCTCTGTACTTGCCCCCAAACAATATCTCGAGAGGCACAACAGGGTTGCAAAAATATTACACCAACTGCTCAGACAGAAGCACTTGTCGTATTCTGAAAATGTCCCGTATTATGAATATGAAGCACCTTCAGTTTGCGAGGACGAAAATTCTCGATTATATTGGAATCGCCAAATAATCACAGATAAAACAATTCCCAACAATATTCCAGATATAATACTGACACTGAAGAAGGACAAGGTAACGTACATCATTGACATTGCTGTTCCGTTGGCAAAAAACACTGCAAGGAACTATAGTGAGAAGGTAAATAAATATTTACCTCTCAGCGACGAAATCAAGAGTATGTGGAAGATGGACAAGGTCCTAATAGTCCCAATTGTGATTGGCGCAACTGGAGAAATTCCACAGAAATTACACAAGTCCATAAATACTTTGGATCTCTACCAAAAACTTTATTTAAAAATGCAAAAAAGTGTCTTGTTAGACACGGCTGCAATAATACGTCGCGTGCTGAACTGAAATTGCAGCGCGCGAACGCGGCCAACGTGGCCGGGAGGCGAAATGACGGAACGGGTGGGGTGCTGATGTGGTCCTCTACTGGGTGGTAGCCTAGCATATGCGCTACCAAACTCTAGGGGGGTCTGCCCGATGGGCGGGCAGGTGCCATTCCGCCTTTCCAGCAGGGGAGAGAGGAACCAAGCTACCCGGCGCAAAACACGGCGCCGCGCAATGCACACACCACTGGGGTCGGTCCCGGGCGGCAACCTTGCCAGGCTGGCGTGAATAGCACACACACGCTCGACGTGTGTGCAGTGCCCCCGCAATGGCGGAAAACGTTAAGATGGCACAAAGTGTGACCGTCGTCGACCAAAGTAGCCGCTAAGAGTGTTACATTGGTTGGCGATGAGCAACCCCGTGCAGGCTGCGCTTCGCGTGTCTGGGCCTTGCCTCGATGGGGCGGGGGTCGGGCCGTCGAAGTACTGCATGGAAAAGTAAAGAAGTTGCCGGGAAAGGGTTGGTGGCCCTGCGCAACGGCTGGTTCTCCGATCTCTCAAAATTAGCGCGACGGGACACTAAACACATGCACGAGTGCGCTAAAATACAACACCCCTACACTTGCGCGCTCGCACAAACACAAAACCACACACCCAGAGAGAGAAGCAAGCTGCCAGCAGCGGACAACACGTAAGTTGACACCCTGAAAGTACTGGTAAGTATCTACTATAATCAATATTCATATAAAAATAATGAATGCTAGATAACTATGCCACCCATCTTGTTCGAATGAACCGATGGGGTAAGATAATGGCAACCAAGAGCGAATAGTTCTTGTGAGTGAAAGAGATAATAATAATAATAATAATAATAATAATAATAATAATAATAATAATAATAATAGATATATTTGCCCAACAGATATACATCTAATTACAGGACAATATAAGAATTTGATAATACAGTTCGTGTGTTACATATACTTAAAGAAGGCAGAAGTAAATAGCAAGTGGTGTGAGGTGGTTGATACAATGCTATACGATAAAGCTATTGGGAGTGTGTATATTAGTTAATAGGATGGGTAGGGGGGTGGAAAATAGATCAATACTTTTGTTGGCTGTGAGAATTTCATTGCAAATGGTACACATTGAATAGATTGGGGACTTCCGCAAAGTATTAGTTTTAGGAGTTTGGCAGTATAATGCGGTGTACGTACGCGCAGAGCGCTGTGGTGTCGCGAAAGGCAGCTTACTCAGTAGTTTGGGGGCATCAATGTTATTGTATAGTAAGTTGCAGAAGAATGTAATGCTGGTTAATTTGCGACGGTGTTCCAGTGAATCGAAATGAAGTAATTGTAGTAAAGTAGTATGATCGTATCCCTGCCGTGGGTATTCGCCATATTCTTTAAAATGTAGATATTTTAAAAATCTACGTTGCACTTTTTCAAGTGACTCAATATGAGTTGTATATATAGGTGACCATACCAGTGAGGCGTATTCTAATTTAGATCTCACGTAACAGTTGTATAACTGAATAATGGTATCAGTAGACGTGAAGCTTTTCGAGTTGCGTATAACAAACCCCAAGGCCTTGAGAGATGTAGACGTCACGTAAGATATGTGTTCCGAGAAGGACAATTTGCAATCGAATACAACTCCCAGATCTTTCACAGTCGAACCCCGATTCATACATGTACTGCCCCACTGGTAGTCATACACTATTGGTTGAGACTTACGAGTATAGGTAAGTATATTACATTTTGGCACATTCATCGCCAGCTTATTGCCATGACACCAGGCAAGAAGTTGGTCAACATCCCCTTGCAACCCAATTCAATCCTCTATTGAGTTAATTTCCTTGTATAGTTTCAGATCGTCTGCAAATAGCAGCTTCTCGCAGGCAATCGCGCCACAAAGATAGTTAATATAAATTAAAAACAAAAGTGGCCCCAAGTTACTGCCCTGTGGTATTCCCGATGTTGGACAGAATATTTTAGAGGAATGTCCACGATATGTGACCAACTGCCGCCTGTCGCAGATGTAAGACCTCATAAAGCAAGCCATGGATGGAGAGAATCCTACAGCGTCAAGCTTCTGTAATAGGATGTCGTGATCTATTCGATCAAAAGCCTTGGTGAGATCCACGACGTCAATTTGTCCATTGTTGTCAATGGATTCAGCCAGCGTTTGCGACATAATTGTTAAATTAGTAACTGTCGATCTCCTATTGATAAAGCCATGTTGATCTTCAGACAAGTGGCATCGAACACTGGGAAAGATATAGGTATACAAACAAATTTCGAATACTTTCGCGAAGTTATTAATAATTGCTATGGGTCTATAGTTCTCTACCTGGCCTGTGTCGCCTTTCTTATGAACAGGAGTGATTCTAGCCACCTTCCAGCAATCCGGGAAGGTATTGGTTTCTAACGACAGATTGAAAAGATAAGTTAATGGATTCGCAAAAAGGCAAGCACAATCTTTAATTAAGTAACTTGGTATATTATCGTTGCCCATTGTGAATTTATTTTTCAGCTTCTTCACTGCTAATAATACATCCGACTGTTGAAGTACTGGCCTGCCCACCAAATTACTGTCTATTTGACGCAACGTTGGTTTGACAGCAGACGAAGAAGCTCCGTATGTGGACTGGAAGAAGTCCTGAAAGGCCTGAACGATGGCCTCTGGTGTGGAGTACGATATATTATTGACGTCGCTAAGCGTTTCGGGAATTCCTGATCCTGCCTTTTTGGAGGAGATGAAGCTCCAAAATTCTTTTGGATTTTCCTTCAACTGCGATTGGATTTTGGCTAGATAGTTTTTATATAGTATAGAAGTGTTCGTTCTAACTTTATTACGTAAATGTTTGAACTGTTGGAGATCATCGGGATTCCCATACTTTTTATATCTCAATCGGTAGGTATGTTTGAGCCTTAAGGTCTTGATATGTTCATAGGTAAACCAGACTGGGTAGGAATGAGTTTTAGTTTGTTTCTTTAATGGGACGAAGGCATCTAAATATCTTGTCTTGTCATAGTAACTCTTTAAATGCTTTATTTGTTAGAAATATTATATCTGCATTACAATACTTTACATTTTGATGTTGAAGTCATGAGATTGGGTTGTTAATTTATATTTATTAAATTTTATATAATTCTAATTTATTTGGAAACATATATAGTTTTAATAATAAATGTTTAAAACTTAATTTCTTCTTTCATTTATTGCTCTCTTAATAAAAAAATATTCAAAGTGTCTAGACAGGTTTCACCGAGAAAAAATCGTGTTCTATCATGTTTAAAAATATGACGTAATAATTTCCTAAAGCTGGTTCTAGAAAAAAACATATTACTCATTTACATTGTTATCTTAATTGTGCTTGCACGGTAAAAAATGTTAAACTTTTATGTGAATTTTTATATGAAAACAGCATACTGTAATTTACATCTATTAAATTTTATATTATTCTAATTTATATTGTAAATATATAGTTTTAATAATAAATGTTTAAAACTTAATTTCCTCTTTCATTTATTTATTGCTCTCTTAATAAAAAAATATTCAAAGTGCCTGGACAGGTTTCACCGAGAAAAATCGTGTTCTATCATGTTTAAAAATATGACGTAATAATTTCCTAAAGCTGGTTCTAGAAAAGAACATATTACTCATTTACATTGTTATCTTAATTATATACTTATGGCGCGTCGGATGTAGTTTCCTTTAGTATTCACCTAACTTTTGTCGAGTGCACTCGTGTTTTATTAAATTGTGAGGTTATGTTTCGGAGAGCGCCACAAGGGGGCTTTAGGGGTGTGTGTGGTTTTGCTTCTGAGGTCCCCACAAGGTGGCCCTCCATCTTGTATTTTTTCTTTTTTGCTATTCAAACTTACCCTCATCCGCCATTTTTTTTCTAATGTCCTTTTGGCTTGATCCATTTTTTGCTAACTCCTCCTTCCGCAATTTTCTTTTCGTTCGCCATTTTGTTTTTTTTTCTTTTTGATTGAACCTCGAATATCAGTGTGGAGGAGGAGGAGGAGGTTGTTACGTATCCCTGTGACGTTACAGGCACATTATTCACTGGGTTGTTTCGTAATCCCAAGGAATTATGTACCTATGACGTCAGAGGGTTGTTACGTATCCCTTTGACGTTAGAGGGCTATGACGCTATTGGGTTGTTTCATAATCCTAATGACGTTGTGACCTTGTGACGTCAGGGGTTGTTACATCATAGGTTGTGACGTCATAGGTTGTGTCGTCATTGTGACGTCAGTATGACGTCATTGGGTTGTGGCGTCATTGTGACGTCAGATGACGTCATTGGGTTGTGACGTCATTGTGACTCCAGTATGACGTCATTGGGTTGTGACGTCATTGTGACGTCAGTATGACGTCATTGGGTTGTGACGTCATTGCATAGTCATAGAGGAGAAGGAGGGTCCAGAATCGGCAAATCCCTTCTACTTGGGTGGATCTGGCTGCCGTGCTAATAATAATGAAATTATTCTAAAATAAAATAATTAGTGGTGCTGGTGAAGTATCAACAAAGGTCCAGGACGTGTGTGATAATGGTTAATTAAATAAACATACTACAACTTACTAACTAAATAAGACACAAGAGCGTTGTCCTTAAAGTCTGTATTTATTTGTACATAAGAAAGAAATTTAACTTGGTATATTTAAAAGTAATTGAACAAAAGTAATATATACACGAGGAGCGGTAAAGAAGTAATTGAAAATTAACACAAAATACACTGAAAACGAATGTTAAATTGAGCAGTAAATTAAATGTTAATTAATTACGATTAATATAAAATAATCTCTGTATCGAACAATACAGAGTTACCTTTGATTTGCGAAGATAGTCGGCCATGTGGTGCGTTATATACTTGGACAGATATGTAGAGCGATGTTTGGCCGGAGGAATAAGAAATTAATTATTTAAATTAATGTGAATTATCTTAAAAGACTAATTAATATAGAACAATAGAGATTACCTTAGAAGCGAAAGACTCCGGGCGGCGTGGTGAGTGGCATCGTGTACTTGAACAGCACGACGAGTAAGATGTTTAACTTACGAAGGTTCTAAAGAGAAGAAAACTGATAGTTTGTGTCGATATAACACTGGTCTAGAAAAAGGTCTGTTTTATGACCTAAGTCGAAGAGAGGGTCGATATCTTGAATAATAATTAATAAGAAGCGCGACCTGAAGAGGTGTTCTATCGATGGCATAAATATTATTAAAATATCCCTTGTGAAATAAGCTTTCGAATGTTATGAAACGCCATAGGAGATGTACGTAATTAAATTAAAACAATTTAATGAAATGTATATAGAAATTCCCCGTGAACGTTAAGGTTGTTGACGGGTCAGGTAGTGGACCAAGGGTCTCCCGGTTAGGGATATAACAAAAGAAATGCTTTCTCTTTGCACACGAATATGAACAGAAAAAATGTCTTAAGTTAAATATTTTAAATCGAGATATTTAAAGAAGAAATATATTATTTAAAAATAAATTAAAATATTCTTATATGCGAAGCGTAACAATTCGCCCACCCTTTGAAAGGAATTTTTATGTCTATGAGTGTTTTGCATAAGAAATTGTTAATTAATTTAAGGTTTGATTTTTAAGGACAAAATATAAAACAAACGCACCAGGAGCGGCTTGTGCATATTGTACCTACACCATGTCACGTATGGCGTACGGGGAAACCTGAAAACCCGTACTAGGCAAGTTTGTTGCGCAGAATATTTTAAAGTGGCACGTATCACATTCATTTTATGTTTGAAGTCAGGAATATCTTCTAGGTATAGTTATATCGTAATATATCCATTAAATTGTAAAAGGTTTTCTACCTTTATTGCCGAATTGTAATATTGGCACGACGGTGTAACAGTATTTCTTTCCGGTCGTCTTAAAATGTCTATGTCTTTCTCCATTGTTTGTAATTGCCGACCCAAACCTTTATTTCCTTTCTCGAATTCTGAGGACATTTCATTTCCTTGGTCCTTGGACTGTTGTTTGTTTGTACCACATTTGAAACTATTTTAATTTCTTCATGGATGCCGACTACTTTTTCTTGCATCTTTGTCTTTGTTTCTTGCAACACTTGGCTGGTCTTCTTCTTCGATTGATTTTACTTCGGCTTTTAATTCAGCACGTTGTTTGGTCATGTGCTTCTGGAATAAGTTGTGCATTTCCTTTCTCTATATCTCCAACCTCTCGTTTTGTCTTTGTTCTAATTTCGTTATTTGTCCCTGTATATTATTTTTAATCTCCGTCTGGGTATTTTGGAGCTCGGATTTCATTTCTGCTTGGCTAGCTTTCAAATCTCTTTGTATTTCTGTTTTCATTTCGTTCTGCATTTCTTTTAAATCCTCTTTTAAACTATCCTGCTTCTGTTCAACCTTTTCCATAAATTCAACCCGCCTCTATTCAGCCTTCTCTTGTGTCTCAACCATCTTGCCTTGCATCTCTTTTATAAAACTATCTCTTGTTTCTTTTTAGCCTTTTCTTGCGAATCCGTCATTTTATTCATTAACGCCATTATCTGCTCCATGATGCTTACTTCGGAGATGGTGTTTGGTTCCTGTACCTTCTTATCTCATTCATCTTCCCTTCCATCCTTATTATCTCCACTTACAGAGCGAGACCTTGTTTACACCATAGTGTTTATGGGTGTGTGTGATGTTAACAATAAATATTACAATAAATGGTAGATAGAGAATATAGATTTTACACAGTAATAATAAATATATTTGTAGTAGCAGGTTCTATTTTTATTTTCTCCTTACCCTGTATATTGTATTTTAATAAATGAGTAAATCAATTTTTCCTAGTGTTATTTTTTCAATGTCTTACCTGCTACCTGCTACCTCGATTTGACCTCCTTGTTGCTTAGTCTTTATTTGTAATAAAAAATATAATTTCCTCAAACTTTTGCCCTGCAGTTGAGCGACCATAAAAAATGTAGCGAGCTGTGAACGTCCTGAAGAAAATCCCACAACACGAAGAAAAGAAAAAAATATATTATTGTCAAAATTATTATTTATCGAAACAATACGCTGTAATGAAACTCTATAATTCTTTAATATATCTCTAGGATGGTGTACTTGGTCCCTTAGGAAAGCCTAATGAAATAAATTGCAGATTTTCTATTTTTATCTCGTATTATATTGACTTTACGGGATAATATATCAAATTACTCAAACTAAAGTTATATAGCCTGACATCTATATCAGAATAGCATGAACTTCAACAGTAAGCAAGCAATATGTTACTTTTTATAACCTTTACAATAAATACGATTGACAAAACGACATTAAAAAAAACAACACTTCGTTTATAAATACAAAATAACATTTATTAGATGGAAAACAATATAAGACATAGCATGTATGGATGTAAATTGAAGTTTGATTCACTAAGGTAAGTGCTATGGAAATCTTATGTACAAAAACCAATATTTACAATCATAGTATTATACTACTGTCTTTCAGAAGTGGTAAACAAACTTTGTCAAAAGCAATATAGGCAGTTGGGTCTAATTATGTGTATAAAACCTATGTGAAACAAACCAAACTCAAATACAAATACATATATATACCTATTTTCTAAACAAATGGAGATCCATATATCCTACAGACAACCTGAGATCTACCTAAAAGGAACGGCATTTTAAAAAACATAATTTGGAAAAAACTATACAATTGCATTCTTAGCAAAGATTTTAAAAGAGGGGTAGCAATTTTTTAGTTTAAAATATATATTAAGTATGCCTCTCATGTCGAGTTCCTTGATGTATTGTGTACAAGTTGAGATCATAGAATGTATATGTTGAAACATCCAGCATAAGATGAGATCCAGCGATGTAGCCGATGTAGTCATCTTTTTGAAAGTTATTTACCATTTATATTAATATGTAAACGGTTATATATATATATATATATATATATATATATATATATATGTCCCTTACATTTCTAACGTAAAGAAAACCAATATGTACATGGTCAACAACATAAAATCTAATGTTAGAAGTATGGAATAACATTGGAAATAATTATTTCAAATAACTAAAGACCCGTCGATATAAAGAACATAAACTAATATTTTTGAGATGCATGTGCAAAGCGCAATCCATTGAAGTAATATCTTCCTATGATTTTTATATAAAAGATTATAACTTTGTCACAATTCTAAGCCTACAGGTTATAATTAAAATGCATTAGCATCATCAGATATATATCAGAATATTTACAAACACTGTCTTTGTAATTCTATTACATTTCCCATAATAGTAAAGTTAGAAACAGAAACAGAAAGTTAGAAAACATGAAATTTTGAATTTCTGGATATATTACGGAAACCAGACAAATTCAGTTCTTTATTATTACTAACCTAGTGATCAAAAAAGGGCACATATTAAATAAATATTTTTTTATATCTCCGCATTTCCGCAAATAAAAAAGCGAGATCGAAAATTGGACAAGTTCTGTATTATTTTAAAAAACTTGTATTTGGTAGAATAATTTTTCAAAGTATTAATACGTTCAACAATAATTTTTTATCAAAAGAAGATAATCGAATTTCTACAAAATAATGTAATAAAAATATTCTCTCTATATAAAAAGAAAAGGCGAAAATATTGACCCGTTATGATGATTAATCCTTCAACAAATAAAGTATGTATAAGTTAAATTACGGGAGCGTTGAAATTTAAAAAAAATATTCTTACCCTTCGAGTACATCTATAAATTTTTGGTCCGTTGTTATTGAAGTGTTCTATGTAAACTTGACACATTTAAAGAAATGTGTCAAGTTTACATACATATTACTACATATATACAACAGATGAAATTTATAAAGATAAATTTCATCTGTTGTATATATGTAGTAATTTCCTTGAGGCATTATATCTTTTATTAAATCTATAAATTCTTGTTTCAGATCTTTCTCCTCCAATTTTGCGTGGTATATTACTTTAGCATATTTCGTATCAAATGTTACTGTTGTCGGAAATATATGTGTTTCTATGAATACTTGTATCTTCTGTATATCTATGCTATGCAGTGAGTCGTCATCTTCTTGTTGTTTATTAGGATTATGTTCTATTCTTTCTAGTTCTTGTAGAATGTTATCTATTGCTTCTTGGTTTCTTGATTTTTGTATTATTTCTTCCAAGGTTAATTCTCGTGGTTTTAGATTTCGTAGTAAGTCATCTAGTTCTTCATTATCAACTTGTGGTATTATAGACGATGTATCTTCTTGTAATAATTCATCTACATTATCTTCTTGGTTATGTAATTCTATTCTCGATAATGCGTCCGCATTTCTATTAATTTTTCCCTTTTTATATATTATTTCATAATCCATTTAATCATAATTCCATCGTTGTAAATTCGAATTTGGTTCTTTCAAGTTATGTAACCATACTAATGGTCTATGATCTGTGATTATCGTAAATTTTCGTCCAAATATATAAGGTCAAAATTGTTTTCAGGCTCTAATAATTGCCAATAGTTCTTTTTCCACTATCGTATATTTCTGTTCAGTTTCCGATAATGTTCTTGATGCATAAAAAATTGGTCTATCTTATTCTATTGTTCCTTGTGACAATACTGCTCCTATTGCTACATTGCTTGCATCTGTTACTAAAAATTGTTTAACAGAATAATTTAAACATACATGAGTGGGTAAAACCCCACTAGTTTTATATAATACAAAGGTATTTTTAATAATAAATATTATTAAAAATATCTTTGTATTAAAAATTGTTTGTTAAAATCTGGATATTGTAATACTGGTTCATTGCAAAGTATTTTCTTACAAAGTTCAATCGTTGTGTATTCTTCTGTGAATTCGATCTTACATCCTTTTTTCTCGTTCTAAAAATGATCCTTATACCATTTGGGCATTTTTAATGAGTTAATTAAATTCATTACTAATTATTGATCACCATAGGCCATTTTAAACTTTAATATCATCTTATAATTTTGTATGTTCAAATATTTTGGATGTCACTATATCCATAATTTTGCCCAGCTAGCTCAGTCGGTAGAGCATGAGACTCTTAATCTCAGGGTCGTGGGTTCCAGCCCCACGTTGGGCGCCAATTTCTTAGCCCTAAAGCTGTATAGGTAACAAAAACCACAGTGGGAATTAAAACAAAGCCCTAATTCCGCCACAGGTCTACAAAGGCCCCCGACAAACTCACCGGCCAGTTCAGAAATTAATTGCGGAAGCAATCACAACGCATAGATAGTTAATTGGGCACCACTACGTTAGGTCTGAAAAGTTCACAGGTCAACGTAGAATCACCCTTGGGCCATAAGGGCTTAAGAATACTATAAAGGTGATCGTATACCTGGTTAACCGTGTCACTTAAACTAACACTTTTGCTCATAAGGACTTACAGAAATAAAACACCAACAACGGTATATAACAATAACAACAATATTTATTAAGGAAAATAATAAAGTATGACAAAATTATGAATTGCTCTAAACAAACTTAATAGCGAGTTTATCACCCAGGCGTTGTTGCCAAGGCAACGCTAAGGACAACCAACGATACAAAATCCAAAAATTACAAGAAAGCTCCATAGAGAGTAGAATTCAATAGGATTGTCTCCAAATAAACCGAAAAATACAGAAGCACGCAATATACAAACGGAAAATCCCAAGAAACTACACTTCAGATGGTAATAGTAGTGGAGATACGAATAACTGCAGGACCGTTTTTACGCCTCAGATATAAAGCTGGTAGTTGTATTCGTCAAACCCAACTACAGGCCAAAATGTAACACACAAAATTACTATCATAGCTTGAATCGATATACTAAAAATAATAAAGTGACACAAAACGAAAGCCTTCGAAACGACAGAATCTCTAAAGCACAAACGAAATTCGAAAGCCGACAACCCATAAAATTATCTCCAAATAGAATTAACCACGGCGTCTAAATACAGCGATAGCGCAAACTGCGACAGGGCTCAAGTGACTAACCCTAAAGATGTTATAAACAGGGAGAACCGAAAAAGTTTAGTCGCCTTTTACGACTTAGCGAGACACGCCTGTCTGAGTATTCGTCCGGCCCCCAAACAGGCCACCAATCAGTGTACAAGATGGAATAAACAGCCAAACTACACAGGTCTCCGTTTAGTCGCCTTCTACGACCTGGTCGATTACACCAGACTGGGTATTCGTTAGCCCCCAGACAGACCACAAAGTTCAGTATTCAAGATGGAATGAACCAATTGTCTATGATTCCTTTTTGTCGCCTTTTACGACATGGTGGATTATGCCAGACTGGGTATTCGTCAAGCCCCCAGACAGGCCACAAAGTATTCAAGATAGAGAAAACACAAAACTATAATCTGGCCAAACAAAAGAATGAACGGTAATAAAAAAACGAAAGTTTAAAGTGCGGAGGCGGCCTAACCTCTACACTGACGCGGTTGAGGACCGATACGCAAAGTAAGCAAACAAACAGAGACACGTCCATGACCGAAAAAAAAAAATCGCGATACGTAACGAGGGGTGTCGGTCTCAGCCCTATATGAAGCCATAAGGAATGGACGACTTTATTAAACATTTTACCTGCATTTGTCCCCGTTGGTGGGAGCGAGTATGTTAATGCTATAGAGCAAATACTCTGTTACCTGTTATGACGGCCTATTTTCTCGATTTGACGTTTGCAATTCATACTTTGGCCTTGCTTTTATCGTTTTGGACTTTTGGAAATTTTTGATTTTGTCTTTTAAGTACCGAATTTGCGATTTTTGCTTTGGAAAATTTAGTCTTGGGTATTTGACCTGTTTTGTAGATTAAATTTTAAATTTTGCGTATCGATTTTGGACTTTTAAGGTTTATAGCTGTTGATAGTGTGTTCCATTTGCTGGTGTTGCAGCTCTATTTGGAGGATTCGAGGTCCACACTTACACCCAGTTCTAACCAATTTTTTTCTAACCAGTTCCTGCCGTTAAGAGCTTTATCGTACCTTTTAGGTTATCCTCGTGGGAGGGCTTTTGTAAACTCTTATACGGGATGGACGTTTTTCGTTTAACTTCTGATTTATTTACCGTTTTTGACGTTAACTGTTGGTTAACCTTGTGATTACCTATTTGGACTTATGAACTTTATCCCATAGAGTTTTACACTTGAGGTCCGTATTTAGCATGTAGGATGTTCCTTCCTGCAAGTATGCGGTTGTTCCGTTTTCTTTTGGACCGTTGTGTGATACTCTGGAGGGTAATCGTATTATGACTTTGGATACATCATTGATGTGATCCCTTTTTCACTACGTTGTCTACACGCTTTTGTGTAGAAGCGGGGTGGACCTCAATAAATTCCGTCGTCCATTCCTTAAGGCTTCATATAGGGCTGAGACCGACACCCCTCGTTACGTATCGCGATTTTTTTTTTCGGTCATGGACGTGTCTCTGTTTGTTTGCTTACTTTGCGTATCGGTCCTCAACCGCGTCAGTGTAGAGGTTAGGCCGCCTCCGCACTTTAAACTTTCGTTTTTTTATTACCGTTCATTCTTTTTGTTTGGCCAGATTATAGTTTTGTGTTTTCTCTATCTTGAATACTTTGTGGCCTGTCTGGGGGCTGACGAATACCCAGTCTGGTGTAATCCACTATGTCGTAAGAGGCGACTAAAAGGAGTCCTGCTTTGTCTGTTCATTCTATCTTGAATACTTTGTGGCCTGTCTGGGTGCTCACGAATACATAGTCTGGTGTAATCCACCAGGTCGTAGAAGGCGACTAAACAGAGACCTGTGTAGTTTGGCTGTTTATTCCATCTTGTACACTGATTGATGGCCTGTTTGGGGGCCGCACGAATACTTAGACAGGCGTGTCTCGCCAAGTCGTAAAAGGCGACTAAACTTTTTCGGTTCTCCCTGTTTATAACATCTTTAGGGTTAGTCACTTGAGCCCTGTCGCAGTTTGCGCTATCGCTGTATTTAGACGCCGTGGTTAATTCTATTTAGAGATAATTTTATGGGTTGTCGGCTTTCGCATTTCGTTTGTGCTTTAGAGATTCTGTCGTTTCGAAGGCTTTCGTTTTGTGTCACTTTATAATTTTTGGTATATCGATTCAAGCTATGATAGTAATTTTGTGTGTTACATTTTGGCCTGTAGTTGGGCTTGACGAATACAACTACCAGCTTTATATCTGAGGCGTAGAAACCGTCCTGCAGTTATTCGTATCTCCACTACTATTACCATCTGAAGTGTAGTTTCTTGGGATTTTCCGTTTGTATATTGCGTGCTTCCGTGTTTTTCGGTTTATTTGGAGACAATCCTATTGAATTCTACTCTCTGTGGAGCTTTCTTAAAATTTTTGGATTTTGTATCGTTGGTTGTCCATAGCGTTGTCTTGGCAACAACGACTTTATTAAAGCTTTGATGGACTACTTATGCAAAAATTTATATCATAAAACACGAAGTTTATACTGACTTTTATATTCTAATTACGTAAATCTATTTTGTTGGTTTTAATCTCTTGCCTGGTTATACAGGGTTATAAACTCGCCATTAAGTTTGTTTAGAGCAATTCATAATTTTGTCATACTTTATTATTTTCCTTAATAAATATTGTTGTTATTGTTATATACCGTTGTTGGTGTTTTATTTCTGTAAGTCCTTATGAGCAAAAGTGTTAGTTTAAGTGACACGGTTAATCAGGTATACGATCACCTTTATAGTATTCTTAAGCCCTTATGGCCCAAGGGTGATTCTACGTTGACCTGTGAACTTGCCAGACCTAACGTAGTGGTGCCCAATTAACTATCTATGCGTTATGATTGCTTCCGCAATTAATTTCTGAGCTGGCCGGTGAGTTTTTCGGGGGCCTTTGTAGACCAGGGACGGAATTAGGGCTTTGTCCTAATTCCCACTGTGGTTTTTGTTACCTATACAGTTTTAGGGCTAACATTTGTTTAATGGTTTTGTAATTTTAGCAAAGTCCTTTATAAATTTTCTGTAATATCCTAATAATCCTAGAAATGCTTTAATTTCTTTTTGTGTTTTTGGTATTGGGTATCCTTTTATCGCTTCAATCTTATCTGGATTTGGTTTTACTCCATCTTTCGTTATTATATGTCCCAAATAAGCTATTTGTTTTCTTAAAAATTCACATTTATCCATTGATAATTTTAAGTTAGTTTCTCTTAAGCGTTGAAATACTTTCTTTAATTTATGTTGATGTTCTTCTAGTGATGCTGCATATATTATTATATCGTCTAGGTATACATGACATATGTTAGACCTCTTAAAATATGATTATCTCTAAAATACATTACTCTTTGAAATGTTGCTGAGTTGTTTTTAAGACCAAACGGCATTCTTAAAAATTCATAGTGAATGCTGTTTTCTCTCTGTATTTTTCTTCCATCTCGACTTGATGATAGCCAGACGCTAATGTTTAATGTCGTAAAATATTTAGCTCTTCCTAGTTTGTCTAATATATCGTGTATATTGGGAATTGGGAATTTATCGTCGATTGTTTTCTCATTTAATTTCCTGCAATCTATTACCATTCTATATTTCTTGATTCCTGATGCATTCATTTTTTTGGTACTATTGCTACTTGTGCTGACCATGGGCTTATACTAGGCGTATACTAGGTTGTATAATATTTTGCTCTAACGTGCTTTTTAATTTGTTTATTTATTTCTTCTCTTTGTATTGGCGATTTCCTATAAGGCTTTTGATATATCGGAGTTTCATCTTTTAATCGTATCTGATGTTTAATTTCTGATGTGAATGTTAAAGGTAATTCTTCACTGTGACAGTCTTGGTATTCCATACATAATTTTCTTATCATTCCTTTTTCTTTTATATTCAGATGATCTAAGCATAGCTTTGCCTGTAGTGTTCTTCTGTGAATTTCTTTAATTCTTCTCGTTGATAGTTTTCCTTTTATTGTGTTTTCTTCCACATAATTGTATTCTTCAGTTAGACTTGGTTTTTCGAAGTTTACTTCCACTGGGTAATTATTGAAGTTTATGTTTTAAGTAATTTCATAGTAATCTTCTGTGGTCGTGATGTTTTCAGATATTTCAACTCCTGGTGCTATTTTTTGATGATTTATATGCATTTCTTTTAGATTTCGATCTACAGGTATTCTAATTATTTTTCTTTCTCTTGGTTCTATTTTAAGTTTTGGGATGTCAAAATATAATTGTATTTCCGTAAAACTTGTGCAAAGTTTTTTAGTCTTAAAATCAATTATGGAATCCATTTTTTCTAGTAATCTTAAACCTATTATACCGTCATATTTTTTAGAAAAGTCTACTATATTAAATTCGTATATTTGCCCGTATGCGTTAAATGTGTGTAAAGAAGGTATTCTAAGAACATAATTATGATATGTGGTACCGTGCATTGTTGTTACTGAAAATGGTGAATATTTAATATAATTTGGAAAATGATTTGGAGCTATTTCAGTTGAAATAGAAGATACTGATGCACCTGTATCAATTAGAAATTTTGCGTTAATTTCTGGTACATAAATATAAGGTAATCGTACACAATGTTGTTGATTAAATTCTAAATGATTTCTTAACTTTATACCAGTTGCTGGACATTCGGCGGGTGCTGAACATTCGGTGGTGTCTCGTTCGGTGAGGCTCCATTGGAAAATTTGGCTGCTCCTCTGGTTCGCATGGAAATGGTTCGGAATCATCGTCCCAAATTGGTTGATATTCGTACTCTTCTGATTCTCCATATTCTTCATATTCTAGATCATTTTCTTCTTCTTCTTGACCTTGATTGTTCATTTCTTCAAGTTTCCATCTTTTCTGTGATCTTAATGATCCATATGATGTTTGTCTCATTCGGCTCATGCTTGGGTCAATTTCCATTGGTTGTTGTCTAGGTTTTCTTCTTTCCATTAATTATGCAGGAGATTTTGCAAATTTAAAGGAATTTTGCTTAATATGGGAATTTTGTTTACTTTGCTTTTGGAAATTTGGTTTCATAGGATTCGGATTTTGATCATTTGTTTTTGGCTGATATTGTAATTGTTTTACTTATGGTTGGTATTGAAATTCTTGTATTCGTGGCACTTGCTGTTCCATTCGTGAAAGTTGTTCTTATTGGACTCGTGTTTTCATGTGTCCTGGTGTTATCTGACGCACTATTTTATAGTTATTTTGCGGCATTGTTGATTTTCCACATCTGTACTGCCAATTTTGGTATTCTAGCACTTCAGCTAAAGCATTTTCTAATATCTCTGGTTTTTTCAGATACATTATTCACCTAATCGTCCATAATTCATTAAACCTCTTTTAAAAGTTTGCAGTTTCTTGTACATGTTTGTTTTTAATGGTATTAATCCTTCTGCCGTGTCTAATTGCATTTTTGTCAATAATAAATTAACATGTCCCTAATCATTTGTCCGGATACATAAGAATTTTCGTTCTTCCTAGGTTGTTCCATCGTTACATCATTCAAAAGACAATCTTCTGATCTTTGGTCTAGGAATGTTAATTTGAATAATGCTTTAATATCTCGCCAAGTTTTTAATTTTCTGGTCCCTATTATCGATTGCGGTTCTCCACTCAATCTTGATTTTATTATTCTGATTAAATATTGGTTTAAAGGGTTGTCTCTATTATTTTTTTCAAAATAAGTTTTTATTAAATCTTCGCAGGCATCAATAAATAATGGTAACGTATTTTGGTCACCATTGTATATTGGTATCGTGCAGATTTCTGCTTGGCTTTTAGAACTTCTAGTATGAGTTTGGTTAGGCATTTCGTTTAGATTTAATGTACTAATTGAATTTACTAGCTCTTCTAAAAGGTTTTCTACTGACATATAATGTTGGTAAACAAATTTTGAAAGACACTTAAATTTTGACAATGGTATTAATTTCGCTAAATCTGTTTGCTTTCCGTCGTGTATTTCAATACTTTTTTCACAAAAGCAAAAATACGTCTTACAATCACTACAATAAATTGTAGGCATGTAAAAAAATTTAAAATCTACTTACAGTATTGTTAGTAGGAGCTTCATTCGATTTTGGTTGGTTTGTTCTTTGTGTTATTCTTTTTGTTATTCTTCTTGTTAAGTTTTGTGTTTCTCGTGTTACTTCTTTGTTTGCTTGTTGCTTCTTTGTTGCTTGTTGCTTCTTCTTAATTATGATATTAATTAGCACTTTGACGAGATTTTGATCGTTTCAGCGTTTTTCCAAGTCAATATCGCACCTTTGGAAATTTTGATCCTCCAGTCACTTTTGCTAATTTCTATAACGTTGATGGGTACCTCGACGAGATTTTGATCGTTTCGGTGTTCGTACCAGTTCAAGCGTTGCACTGTTCGGAAATTTTGATCCCCCAGGCCTTGTGTAATCCTCGTTGAATCCAATTGCCCGTAATGTCGCTTCTTGGCCCAAAGAATTGAGATTCACCCTCACTATCTCCGACGTTTGTAATTCTCCAACAGCGATGGCCAAAATCAAACCTGACTGCGGCAGTTAAATTTCGGAATCCTACTGACTGCGCCAGTTAAATTTCGGAAGCGTTGAAATTATTTGCTCGTAGTTTTTGACATTACAGTACAATATAGATTATAACTAGATTACACTTGAGGATTATTATCGATCCGTCTCGCGTAACAGTTACACTAATAACTCTGCTTTACTAATGCATTGCCCATCTTATATATTAAATATTATCTTATCGTACTCCACGTGTATCCGGTTAAATGAATGAAACTACCGAATCAGCGTCTGTAAAATAATGAATGAATCTATTGAGTCAGCGTATATAACTTATACGAACAAGTTTAATCGCATCTGATAATATACTATTAAAAACGTACACATCTTTTCTGTTTTTATTAATTCGTCAGCTTATCTTGCAGAAATAATGTGTTGACGTATCGTATTACAGTGCAGTGTCGCCGGATTGCTAGGATCTCTTTCTGACTTTTAAATGTGTATTGTGTATATCGAAGCGAGACACCCTCTGCCGCAGATATAGATGAACTATAAATGTATAAGAGGTGAAAAAATTGGTAAAAATGAGATCCAACATAAATTTTAAAATTCATCATTACTGAGTGAACTCATATAGCGACGTGGTATGTGAAATGAATGAAAATGATCTCCATTTGTTGCGATATATACATACATATATATATATATATATATAAATATAATAACTTCGTGACCTTGGTATGATATGGTAAACCTAATCAGTAGGCGATCAAAGGTCTGTACACCACTTCAAAATATATGCATTCAAAAAACTCTACATGTCTCGGCCGTGCACGCCTTCATCAAGAGAATACAAAATATGAATTCATATTTTGTATTCTCTTGATGAAGGCGTGCACGGCCGAGACATGTAGAGTTTTTTGAATGCATATATTTTGAAGTGGTGTACAGACCTTTGATCACCTACTGATTAGGTTTACTATATATATATATATATATATATATATATATATATAGTGATTGGATAATTTCTTAGCCGTTCATTAAATATAACATTTGATAAATTATTGGAGGTTTTCGGCTTTTATATGAAATATTTACAAATATCAAGTTAGTATGTATGTAATTGCAAAGTACATACATTGACACCTGCTCTCAAAACACTGACATCTACTTTCAATAACTCACATCTAATTTCAAAATAGGCATCTGGTTTCTAATCTGACGTTTGCTTTCATAACTGACACCTGCTTTCAAAACAGACATCTGCTTTCAGTAAGTGACATTTGCTTTCACTAACTGACATCTGCTATCAAGACTGACATGAGCTTTCAAAACTGACTTCTGCCTTCAACTTGACATCTACATTCAATAACTGACATCTGATTCATCAACACTGTTACTTTATAATGCATTTCTGAATAACTTGAACCTGGGTCTATTGTGGTCTAGTGGTAATGACGACAGCCCGGAAAGCTGTAGACTTGGGTTCGAGTCCCAACATAGACATTTTTTCAATTAAAAATTTCGTATGATTTGCTTTGTAATTTGTAGACAGCAATGTTTACATCCCCCCTTACTTTGCAATTACATACATACTAACTTTATATTTGTAAATATTTCATATAAAAGCCGAAAACCTCCAATAATTTATCAAATGTTATATTTAATGAACGGCTAAGAAATTATCTAATCACTCATATAGCTTTGGAGTAATAATTAGCATTTTCAAACATTCAAATCTGACACCTGCTCTCAAAACACTGACATCTACTTTCAATAACTCACATCTAATTTCAAAATAGGCATCTGCTTTCTAATCTGACGTTTGCTTTCATAACTGACACCTGCTTTCAAAACAGACATCTGCTTTCAGTAACTGACATTTGCTTTCACTAACTGACATCTGCTATCAAGACTGACATGAGCTTTCAAAACTGACTTCTGCCTTCAACTTGACATCTACATTCAATAACTGACATCTGATTCATCAACACTGTTACTTTATAATGCATTTCTGAATAACTTGAACCTGGGTCTATTGTGGTCTAGTGGTAATGACGACAGCCCGGAAAGCTGTAGACTTGGGTTCGAGTCCCAACATAGACATTTTTTCAATTAAAAATTTCGTATGATTTGCTTTGTAATTTGTAGACAGCAATGTTTACACCCCCCCTTACTTTGCAATTACATACATACTAACTTGATATTTGTAAATATTTCATATAAAAGCCGAAAACCTCCAATAATTTATCAAATGTTATATTTAATGAACGGCTAAGAAATTATCTAATCACTCATATAGCTTTGGAGTAATAATTAGCATTTTCAAACATTCAAATCTGACACCTGCTCTCAAAACACTGACATCTACTTTCAATAACTCACATCTAATTTCAAAATAGGCATCTGCTTTCTAATCTGACGTTTGCTTTCATAACTGACACCTGCTTTCAAAACAGACATCTGCTTTCAGTAACTGACATTTGCTTTCACTAACTGACATCTGCTATCAAGACTGACATGAGCTTTCAAAACTGACTTCTGCCTTCAACTTGACATCTACATTCAATAACTGACATCTGATTCATCAACACTGTTACTTTATAATACATTTCTGAATAACTTGAACCTGGGTCTATTGTGGTCTAGTGGTAATGACGACAGCCCGGAAAGCTGTAGACTTGGGTTCGAGTCCCAACATAGACATTTTTTCAATTAAAAATTTCGTATGATTTGCTTTGTAATTTGTAGACAGCAATGTTTACATCCCCCCTTACTTTGCAATTACATACATACTAACTTGATATTTGTAAATATTTCATATAAAAGCCGAAAACCTCTAATAATTTATCAAATGTTATATATATATATATATATATATATATATATATATATATATACATAAGGTAAACTTAATAAGTCGGCGATTAAAGGTCTGGTTCATTACTTCAAAGTATATATATTTAAAATAACTCTACATGTTTCGGCATACAAAATATAAAATATTTTATATTTTGTATTCTCTTGACAAAGGCATCATTGCCGAAACATGTAGAGTTATTTTAAATATATATACTTTGAAGTAATGAACCAGACCTTTAATCGCCGACTTATTAAGTTTACCTTATCATACCAAGGTCACGAAGATATTATATATATATATATATATATATATATATATATATATATATTCGTGGATTTTGTAAATAATTCAACACACCAGTTAAATCTTCATTTCGCCGTAGGATATTTTCATTTTATTTTCGAGTGCTGAGTTTTTGCTAGACAATTGTTTTATAAGAAATTTCAAAGCGGCATCAGCTGTGTTAATTTAATTGGGGTTAGCACATCAACAATTTTATTTACCAAATCAAAATAAGCATCTTCTAAACGGATTGGATTAAAAGACTATTCCACCTGGCTTTACAGTCCAAAAGAAGTGACAGCTTTTTTCATGTCCAATCTTCACATATTTTTGAAGTACTGTTTCATTTTTCAATAGTGATCTTTTGAAATACACTACAACTTTGATTTTCTTTATCAGCTCATTAATGTTTTCATCTTTCGTTAACTCTGGTATGTGTTCTCGCGCAAGTTCATTTTGTGACATTAAGATTAAACCTGCTTCTGGACAGTCTAAGTCTTCTAAATTATCATCATCATCGCTATCGTTCATATAATCAGCAGTTACAGCTGGTTCATTTACAGTATCATCTGAGTCTGATGTAGGACTGTCTTGCCTGTCTTGAAAATAATTCCTTATTTTATAAAGCACATCACAGATGGCCAAATTGATACCATGTGCCAGACACAGTTGTTGTTCAGTGCAAAGAAGCTGTCCCCCTTTTATAATAACGTTCGGTCCATCGGTTACAGTAGCCACGATATCAGTTTCCAAGGAAATATCAAATTTACTTAGACGCTCTTTCAATATGCGAAGACAATTTTCAGCCGTCATACTTCCATGAATAGGAACGAGTCCTAAGCTCCAAATTTTTTTATATGAATGAACGTTGACAGCCATGTACCGTTTATTGGACGTTGATGTCCACTCGTCGAAAGATAGACTGAATCTTTCACCTGCACTTTTCACTGTAATTCATAACACGCTTTCGAATTGTGACGGCTGATTTTGGTAATTCCGTGTATTTCGCTAAAAGCAATTTTCTCGTCAAAAGATAGACTGAATCTTTCACCTGCACTTTTCAGTGTAATTCATAACACGCTTTCGAATTGTGACGGCTGATTTTGGTAAATCCGTGTATTTCGCTAAAAGCAATTTTCTCAATCGTCTGAAGTTATGAATACACTGAATGGAAATCCATCTAATGCAATCATTCTTGCCAAAACATCATTCAGATTATCGTCGGCACTTTTAGTAAAATAATCTAACTTTCGTTTAGCTGGCGGCGGTGCTGTGTTCAAATTTTCAGAATCTTGACTTGTTGAAGCTGTTAAACGATTTACGTAAGCTAAAATCTTAATGCTATGTTTTGATGACAAATGTGTACGTAACCCCTTAGTCGATCCACCCAAAGTCTTGAGAATGGCAGGGCATCGCTTACATTTAGCACTATTCCAGTCTTTCGCAAATAAAAAATAACTCCACGCTGACGACGTATCACTGTTTTTCTATATTGAACAAAGTAAAGTCTCCCGCCATTTAAAATAACTTTTTCAGATAATTTATTCATTATGATATATCTTATGAGGTGATCGGGTGATTCCCCTGTTGGCCCATTGGGGAATAACTTTAACAGTATTGTAATGAAGTATGCCGGGCGGGGATGTCCCTTCTAAGTTACATATTATTTGGGCTGTACCTGTGTAGTTCTTTTATCGTACGGCGTACCTAAGGTTGATTTTTTGTCTTTATGTAATAAGTGCCCTTAATATAATCTAGGTAAGGCACAACGGATTACGGAATGTAAACTGGCAATCCCGAAAATCCCGAGATTAGCCAAGTACAGTCCCGGGATTTAGGGGATCAATATCCGGCCGGGATCCAGAGATCCCGGGATTCGGGATCCCGGGATTGTTTTCTCTAATTGCGACTGACGAAAATGCACTAAAAAAAGTGACAACCGTATTATCGGCTAGAAATGTTATAGCTACTGTTTTTTTTTTATAATTTTCAAGAAATTATTCTAGTGGAATACTTGAAATGGGAAAACAGCAGAAGCCTATTATGCTACATTATTAGACCATTCAATGGAAGAGCTGAAATAAAGACTACAAAAATTGGCACATAACAAAGTGCATAAAACAACTTCCTACAAATCAACAGTCACAATAGCAAAATTGCATGAATTCGAATTAGTTCCTAATTCACTCTTTTTCTTCTTTTGTTCGAATAATGATATTATGTTTACGGCCTAGGCATATTTTCCAGAATTCAAAAATAACTGGAAATTCGATGGATGAAGCATACGAATTAAAAGCTATTGAAAATTATAATTACATAAAAACATTTTATCGATCTTACAATTTAGTCTTAAGTCATTTAAGTCAGAAACAATCAATCATTTGCTTCGATGTCTACCGAGAAAGAAAAATAATTTAATACCAGTTTATACAATGCAACAACACTTAGGGACTTTATTCTTACAAAATTTAATAACTTGAGCTTTAAATCGCTTTTGGAAAATATTATTGACAATAACTGAAAATAAGGAATTAATATTCCAAACTCAACTATTTTTCTAAAGTAAATGATGTTATTAATAGTTGTAGTGGTTAACTTATAAATTTATTAATTGGTGTTCTGACTAGAAGCATTAATGAACACTATACCTTCAATGTTGTGTATATTAAGTTTTAATGTTATGTAAAATCATGCAGACTATTCTAGAATAGTCTAATGATGCGTGTCTCCCCATCTGCGTGTGCTTTTGCGTCAAGCCTCGCCAAACTTTTTCGTGACCTCCCGCCTGAATAAAAAGAGGCGTTTTTGCCATCTGATACCATATTAAGTCGTATTTTCTGCGGCGGGTTTTCTTCTAGCTTGTGTTTGCCTAGCGCCCTTAGGATGCTAGTTCTCCTCCTGGAGTGTGATGCCTTTGAGGTCTACGTGTTGAAGTTGGTCTTTCCAGGAGTCCGTCTATATCCAGTGGCGAAGGGGACAAACTTGTCACTTGTCTTCCCCGCCCATTCACCGTGTTTTCTACTATCCCCATGTTATTTCGTTTTACAGTCCACGAGTAGCCGTCGTAACGCTTAATAAACAATAAAAGAATAAATAACTTAAGACTTTACTGTAAGATCGATAAAATGTTTTTATGTAATTATAATTTTCAATAGCCTTTAACTCGTATTGACATATGCTTCATCCAGCGAATTTCCAGTTATTTTTTAATTCTATAAAATATGCCTAGGCCATAAACATAATATCATTATTCGAAAAAAAGAAGAAAAATGGAGTGAATTAGGAACTAATTCGAATTCATGTAATTTTGCTATTGTGACTGTTGATTTGTAGAATCTTGTTTTATGCACTTTGTTATGTGCCAATTTTGGTAGTCTTTATTTCAGCTCTTCCATTGAATAGTCTAATAATGTAGCATAATAGGCTTTTACTGTTTTCCCAGTCCAAGTATTCCACTAGAATAATTTCTTGAAAATTATAAAAAAAAAACAGTAGCTATAACATTTTTAGCCGATAATACGGTCGTCACTTTTTTTAGTGTATTTTCGTCAGTCGCAATGTACAGGATTGATAGCTATTTCGACAATTCATGTTTCGTCCATGGTTTTGAAATGATGTAAGAAGTCGTGAAGATTAAGGTTAATCATTGCTAAAGATTAGATTGAAATGCATTTTCGCATGCGTTTTAGTCGACAATCACAATCAAAAATTGCGGCATCCATCATGCACTTGCCCATTTCATAGGCATATTTTAGTGCAAGGTACTATTCATTTATTCGAAGTGTTAACAATTTTAGCAATCTGACGCACTTTCACTTGGTAATTTTTCATAATAATACCATAAATTTCATCAACGTTGTCCGTCATGGTGACGTCTGAGTGTCCAAGAAATACTACATCCTTACTACACGCTTGGTTATGTTTAAACTAATTCAATCAAAAATAAAAATAAACAGCCACAAACTTCATTTAGTTCCACTAAAAGCTAGAGAGTCGTCCACTTCGTTAAATAAAATTGTTATCGCTGGTAGCAATTTGTATTGATCCATTTCTATGGTAACTGCAGCTAAATTGTTGTGTATACATCGAAGAAAACAAAGAAAAATTGAAATTCTACGAAAAAAAATTGTGATATATCTGCAAATGAAATATTAATGATAATATAATAGACGACTTTAATCTAAAACAGGGAAGGAACTACAATAAAAATGTGGCAGAGCTAAGAAACTATTCATGATATAACAAACAATTTAAATCAATTGTGCAACAAAATACTACCAATCAAAAATGATGATAACCAAATTTATCTCTTACTAGTATCAAAAAGTGAACCAAAATATATACTTGATGTTAAATCATACAGAGCAGCTAATACTGATACAAATCACACATTAGTGTTGCCAAAAATTAAAGTGAAAATAATTTGAATTGAGAATGAAAGTTGAAAAAACTAATCGGAATAAAAAAGAATTAGATATCCAAGAGAAAAGAAAATTCTTAAGAAAAGAAACTTATAATGCACAATCAGGGTTATATAGAAACAGAATGAGCAAAGATGAAAACTAGTATACCCCAAGCAACAGAAAATAGCAGGACGAAAAAAGATAAAACAAAAAACCTAATTTGGGAAAGGGCCAAAACAGATCAGGCAAAAATTCAAGAAAAAAATTAATAGGAACGGGACAATATTTTGATCTAAATAAATACAGAAAAGTAAAATCAGAAATCACTAAATTATACAGAAAGAAAAAACTAACTGAATTTTTGTATTTGTGTGGTGACAAATACAAAAATTCGAAATAAAAATAAACATAATGGAAGACTTTTAATATATAAGATAATGAAGAAATACTAATAGAATAATAAGAAAAATGCATACGACGAAACTAAATAAATATTAGATAGCTGAAACACATGATAAAAAATTATAAGAGGCACCTCAAATTTAAAAAGCAACAGTACCATACGACGTAAATAATTAAATAAATTAATAAAAACGATTGAAAAACTCTACTAAAACCAATATATATCATAGTAGTCAGAATATAAAGAAGAAAAAAATACCGGCGGACTGGAGAAATGGACAAATATGAAGGCGGAGTGAAATGTGATCGACCTAATCACAGTTTTATTTCCAAAGTATTTATTTATCTACTCTATCCAATTTATCTACACTATCCTCATTCAACCTTTTGACAAAGGGCTAAGGGTGACAAGTACGGAAGTTCCTAACGAACAAGCAACTGCTTTTGCAGTTAATGATGAATAAACTGATGCACTGTCGTGGTGAAACACATTTTTTTTCTTTGTGAAATATCGTTTGCTTTGAGTATTTAATTTTTTATTAACAGACTCTTACAAAACACGTTTTTACAAGTTAAATTCTCGTGGTGAAGCGAAGCCAAAAAAAGTTAAGGTGGGTCTGTCGGCCAACAAGATCATGGCGACAGTTTTTGGGATACGCACGAAAAGGATAAAACGATTCACCGGCGCATATTATGCAGGGCTGTTGGATCGATTCGACGGCGATTTGAAGTAAAAACGATCGCATTTGGCGAGGAAAAAAGTTCTCTTCTACCAGGACAATGCACCGGCGCACAATTCCGCAGTCGCAATGGCAAAATTGCATGAAATAGGTTACGAACTGCTTCCTCATCCGGCATATTCTCCAGATTTATCCCGCTGTGACTATTTCCTGTTTCCAAGTATGAAGAAATTGCTCGTCGGTAAGAGATTTGGGTCGAATGAGGAAGTCATCATGAAACAAACGCCTATTTTGCGGGCCTCGAGAAATCGTATTATTTGAAGGGCATCGAAAAATTGAGGAAACGTTGAATCAGGTGTATCGAGCTGAAAGGAGATTATGTTGGAAAGTAAAACGTTTTTTTGCCGAATAGAGTGTTTCTTATCTCGATTGTCAGGGACTTATTGACCCAGCCTCGTAGAAGTAAACTTATTAAGTTAATCTTCTGGCACATGCACGGATTTACACATCACATTTTACCTCCTCTATATTTAAAATATTACGCGAAATTAGTAAAAACTGAATTTTCTAAAAATTCTTACTATAATTTTAATATTTGTAACGAGGATTATTATATTATTCCTTTCAACACACTAAATGTTGTTGCCAAGGTATACTATTCGATAGCATATATTTTTCAACTTGCAACATGTGATTTCAAACTAAATTCAAGCAAATAAAAATGAAATTAAATCTTGATTTAAACAACCGTGAATTATATAATGATCAAATACAAATACATATATATTACAGAACCGAGTTTGACACACAGAAAATAGAAATTTCACCTTTCAGTTCAGTAATTGTGATGTTATAATACCTAAAATAAAGACAGAAAAAGCTAACAATGTATATAAAAACCAAATTATATTAGCAACAACTAAATATATATAACTAAACATCAATAATACAATTAATTAAGGAGTATTTAAAACCTAATGTAATATATTGTTTAAACTTTAAGAATGAAAATTTAAAATTTTAAATATTGTATGACATTTATTCCAAAATAATACATTTAAATTTATAATTTCAAATAAAATCTTAACAGACGTGATAGATAAAGATGAAAAAGTTATTAAGAATAAAATATTATCACAAAACAAAAACGAATCATAGAGGAATCAATGAAAACCGCCATGCTATTAAAAAAAACATGATTATTGGCCAAATATTGATCAAGACGTTACTAATTACGTAAACGCTTGTGAGATATGTCAAAAAGCAAAGTATGAAAGACACCCACATTCAACTGTGTTTAAACCAACAGAAATAGGTTCTAGACCCCTTGAACATTTATACATTGACACCTATAAATTTGACGGATGTTCGTTTATTTTTAACACTCAAGACAGTTTTTCAAAATTCGAACAAGCTTATATTAGTTGCAACGGAAATTGCAGAGAAATTAATAATGTTCCTTGGTCCTTATGGAATTCCTAAAAAGATTACGTGTGACAACGGTCGTGTGTTTAAAAACAAAGTAATGCAAGATCTTTGTACGTTACATAGAATCGAAATACATTATATTAACCCCATTCAATCCGAATAGTAACAGCCCCGTTAAAAAAATCCATTCTAGCTTAAACGAAAGCTTTCATATATGTATTAAAAAACGAGAAAGCAAAAATGCCTATTGCAAACCTAATAAATTACGCATTACTATCTTATAATAACAGTATCCACAGTGCCACAGAGTATACACCTTTTTAAATTTTAAAGTTAGATTTAAATTATAAAAACCCATTTGAAAAGAACGAACGTGAAAGAACGACACAGTATATAAATGATCATGCAGAAACATTAAAATTACTTTCGACTCAAATTCATAGTACGCTAAAAGAGAAACAACAAAAAGACATTAGAAAAATATAACATGAATAAAACAACTCCCGATTATAGTGAAAAAACCCCAATTTATTAAAAAACTCAATTCGATCCTACTAAGAAAATGAATAAATCTGCACTTTTATATAAAAAGGAAGAAAATCCACAATTATATATTACCTGTACAAATAGGAAAAGCTAAATTAATCACTTCACAACAGACCTTCGTACATCATATAAATGTAACAACCCCTCGATTTATTATTAGACAAGTTAGATAATGAATTAAATACTCTCGTGAATCAGTTAAAAACACAGTTAAATCATTTCTTTATATTCGTAAATAATAAAATAGGATATGCTAGACAATTAAGTACTGAAATAAAACAAACTATTTGTATTTTCTTCCTATAATAAAAAATCAAAGAGAGGATTAATTAACGCAGAAGGCACAGTAAGTAAATGGTTATTCGGAACATTAGACGAAAACGATAAGGACGCTATAAAAAGTTGTTACGTGCGAAAAATCATTTTGAGAACATTCAGGGAATTTTATTCACTTAACTTCGTTATTAACCTCGCTTAGTCTACTTAGACCGATCATTTTTCATTATTTACGTTTATTTCTATTTTATTGTAATTTCTGGTTTATTATTGATCAAACTTATGCTATTTTCAAACTTTAATTCCTCCTATTTTTAATCATGTTTCAAATGTTTTGGATGACCGTAAATCCTTAATGTTCCCCGGAGTATTTTTCTGCCTTCTCTGCGCAGTCGCCTCTTTGTGTAATTTATGCGTACTCATGCTTCTTTTTTTATAATGCTTTATGCGAGTTTCGTTTCTTTTAAACGATTATTACTTACTGAACGAGTCATTATTTTAATTATGGAATTTTGGTAATTCTTTCAGGACGATTTATTTGATTGTTTAACCTTTATTTTAAGTTTTATTTTGGGGTTTTCCATGTCATTGGCCTTGTGCGCCATTTACGCGGCATATAGGATTCCTTCCGTTTTAGTTTGCTTAGCATTTTTCTGTAATTCAAATTGGTCAATTACCCTTTTATTGTTGCGATTTTATTTCCGAATTTTAGTTTATTAGCTTCTGTATTCGCACTCTATCGTTGTCTGGGTTTTGGTTAATTATTTCCTTATTTTTCACATTTTCCGTTGGAATTAGGTTTTTGTGACTATGACGCAGTTTACCTTCTCCTATAAATGTCGTACAGCCGAATGTAAGAGGGCTATCTTTATCGTGCTAGCTCTGAAGTACTCAGAAGTTCGAAACCTAAGTCAAGTTTTGTTTTTTTTTTTTCTCAGTTTAATTTTCTGCGTAGGCAGGCTTTGTTCTTACTTGACTTATTGGCATTAATTATTCATTAGTGAAGTGTAAATTTTATTCGACCTCGTGCTTCAGGTGAGTTTTAAACTAGGGGACGGCTGTAATTTTCCGCAGCAACGTACTCCGTTTTTCTTTTGTTTCGTATGAACTTCCGTTTATTCGATTTCTTTTTCCTTAATTTAGGGCTATAGTTTACGGCTCAGAGGAAGATTGCCAATTAGCTTCTGCGCGGGAAATCCCGACTCAGACAGCATCCCGGCAGTAAGGGTTCCGACATCCACGTTTTCCGGGATTCCGGTAACCACGTTCTGGAAGCCACTGCTTTTGAATTCACGCAAGGTAGTGTGGTAAATTGTTAAATTGTCGCATAATCCAGATTCACGACGAAGTTCCCGTAATTTTTGGCTTTATAGTTTTTATTTTATTAAATAAATCAAATTTGTGTGCAACCACGTGCTACATGGTTTGAGGCGCCATTTTGACGAAAACAGAAAAACTACTTTAAATTAAATTTATTCCGAATACTTTTGTAATTTCACCTAATTTATTCACTTAATTTTGTTAAGTAATTTGCTTACGTTAAGTTTAATTTATGTTGTCTTACACTTTAAATTAAATTTATTCCGAATACTTTTGTAATTTCACCTAATTTATTGACTTAATTTTGTTAAGTAATTTGCTTACGTTAAGTTTAATTTATGTTGTCTTATAATTAATCCAAGTGGCTTAAGCGCTATAATTATATAATTTTGAACCTAGTTTTACTTTTACTCATTCTTGGGTAACGTTTTATGTTTTCTATAAATTACTCTTGATATAATTAATTTTTAATAATATAAAATATTATTAAAAATCTGGTGTGAAGAACACAAATGCAGGTTCACTATTAATATTTTCTGTGAACGTGTCCGAATATATCCTATCCCCAGAGACGTAGATACGTATTTCACCTTTCTACAGGCTCATCGGTACGCCCCTGCTGGAGAAAGGATATTCCCAGGCACATTCACAGAAAAGAACCACATCGCCCTATCACCGTAATTATTCAGACCGAGCGCAGAAGTAAATTCGGCGCTACCTGTTGTCAGACGGCCGAAGTATCTCGCATACCGTCCACATAATTAATGTGAAGTAATGTGAAGTTACTTCACATTAATTATGTGGACGGTATGCGAGGTACTTCGGCTGTCTGACAACAGGCAGCGCCGAATTTACTTCTGCGCTGGGGATAGGATATATTCGGACACGTTCACAGAAAATATTAATAGTGAACCTGCATTTGTGTTCTTCACACCAGATTTTTAATATTTTATATTAATGACGTCAGAACCCAATGACGCAATGACGTCATATTGACGTTACAATGACATCACAACCCAATGACGTCGTACTGACGTCACAACCCCCTGACGTCATAGCCCTATGACGATGCAACCCTCTGACAACACAGGGTCATAACGTCATTAGGATTACGAAACAACCCAATAACGTAATAGCCCTCTAACGTCGAAGGGATACGTAACAACCCTATGATGATGCAACCCTCTGACGTCATAGGTACGTAATTCCATAGGATTACGAAACAACCCAGTGAATCATATACCTGATAACGTCACAGGGATACGTAACAACCTCCTCCTCCTCACTGATATACGAGGTTCAATCAAAAAGAAAAAAACAAAATGGCCAACGAAAAGAAAATGGCGGAAGGAGGAGTTAAACAAAAATGGATCAAGCCAAAAGGACATTAGGAAACAAAATGGCTGATGAGGGTAAGTTTGAAAAACAAAAAAGAAAAAATACTTACAAGATGGAGATCAAGCCAAAAGGACATTAGTAAACAAAATGGCGGATGAGGGTAAGTTTGAAAAAGCAAAAAAGAAAAAATACTTACAAGATGGAGCCCTTGTGGAGCCCTCAGAAGCCAAACCACACACACCCCTAAAGCCCCCTTGTGGGGCCCTCTGAAGCAGCCTCCGAAACATCACCATACACGGCCCCCCTAGTGGGGCCACCGAAACATAACCTCACAATTTAATAAAACACAAGTGCACTCGACAAAAGTTAAATGAATACTAAAGGAGGTTACATCCGGCGTGCTATAAGTATATAATTAAGATAACAATGTAAATGAGTAATATGTTTTTTTCTAGAACCAGCTTTAGGAAATTACGTCATATTTTTTTAAACATGATAGAACACGATTTTTCTCGGTGAAACCTGTCTAGGCACTTTGAATATTTTTTTATTAGGAGAGCAATAAATAAATGAAAGAGGAATTAAGTTTTAAACATTTATTATTAAAACTATATATATTTATATATATATATATATATATATATATATATATATAATAACTTAGCATTCATATCTCCCATGAATATGGCATCTTTTTTCTCCTTCCTCGCTTCCTCCATTATTCGGTCTATATACATTCTGAAACTATCTACTGACTCATTTGGCGAGAAGTAACAACAGTATATATCCCAATTTTCCATTTTTACTTTTATATATCCTTCATTTTTGAGAATATTTGTTATCCCGATGTTCTTATTAATTATGTGTACAGCTATAGTTCGTAAAGTATAAGTTTTCAGTTCAAGGCCAAATTCAAAGCATATGATTCAAATCAGTACTGCAGAGTCAAATAAAGTCAATGTTCAATCGCGGAAATAACCGTTTGTCATCATAAAATATAAACGTCATGTTTTGCAATATTGTCAAAATTTTAGTATGTCACTTGCAATAACCAAAGAAAGCATATACATAACCTACATGTCAAAAGTAAAGTAGGAACATGAATAGTTCAAAAGTATTGTTTCTTTTCTAGTATATTCATTCTATCCAAGAAAACTATGCGCAAATTATTACTTTAATATTCGAACAAATTACCAGGCATGTAAGAAATATTCTGTAAAATAAATAGGTAGGTTAGAAATGTCAAAGTGATAATCAAACAATTTCGTACTTATTGTCACTAATTGATATTACTGTTTATTATCAGTATTGTTCTGAAAAGAACGGATTTTGAAATTTTTATGACAAACTAAATATTCAAATTAGAAGAATGGTTAACCTAGAAGTCAGAATACCGGAAACAAAGTCAATAAACAACAGTATTCAAATAATTTTACAGCAAGTCGAATATCACAAGACTATCTCCTGGACAACTTATCCTTTTTATTTAATATAATATTTCAAAGACGTACGTCTTAACTTAAAATGACAAACGTGAGTAGTATTACAGCGCGTATTCATGTGTGTTAGAAAGAGATAAAGTACAATTTGCGGTTCCCACTTTGGCAGTACGAACTGAAAACTTATACTTTATGAACTGTACGTTGTTCCTTTTGTCAATAACAAAACCTTTGTTTTTTTGCAATTTTCACGTTAGGTTCGCTTATAACCAATAGATCAATATGTGTCTCACGAGCAACCAGATCCACTACATCATGTGCCGCCAGTGTTCTTCCGAGATTGGTTTGGAGTATTTTAATCATTTTTCCTCTTTCTGTTCACTCCATTTGCAGGTTTCTGCTTCCCTCGCCTTAGTTCTTCTTCTTTCATCTTTATGAGGCTTTTTAAGTGAGGACATTTAATGGAGTCCATTCTATGTCCGCTTTCCTTGCATATATCGCAATAGGCTGCCTCTGTGCATGCCGACGCTTTATGACCTTCCATATTACAGTTCAGACATCTCGCGCTTCTGTCCTTTCCCTTACATTCATTTGCCCTGTGACCATGTTCAAGGCACTTAAAACAGCGTTGTACGTGGACTTTTTCTTTTATTCTGCATCGTATCCACCCGATTTTGATTCGACTTATATTTTCAAATAGCTGTATTCCCATAGCTCGTACAACAATGGTAGCTGTTTTGTTTCCAAATTTGTTTGTTCTTAGATGTAGTAGGGTTACGTCCAGTCTATCTATTCCCGTCCTTGAGTACCGCTTCTATGATTTCCTTTTCCGTTGCGGATTCCTCTATATCCAGGCTGTTATATGTCTTCTCCTTCTAATAGCAATCTGGACTTTCGGAATCACTTTCGCGATCTCACTTATAAGCAGATTAGCTTTTCCTTTTTCACCTACGATCTTCATCACTACATCGCCCCTGGCTGACTTTTTGACTTGTTTTACCTGAACCCCCAGTCTTTCCATATCCAGATTTTGCTTCATTCTCTTTAGCATTTCTGAGTAAGTGTTATTGTCATCTGTTTTTACTACCACTATGTTATTTTGGCTATTGTCACTGTCCTTTCTCTGTGGCTGAGTTGCACCTTTGGGTTTTAGCATTTTCCATGTTATTGCATCTTTTCTAGATATATATTCCACTATTTTCCTGATTGTACCTAAATCGAAGTCTTCGGCTGCCATCAATGCTATCTTTTCTCTATGTTGGTCCTTTATCAGTCCCACTAGCTTTCTAATTCTCTCGTATAGTTCCTCTCTACTTACAAGTTCGTTGTGTGGCACTACATATATGTATTTTTTCTTCTCGTTTGCTCCAGTTTTAGAGGTTTTCCTCGTATCCATGATATATTCTATGCCTCCAACTTCTGATTCCGACAGCAATTATGGTATCTCTGGATGTTTGTTGCGTATGTGTTTTAGTAGTCCTGCTTTTCCTGTATCTTTTGGGTCTGCTATTATTACCCAATCCCATTCCGTTCCCAGTTGTAAAGGAGTTCCACTTTCACATGTTGTTTTTTCAAAAATCTCCTCTGACCAAGCTTTATCTATGATACCCTCCAGATCTCGATAACTTTCTCCAAACCGGACAGTTTCCTTGCGCATGACCTCGGTATCAACCTGTACACTTTTTGAGACCATCTCAACCTCTTTCGTCCCCTTTTTTGAGCGCACTTGCGTGCTTTCCAACTCTTCCACCATACTGCCCAGCAGGACGATCTGTGTCCTCATGTTTCTGATTCCTGTTTTAATCTCCGTTTTCGTATTCGTATGTTCGTCAATAGCTTTATTCAGTTCTCCTGAGATACCCTTCATCTTGTTTAACATCCTTTTGATTTCGCTTATTGTTGTTAACAGTTCAATTTCTTCTTCGTCTCCGCTCTCCCTTGTTCTCTTGCTGGTACTCCCTATGGAGCTAGTTGAGTCCGTTCTTGGGCGTATAGGCGAAGAACCTACCCTTGGTCGCTTTGCAAACGGATTCTCCATTTTTTGATTTTGTGATTCAATTTCTTCTGTGTTTTTAATTTTATTTGTATTCATATTTGTTCCCACGAGTTGGGTCGCTTTGAAAGTCGAGTATGGCAGTGCGCCCTTACCACACCAAGGCTTCTTTCTTCGAGAGGTCGCCTGGTATCCCGAAGGCTCCGTTCTCAACACCTGTTGTTGGGTCCAGGTGCCATTCATCCCTCGCCACTGGTCGCATGACAGCTTGGATTTGCCCTTTATTATTTTTATGTCAGGATTTTCTTCCTGCGAAACAGAGATTTATTTCTGTTCAATTGGAGTTTATGGTTATACCGCCAAATTTCGGTCGCCATTACCTCGTTCGTTTTCTAGCAGGGTGCACCACGTGCTGTAGAGGTTGGCAGTTGGGTGACTTGTTGTTTGTTGGAAAGCGTCATCCCTTACACCCCACTGGTACTGGTACTGGTACTGGTACTGGTACTGGTACTGGTACTGGTACTGGTACTGGTACTGGTACTGGTACTGGTACTGGTACTGGTACTGGTACTGGTACTGGTACTGGTACTGGTACTGGTACTGGTACTGGTACTGGTACTGGTACTGGTACTGGTACTGGTACTGGTACTGGTACTGGTACTGGTACTGGTACTGGTACTGGTACTGGTACTGGTACTGGTACTGGTACTGGTACTGGTACTGGTACTGGTACTGGTACTGGTACTGGTACTGGTACTGACAGGTCTGTCTTTGAACCAGACAGGTTTGTTTCAAAGAAGAATATTTAATTTACAATTAGTAGTTTTATTTTAAAGAAGGATAAAAATATTAGAATTTCTTGTAACAGACCTATTTATAATTCCGACCACAACGCTAATATGTTGTTAGTAATAGTTTCTTTCGCTTTTAATATATAATATATATTAAATATTAGCGATCCTTCAACACTAAAATATAACGATGCATTTGATGTTTTAAATGAAAATCAAAATTCACTCACTAAGCAGATTGAATTACATCCGATGTCGGTAATATATTTCTCTGAACTCTTCTTAGTGTAAAAATTGTGTTTACAATATAAATTTTTGATTATTTAATAGCAGTGATAAGAACTTTTTCTTTCGTCTTTTATGTAAATAAAATAAAATTATTTCTTTATATTTGTAAATAACAAAATAGGATGTGCTAGACAATTAAGCACTGAAATAAAAC
Organism: Melolontha melolontha; assembly: GCA_935421215.2. NCBI lineage: Eukaryota > Metazoa > Arthropoda > Insecta > Coleoptera > Scarabaeidae > Melolontha > Melolontha melolontha. The sequence continues at coordinate 119,799,730 of OW285237.1, read as the reverse complement.
AGAAACTGCTTTTGCTTGTCATAATAAGAGGCCAAAGACAGGTTTAATCTTCAAATCTTTTTAAAAAATTACGTTCTAATGACAAATATCTATATATATTTTCTGATTCAAAAGGGGCTAATTGATTGATATTTTATTTAAACTTACATATACTACACTGAAATATTTGCTTTCGCCCAAAATATTTGTGTTAAAATTCTGACAGGTCTGTCTTTGAAACAGACAGGTCTGTCTTCCTAAAATTTTATTAGAATTTAGCACTCAATTGTATGTTAATAACTATTGCTTTATTACGTATCAAACATATTAATTACTTTCGAATTTTACAAGTATAGACATGTATATACATGAAAAACAAATCTAACCACAAAGCAGAAGTGATTATAATAGTTCTTTAAAAGTACTAGCAATAAAACCATTATCGATGTATTAATTATTAAGATGAGGTAACAGCACAATGTATATGGAGATAAAAAAAATATCTATATATATCTTCTGATTCAAAAGGGCCTATTGATTGATATTTTATTTAACGTTACATATACCTGAAATATTTGCTTCCACCCAAAAATATTTTAAGATGTTTAGAAAACCCTTAGTCTATTCTATATATAATTTGTTGTATATCTATATAAGGTACTATAAATATAAGACAATATATAACTTGTAATAGTATAAATCAACAACCTAATATAAATCGATTTAAATTTTTAATTTAACCTTATAAAACAATAAAATAATGCATATTTAGAAATGTAGCCAACTGTATATATTGTGAAGTAATTCAAAATTCTCAATAGAAACAATCTTGTGCTTACAATGTAAATTTAAAGGCAGCTTGCTAATGACACCGCGGATATCAACACTTCAACAAGAAATTATTGCTTATTCATTATATCGTGTTACAATCTGCTAAAAAAAACAAGCTAGAATTACATCCGGTGTCATATTTGAAATTAATTATATGAGCTACAATTAAAGTGAATGCTTAGTCACACCACAGTAAACATTTTTTTATTTATAATATTGCGAAATATTATTAAATCAAACCTGTAGTAGAATGGTTAGGTGAGGAGGGATAGTTTAAATACTGCTCCAAATATTATAGGAGCTTATTGAACGGAAATGTTAATAGCAGTTGATAAGAAGAATTTTTTGTAATTAAAAAATATTCAAACCGCAAATTTGATAAGGATACTAAACTATATATTCACAGTCTTGGCGATTCTCATATTACTATATCAGATACTTTCAAACCGTCAACATCGATACTATATGTAAGTAAAATTATTTTTTTGTACTTTATAACTTTTATTGTTCTTTATTTTTTTTTTAGTTTAACAACATGAACTGCCCTCAATATCTTAAGACTTACAGCCGTTTGGACAATCTCCGTAGACATGCGTGTATGAACAAAACAGTTCACACTTGCGATGTTTGCCAGAGAACCTTTAATAGGAAAGACAATTTAATTCTACATCGTAAGAGAACGCATCCTGAGGGAGCAGCAAATCTACATGCAGAAAATGCTATATCAACTTCGAAGAGGACCTGCCCTCCTTTCACCAGTCGTGATGAATCCGAGGTAGGGTTAAGCTGTTGTGGATTAAGTTTTCCTAATGCTGGAATGTATAGGAGACATCTTCGTTCACAACAGCACTTATCCAATAATGTTATTTTATTGAGGGATGGAGTTTTCGAAATTGCTAGCAGTTTTAACCGACGCGTAGCTTCCTATAGAATTTCTGGCAATCAAAATTCCGATATACAAACTTCTTTGGTTGAATCTAAATTACGATCTGTCCGGTTGATTAAAAATGTTGTTGAGCGGGTATTATCGGGGGTTAAGGTACAGTTTGAGTTATTTGCTCGCTACGTTAAACCTCAATCGGATGAACAAGTAGCTGAAATAAAATCCTTCAATACTCGATATACCGTTGTGACGCAGTCATCTAACGTTAACGATATTTATGATCAACTGGCTAGCATTATAATCACAAAATCGGAGCAGTTTCAGGAGAGGGATTTGGGGTGGGCGTTGGTTTCGGTCTCGCATTTAGAAATTAACATACATTCTTTTACGCCCCTCAGCGGATCATCTTACCTGGAACTACCTCCTTCAATTCGAAATAAAAAGGCATGCATCAACATTAAAAATAATGATGACGCATGTCTAGGTTGGTGTTTAACTGCAGCCCTCCACCCCGTTAATAAAAATGCAGAGAGGATAGCTTCCTACCCTCATTATTCTACCGTTTTTAATTTAGAAAATATTAAATTCCCTGTGAAAATTAAAGATTTTTCAAAAATTGGGGATTTAAATAATTTGAGTATTAATCTCTATACTTTAGCTTTTAATTCAGATTCGAAAAATTATGATGTTGTTGGGCTCATTTATTTTACTAAATCTAGAAAAGATATTCATATAAATCTATTATTGATTGAAGACGGAGAGAAATCTCATTACGTGTTGATTAAAAATCTCTCCAGACTAATTTCTTCCCAGATTAGTAATAATGGACATATGACACATCTGTGTGACGGGTGTCTGGAATATTTCAGAACAGCTGAGCAGTTAGTTGCTCATCAACAATTTGATTGTAATCATTTATATACCGTACTACCTTCAACCGAACCTGATAAATCAAAATTGGGTGATTTTAAAATTCAATGACATTGAAAAGAAATTGTTTGTGCCTTTTGTTATTTATGCCGATTTTGAGTGTATCTTGGCACCAATTCACTCTTGCAGCAGTGATCCGGCTATTCCGTATACGAGGCCTACTCATAAGCATGTTGCTGTGAGCTTTGCTTACAATATCGTTAGTAAACATAATTCTAGTTCAAATAAATTTGTGACGTATGCTGGTTTGGATTGTTCAACAGTATTTATTGCGCGATTGATGGATGACGTAAGAGATATTTATAAAAAGTATTTAAAAATTGTTGTTCCGATGAATCCTTTAACTATTGATGAGAGAAATAATTTTAATAACGCAGTTATCTATCACATTTGTGATTTGCCATTAAATGGAGATAAAGTGCCAGATCACTGTCATTTAACGGGGAAATTCAGGGGTGCCGCGCATTCAAATTGTAATCTAAATTTAAAAATTCCAAATTTTATCCCCTTGTTTCTACACAACATGAGCCATTATGACAGTCATCATCTATTCATTAGAAATTTTGTAAACGATAATTTAGACATAAACGTTGTTCCGGTTAATAAAGAAAAATATATTAGTTTTACAAAAAAAAATTTAGTTGATAATTACACTGATAAGGCGGGCGTAAACAGAGATATATTTAAATTTTCGATTTTTAGATTCTTTTCGCTTTATGGCATTCTCCATCGAAAAATTGTCAAATAATTTATCTCCAACCGATTTTAAAGCCGTTAAATCACATTTTCCAGATATTGAACAATTCAATTTAATTAAACGCAAGGAAATTTTTCCGTATGAATATATATATAGATAGTTTTGAGCGATTGAATGAACCAACACTACCTCCAATAGATAAATTTTACAGTACCTGAACCGGAGAGGGTATTTCTAATGAAGATTATATGCATGCTCGAGATGTTTGGAACATTTTCGGTTGTAAATCTTTATTGGATTACTCAAATCTATATTTAAAAACAGATGTTTTATTATTAACTGACATTTTTGAAAATTTCCGTGAAATTTGTCATAAAACATATGGTTTGGATCCTGCTCACTATTTCACATCGCCGGGTCTCTCTTGGAGCGCCATGTTGAAATATACTAAAATTGAATTGGAGTTACTCACTGATATTGATATGCATCAATTTCATTAAAAATAATATTAGGGGCGGGTTAACGCAATCTTGTTTGAGATATGCTGCGGCTAATAATAAATATTTAAGTACATTCGATGCGAGTTCTCCAAATTCGTATTAGTTTACTGGGACGCAAACAATCTGTATGGGTGGGCAATGTCGCAGTATTTACCATTCGGCGGTTTCAAGTGGTTTAAAATGTTGAAAACTTTGATGTTTTATCGATCGCGGATGATTCGGATGTCGGGTACTTTTTAGAGGTAGATATCGAGTATCCAGAAGTATTACACGATAACCACAATGATTTACCCTTTCTTCCTCCCACATCTAAATTTCCCAATAAGAAATTAATTACAAACTTGCACGATAAATCTAAATATGTTATACACTATAGAAATTTAAAGCAAGCAGTAAATAACGGTCTCAAAATTACTAGAATTCATCGGATTTTGGAATTTAAACAGTCAAATTGGCTGCCAAAATATATCGATTTGAATACTGCTTTTAGAAAAAATGCGCGAAACGATTTTGAAAAAGATTTTTATAAATTACTAAACAACTCGGTCTTTGGTAAAACTATGGAAAATGTTGACAAGCGTGTAGACGTGAAATTAATAACTCATTGGGAAGATATAGGAAAACGGAGGGGCGCCCCTAGCTTGATAGCGAAATTAAATTTTAAAAATATTAGTATTTTTGCTGAAAACTTTGTTGCTATTCAGATGGAGAAACTTAAAGTTATATATAATAAACCCTTATATATAAGTTTCCCCATTTTGGAATTATCGAAATTGTTAATGTATGACTTTTATTATGATTATTTAAAGCGTGTCGATGCTGAACGGGTAAATCTATGTTATATGGATACCGATAGTTTCATTTTAAAAATTAATACCGATGATATATATTGCGATATGAAACAAAATTTATCTAAATTTGATACGTCAAACTTTTCGGCCGGCAACGTCTACAACATGCCGCTCCAAAACAAGGCGGTTCTCGGTTTAATGAAAGACGAGAACTCAGGTAAGGAAATGAGTGAATTCGTCGGATTACGAGCTAAAGTTTATGCTCTAGAGGTTGAAGGTGGACAGGTGAAAAAATCTAAGGGAGTGAAACAGAACGTAGTAAAGAATGCAATTAGTTTGGAAGATTACAAAATTTGTTTATTCGAACATGAATTAATTTATAGACGTCAAAATTTATTTCGTAATAAATTACATGAGATATCGTCCGTCGAACAAAATAAATTGACCCTATCGCTTTTTGATGATAAACGGTATATTGATGGGGATGGGGTACATACCCTAGCTTGGGGTCATCACAACATCGTTGGATAATCGGATATCGAGTTAAATTGGTAATTATAAATTTAATATAAAAAATTGTGTTACTTAATATTACTTCTGTTATAGTCTCCAAACGGTTTGAATTCCTCCCCTCCACTATTTCTTGTTACTCTATATATACCGCTGCAACTTGTTCTAAACTGCCAGTCTAGGGTTTTTCCTCGTGTAACATAGCAGTAAAATGGAGAGAGGTATGTAGATTTTAACTTTATAATTTACATTTTTAGCAATCTATTTTTTCTATTGTTACAGTTGATATTGAGCCGGTTACCTATACCGAATTCATTGACGATGCTTTGAAAAAGCAGGAAGATCCTATCCTTAGAGAGAAACAGCTTGTCGGACAATCTGTGTATTTGCTTAATAATAGCGATGCTATGTGGATTATTAGACTTAGTCCAGCTGCTGGTTTTGTGTCAATTATTCAAATCCGCTCGTCGACCGTCTGCATCTTTTTCACTGCGGATGAGTGGGAGGAATTTTGCAAGACTGAGGGTTGCAGCCCTAATCATCAGATGGAATGTAGCACGTACAGAAAAATACAGGTAATTTGACTAAAGAGTCGTAATCGTGAAATTGTTTTATCTAAAGACACATATGACAACATATACAGTTTGATGGAATTATTAAATCAAAAGTTGACTGTTTTAAAGACTGTGGATTTCGTTAATTTTTATAAATCGACATTGGAATCCTATGCCCAAATGTCTGGTGATATACACAGCAATATAAAAAGATTATTGTCTTGTCATAGTAACTCTTTAAATGCCTTATTTATGTTAGAAATATTATATCTACATTACAATACTTTACATTTTGATATTGAAGTCATGAGATTGGATTGTTAATTTATATTTATTAAATTTTATATATTCTTATTTATATTGTAAATATATATAGTTTTAATATTAAATGTTTAAAACTTAATTCCTCTTTCATTTATTTATTGCTCTCCTAATAAAAAAATATTCAAAGTGCCTAGACAGGTTTCACCGAGAAAAATCGTGTTCTATCATGTTTAAAAAAATATGACGTAATAATTTCCTAAAGCTGGTTCTAGAAAAAAACATATTACTCATTTACATTGTTATCTTAATTATATACTTATAGCACGCCGGATGTAACTTCCTTTAGTATTCATTTAACTTTTGTCGAGTGCACTTGTGTTTTATTAAATTGTGAGGTTATGTCTCGGTGGCCCCACTAGGGGGGCCGTGTGTGGTGATGTTTCGGAGGGTGCTTCAGAGGGCCCCACAAGGGGGCTTTAGGGGTGTGTGTGGTTTGGCTTCTGAGGGCCCCACAAGGGGGCCCTCCATCTTGTAAGTATTTTTTCTTTTTTGCTTTTTCAAACTTACCCTCATCCGCCATTTTGTTTACTAATGTCCTTCTGGCTTGATCTCCATCTTGTAAGTATTTTTTCTTTTTTGCTTTTCAAACTTACCCTCATCAGCCATTTTGTTTTCTAATGTCCTTTTGGCTTGATCCATTTTTGTTTAACTCCTCCTTCCGCCATTTTCTTTTCGTTGGCCATTTTGTTTTTTTCTTTTTGATTGAACCTCGTCTATCAGTGAGGAGGAGGAGGTTGTTACGTATCCCTGTGATGTTATCAGGTATATGATTCACTGGGTTGTTTCGTAATCCTATGGAATTACGTACCTATGACGTCAGAGGGTTGCATCGTCATAGGGTTGTTACGTATCCCATTGACGTTACAGGTACATGATTTACTGCGTTGTTTCGTAATCTCAGTGAATCATATACCTATGACGTTAGAGGGTTGCATCATCATAGGGTTGTTACGTATCCCTTTGTAATCCTAATGACGTTATGACCCTGTGATGTCAGAGGGTTGCATCGTCATAGGGCTATGACGTCAGGGGGTTGTGACGTCATACTGACGTCATTGGGTTGTGATGTCATTGTCACGTCGGTATGACGTCATCGGGTTGTGACGTCATTGTGACGTTAGTATGACGTCATTAGGTTGTGACGTCATTTATCATTATTTATCATGACGTCAGTTATGACGTCATGGAGGAAGAGGAGGAGCCAGAATCGGCAAATCCTGTCTACTACCAATACTTCGAAAGAGAAGAAAGTATTCACGAAGAAATCGTATTCGAACAAAACAACACGTCGGAAATAATGCGAGTAGAACCAGTGAAATTGGAAACATTGGACTTCAATCAACTGAATCACATAAAAACAATTGCCGAATCAATAAATAATGTAAACCTTGATAATGTATCATATAGTATCACATGGATTAATGTTAGGTATTATAATTGCATGTATATTAATAATAGTATGTATATATATTGTTTTAAAATTTATTATTGAGAAAAAGATGTGTCAAAGTATTATTTTAAAAAGAAAGTTAATAAATAACGAAGTTAATGAAGAAATAATTGTTCCTTCACAAGTTAGTAACACTCCAAATAAAAGGTCCAATGAACCTTTATTTGTGAGATTAAGGAGGGAGGAGTTATGTCATAGTATATACAGAACTGTATATCTATATACAGTGTGTCCGCGGATGGACTTAACAATACTTGGCAAAAATCAATTTTTCGAAAAAACGCATTCTTCATAAGTTTTTTTGCTTGATATAAAAATAGGAATCACAGAAAATTCTGTTATACAGGGTGCCCATGAAAAACAAAAATGCGGATTTGAAAATTCAAAAACTTTTAAATTAAACTTTTTCGAAGCACTGAAACTTGCTTAAACTGGGCTTAACAGAAGATTTCAATATTATCTTTATTTAACCTAATACATTGAAGTATAAGATTGACAAAAAGCAAAATTTTATTCAACATGAAACCCATCTATGTCAACGCATTTTTCCATCCTGTTTCTAAATTCGTTATCAACATTGTGAATCATATCTAGTGTTACTATGGCAACGGCATCACTGAATCAATTTTTCGAAATCTCAATATTATATTGCAAGTCAGTGGCATATACTTTTTACTTAAGATACCCCCATAGAAAATAATCCATTACGGTGAGGTCCGGTGACCGCGCTGACCGATCCACGGCATCCTATCCATTTTTCGGGAAAATGTTCATTAAGCCAATTTGTGACGATCATTGCATTATGCGCCGGGCATCCATCTTATTGGAATATATTTCTTCGAAATTCCAATAAGATGGATGCCCGGCGCATAATGCAATGATCGTCACAAATTGGCTTAATGAACATTTTCCCGAAAAATGGATTTCAATATTATCTTTATTTAACCTAATACATTGAAGTATAAGATTGACAAAAAGCAAAATTTTATTCAACATGAAACCCATCTATGTCAACGCATTTTTCCATCCTGTTTCGAAATTCGTTATCAACATTGTGAATCATATCTAGTGTTACTATGGCAACGGCATCAGTGAATCAATTTTTCGAAATCTCAATATTATATTGCAAGTCAGTGGCATATACTTTTTACTTAAGATACCCCCATAGAAAATAATCCATTACGGTGAGGTCCGGTGACCGCGCTGGCCGATCCACGGCATCCTATCCATTTTTCGGGAAAATGTTCATTAAGCCAATTTGTGACGATCATTGCATTATGTGCCGGGCATCCATCTTATTGGAATATATTTCTTCGAAATTCCAAATTTTCTTCTTCCAGTTGTATTTCCAAATAATTTGCGTTCAGTCTTCCTTCCAGGAAAAATGGACTAATTACTTTATTAAATGTTAACGCACACCATACGTTGACTTTCCTAAATTTCCGGCTATTTGTACACATCCTCAAGTGGGGATTTTCCTTTGCCCAAAAGCGACAATTTTGACTAGAGATTATCCCATTTGTTGTAAACGTAGATTCATCACTGAATATGATATGATGGTGAAAATGACGGTTTTTCAGAATACGATCGCCCATTAATAAAGAAAATTCTAGTCGGTATGAATCATCGGCTTCTTGAAGTTTATGAATAAAAATTAGTTTAAATGAGTGAAATTTATTTGTGGATAGAATTTTTTGTAAGTAAATTCACGTACTTACAAAAAATTCTGGTATACCACCTATCTGATTCGCTTTTGTTCTCAAAGGAAGTCGAGAATTATTGCGAAGTGATTCTAGTACTAAAATTGCTGCCGCATCACTTTCATCATAAGTCATTTTTGTTTTTTTCGCATCTTTTACATCACCAAAAAGATCAAATTTACGTACCAATTTTCTTAAAGTATTTACCGAAACTTGTATACCTGGAAATCTCCGATGGAAAATATCAATTGAGTATTTATAGGACACCTCTCGAATACCATAACACTTAATCAAGTAAATGCGCTGTTCTAAGTTCAGCATCCTTCTGAAGATATCAGTTGACAAATGCTATAAATTGTCAATGTAAACTAATATCAATGACATTAGAAATGTCAGTGAATCATTATTTAACAGCAATAATCTTGATTCATTACATAACAAAATGAAGAAGACTTCTCGAAATAATACTAAATTGAATCAACTAAGTCTTAGTAACAATAACTCCCATGAGAAAACTATATTTGACTTTTTCTCCTGTTATGCTCTTTCATTTCAGTTTAATTTGAAAGTTTTTGATTTTTTAATCTAGATTTTTGTTTTTCATGGGCACCCTGTAGAACAAAATAAAATTTTCTCAAAGTGATTCGTATTTTTATAAGCAAAAAACTTATAAAGAATGATTTTTATCGAAAAATTTAAAATAAGATTTTTCGCAAGTATAGTTAAGTCCATCCGCGGCATATACGGTAAGCGTGAGAAATGCAACGCTAGCGTCTTTCTTGGCTTTACTGAGAAACGCTCTCGAGTCATACAGATAAGAGAAGATATAAATACATATATGTAACAGCGCTTTTTAATATTATTATACCGGTAGGTCCAGTTCGCAACGGGCCATATCAGCAATGTGTGGCAACAGCGTATCCCCTCTACGCTGCTTCAACTGCAGCACATTGCAGTTAAGAATATAGTGAGACTTAAACCGCGCAAGGATATAGTCGTTTGCATATTCGTTCTGTATACGTAATTTGCCCATTTGTTTCAGGCATAATAAGGTCGTTATATCTCCAAGTTATTATTATTATTGTATTCTTAGCTGCTATGGAAAAGTAATTTTAAGTAATAAAAAACAATAACGTTTTCTAAAAGATAAAAGTAAAAAAATCAATAATTCTGCAAAATAAATTTAAATTTTAAGAAAGTCACTCAATATAGGCATCGTACACACGTTGCCACATCGCATTACGTTCCATACGTATATTGTTGCCTATGGTCCGTTGCGAGTTGGACCTATCGGCATACGTCGTATTCCTTATAGTTAGGTAGCAATAGTATTTTAATCACATTTTGTAGACTTGGTAAATGTTTAATTAAAATAAAAACATTTTCCTTACAACTATAAAGTTATTCACACAAAATTCCGGGTGCCCTTAAAATAAAAAGACAACGTATGAAAAATGGAAATATGTAATTATGTAGAATATAAATCCAAAATATTTTCTCAAAATTCCCTTATAAACGAGAAAAAATACAAAGATAAAAGAAAAAAGATAAAAGACGTATATTATAAAAGACATTATAAAAGAAGTTGACCGCCAATAACAACAAAAATACTTTGTTATTGTCCATCTCATCCAGTTGTTACATAAGTAAACATGCGCTATAGAGTATGAGTTATGGTAGCAAACTATCTAGCCCAGCATAAGGACAAATCGCATATCAGTGAAATACTTAGAATTGAGATAATGTAATGAAACGTGTATGAGAACATTTGAATTAAATAAAGTTAGTAGGTAATTAGCTGCAGAACTGTAAGAACGTATTTTTGTTCACAAAAACGAATTTGTTAAATTTAGTTTGCTTTTTTAAAAAGTTAATTAAGTAACACCAATGTTTAACTTATGTGAGTGTGAGTTATTATTTATACACATTCTGAATATTTTGAATTCATAGGCGTCACGTAATACAATTTTCAGGGTGTTTTTAACTTCGGGGTTCGCGTCGTAATTGACACAATAGTTTAAATTATTATTCTATATAATTACATCTTTCCATTTATTATACGTTGTCTCTTTATTTCAAGAACACCTGAATACACAGCTAACAAATGAATAATTATTTACAGATTGAAAAAAATTAATAATTTTCTTTAAATCTGTAAATAATCTTGTGTCAAAGACAGATAACAAGCGTGTAAAGTAACGCTGACATCGTAGTGTACTACATAAGATCGGACTCGTGATGTCGGTTGACACATTCTTGTTGTCGGTACGGTGGTTGAAACGTAAGAAAGCTTCTTATTTAGAAAACAGTAGTGCGCAGGGTAGTTTTATGATCGAGCTCGGGGTCCACCAATCACATTACAAATAAACGATGCTACTGAATTAATATTTAATTAAAGGCATGAGGTAAAGGATTGTGACGACAACATAATTAATATCATTGAAGATTCCCTGCAAATAAAATACTTTAAAATGATATGTCACATGATATTGTCTAAGTAACTATTACAATAGTAAATTAAAATACGTTCATTTAATTATGTCAATTGATACATAGGGCTACATGTAGAAAAAATAACAGGTAAAATTAATAATTAAGACTTAATTGTAATAGAAATCTATGTAATTAATAACTCAATTAAATATAATACTTAAATTCGAAAGAATATTCCAAAACCTTTACTATATGCAACGTGCAACAATAAACGGTCTGCTGAACTGACTATAAATTGAAAAGGGTGTCACCGCAATTTAAGAGCTGCTTGTCGTAAAGGTATACGTCACGCGGAGAACGTAGTTGCGCTAACGATCCCACTAAGGAAGGACTAATTACAAAAACAGGAAGTAATATAAAGTAAAAGAAAACGCTCCACGTTAAAGAAAAAGAACCAAGTTTATTACAATCATTTTCGTCGATAAAAATAGAAAAGAGGACTGTAGTATGTTTCAACTAAATCTGAATGAGTGAAGCCCTGTATATAATTAAATTAAGTATATAAAAATCTAAATAAAGATATGTCATTGTTAATCATCAACATAATTTAATTATTAATTAAAAATCAAGAGTCAAAATCTCTTGTACGACTTTGTATATTCACCAGTCTGTATATTTTGGAGCACAAAAAAAAAGAATTAAATCTTATATACGTAAACTTAGAGCAACATATTCTATGACGCTTTTAAAGTAAAATATGAAACAAATGAAACGCATTCTTATGCACGAAATCCTTAAATAACTTGAACCAACCAATGTTTATGTTTAATCTGAATTGCATCAACGCAGATATTAAATACATTAGTTTAATTACTAAATTGTGTGATCAATCAAAGTTTTAACTATTTAAGGAAATTAATGGACGTTCAAGTCAAATGAAAAGAATGAAAAATTACTGCGAACGATACTAACGTATTTACAACAAAGAAATTATTTAAAGTAGACAAATATAATTTAATGTGAACTATCTTAATATAACTTACGCAAAAACCCTGCATATGTTAATTTATGCATTAGAATTAGCGAAACACGAAGATTGGGAACACAAAGAAATATTGCAAAGAAAGTTAGCAGAAAATTACTCACCCACAATTGTTCGTGGGGGTTAATTAGTCTTCAGCCTAGATAATAACGTCAATCCAATCAAATAAAATTCTACAAACGCTGTATGTCGCTCTATAAGCCACCTATTTCAGTATATAATTTTCTAGATAAGAAATTCACGCAGAGGCACACAAGCTAAAAGCAACTGAAATGACCGAAAGACTAGACGATAATATCCTCGAGGTCACACACCAAAATTCTCTTATTTCCGCTGAGTCATGCATGCTCATAGAACATATACGAATACATATATACCGGTGTATACCATCCGCCAAGATATTGTAACACCTTATTAAATGGCATGACCGTTTGACCGGTAGATTCTCTATTCACGATGCTATACAAAGGAAAGGGTTTCGCTTGAGACTATATATATATATATATATATATATATATATATATATATATATATTATAGTAATTAAAGTAAATTCACACATATATGAAAACAAAGCAATGGCATGACAATCATTGAAACTATAGTAGTATTCACCAAACGCAAACGGGGATAAATGGTATTTATATTTTTTATTATATTAAAATTATTATTATCAAAAGAAAAGCAAACAAAGGTATGTGCACAAAAAAGCATTAGCATGAAGAAAATGTATATTTAGTTATTAAGGAACAATTTTGAAACATACATTATCAAAATAAGAAACCAATTTATGAAAATATAAATAATCACTGTAAAAAACGCATCCACAGTGATATTTAAAAACCAGGTATTTGTATTAATAATAATTATTTAAAAAGTCATTACACATTTAAAATTTCAATACTATTAATGAACAACTTCAATCATAATTATATATGCAAACTTCAAGTCGCATACAGAAACAATTGAAACGACGGGGTTACAGTCCGTGCACAAACAGATTCGCTACTTAATAACAGATTTTATTTTTCAAAACGTTTATTAAAACAATTTTTTGACAACTAAATACGTCTGACCAATTTGAGGTCTGTATAAGAAGTGTTCTTACAATTTAATAATAGTATAAAACTCTTAAAACTAACATAATAATCACATTGATAACTTTATCAATGAACGTGCCGCTTCCCGGTTGACACGGGAACGACCGTGCGTCGATATATAACTCCTCCGTCGCTAAGTCGAGACGTTCACGAAGTTAAGCTGAGTGGATGATCTCTGGCTATATCCATTTCCATCTGTCCTTCATTGGTGGCCCTGGATATCTTCTTTCCTCCTTTGATGCATTTATATTATAACAGAATAATACCTATAACTATTAATACAATGATTATTAATCCTGTAGGCCTCTCATGGAAACCAACTTCAGTAATATCTTGTAATTCAAATTTTAGAATCTTGAGATTTTCATGTAATCATGTAAAAGTTATTTTTAATAATATAAAATATTATTAAAAATCTGGTGTGAAGAACACAAATGCAGGTTCACTATTAATATTTTCTGTGAACGTGTCCGAATATATCCTATCCCCAGAGACGTAGATACGTATTTCACCTTTCTACAGGCTCATCGGTACGCCCCTGCTGGAGAAAGTATATTCTCCAGCAGGGGAATAGGAATTTCTCCAAACTTAGTTTTTAGAGCTATATCCTAGACCTATATCAATATTTGCGCCTAACTGTTCTAATAATGATATGCCAATTAAACCGTCATGTTTATCAGAAAAATCAAATACATGAAATCTATGTACCTGTGGTATAGCTTTAAACGGTTTTAAAGACGGAATTTCTATAATATACTCATGTTTGGTTTTAGAATGTGCCGTTTGCACAGTGAAAGGTTCATATAAAATATAATCATAAAAATATTAATTTGCTTTTTCCGTACTTATCATTAACCTAGATGCTCCCGTATCTATTAAAAATTTAGCGTTTATTTCCGGTAACATTATAAAAGGTAATTTTGATGTCGTCTGCGTGTTAAGTTTGATTCCATGTCGTCTTGGTAGTACAGTTCTTCTGAAATGGTTGTCGCTTTTGTTCCATTTGATTTTGAAAATCTGAAAGATGGTGATCTCGTGAGTGTCATCGTCGCAGTTTTGGTTTGTTGTTGATGCCATTGTGGTCTGAATGGCTGCTGGAGTCGTTGATATTGTGTGAATGGTCTTTGTTGTATTTGTGTGGAGAATTGCGGTCGTGGTGATTGTTGAACATATACAGGTTGATATGTAGGTATTTGGTGCTGTATAGGTACGATTTGAGGTCCTATAGGTAATTGTCGCGAAATTGGTTTTACCTCGGTACGATTTAAATTATAAAGTCGTCTAGCGTAATAATTGGAGTTTTCCTCTTCAATTACATACGTCATAGCTGTTTCTAAATCTTTTGGTTGGCTAGTTTTAACGCGAAAACCTATTTCACCTATTATTTCTAATCCCATAATATAAACCCTGTGCGCTTTATTTTTATAAAATTTGTTTTTAAATTCCCTACTGTTCGCATCTTATTCTGTTAATTTAACTTTAGATAACAGATTTCTTAATTTTTTACTTTAATACCGAAATAATAGGAAGTCTCGAACAGTCCTCTGACCGTTGGTCGCAAAAGTTTGTTTCTAATAACTGTTTTAATATCCCAAGTAATAATATTTTCAGTTATACCTACTAATGTTTCCGCTCTACCCGTTAATTTAGGTAGAAATATTTGTAAAAGATGTGAATTAATTGAATCTTCTGGATATTTGTTCGCGAAAATCGTAATTAAATGTTCACAAGAAGCGATATATCTACTTAATGTATTTGGATTTCCCTCGAAATTTAGTAAAACATAAATGAGCGGGTGTAATGTCTTTAATCGATAGATTAGGCATGTTTGTAGTTTCACTATTTTTATCCGTAATATCTAAGTTACCAAACGCTTGCAACACGTCGTCTATCCCGACTTCTGTTATATAATTTTATTACAGGCTTGTATTTTAAAATATCACTTGTTACCAGGATAGTTTTGGTGCAAGGAATTTAATTAAAAATAAAATTGTACTTACAGTATGTAAATTGCAGAATTCGTGTTCATTTGAATTGTTTTTCTTCTTGTTTTCTTTTCCTTAACCTAGGTGGATGTCGATGCTAGACATCCTTCGGTGCCGATGCTAGGTGGCCTTTATAGATGTTAGATCCAGCGTAGAAAATTGTATTAACCGTTGAAACGGAACACCTTTTCACAAAAATTTTATTTCCAAAAAAATGTTGCAATTTCCGACTGACTGCGCCACTTAATAACTGATAAAAAGAATTTTACTTTTTAAAACGTTTATTAAGACAATTTTTTGACAACTAAATACGTCTGACCAATTTGAGGTCTGTATAAGAAGTGTTCTTACAATTTAATAATAGCATACAACTCTTAAAACTAACATAATAATCACATTGATATCAATGATCTTCTCACGGGAACGACCTTGCGTCGACATATAACTCGCTCATAAGTCGTCGAAGGGTCAAAACGTATCTTAACCGTTGGGAATTAAAAAGTGTCGTAAGAAAGCGTTAAAGTATTATATATAATACGAGCGGCACAGGAAATCGACGCACTCTTGGAGTTACCATTGCAACAAGAAGATCCTCTAGAAAAAGGTGAAAGTGATGTCACCGAAACGTCAGGAAGAAAGTTGTCCTTCTCAGGACGAAATCATCCAAACGCGGCGAAATATCCCGAAGAACAACGCTTCAACAAACGATCGCGAAAACATTCGACGAAATATATATATATATATATATAGTAAACCTAATCAGTAGGCGATTAAAGGTCTGTATATTACTTCAAAATATATGTATTTAAAAAACTCTACATGTTTCGGCTGTATATGCCTTTTTCAAGAGAATACAAAATATGAATGACAGGATATAAATGTCAAGTAATTAAGTTGCTATGGTTTAAATTATTCAAAGATACATTCTAGTAATAATAATAAATCATGCCTTAGTATTCCAAAAAATAGATAACAAGGTGTGAAAATATGTGTTGTTCGCTGCTAGCAATTTGTGTCTTCTTCTGGGTATGAACTTGTGTGTTGGTTGCTGCTGGCAGCTTGCGTCTCTCTATGGGTGTGTGGTTTTGTGTGAGAGCGTAAGTGTAGGGTTTTGTATGTCGGTGCGTTCGTGCGTGTGTTTAGTGATCGGTCGCATGAATTTAGAGAGGTCGGATAACCAGCCGTTGCGTAGGGCCGCCAACCCTTTCCTGACAACTTCTTTACAATTCCGTGCAGTACTTCGACGGTCTGACCCCCGCCCCAACGAGGCAAGGCGCAGACAGGCGAAGCGCACCCTGTACGGGGTTGCTCATCGCAACTAAGGGAACACTCTTAGTGGCTACCTCGGTCGACGATGGTCACACTTATGCCATCTTAACGTTTTCCGCCGAAGCGGGGGCATAGCACACACGTCGAACGTGTGTGTGCTGTTAACGGCAGCCTAGCCAGGTTGTCGCCCAGGACCGGTCCTAGTGGTGTGTGCATTGCGCGGCGACGAGATAGCGCCGCGTAGCATGGTTCCTCACTCTTGCTGGAAAGGCGGAATGGCACCTGACTGCCCAACGGGCAGACCCCCCTAGAGTTTTATAGCGCATATGCTAGGCTGCAACCCAGTAGAGGACCACATCAGCAAAAAACAGAAAACAGGGATAGGCAGGGAAAAGCAAGAGATGAGTTATTATTACGTATTCGGCGGAAAACGTTAAGATGGCATAAGTGTGACCATCGTCGACCGAGGTAGCCACTAAGAGTGTTCCCTTAGTTGCGATGAGCAACCCCGTACAGGGTGCGCTTCGCCTGTCTGCGCCTTGCCTCGTTGGGGCGGGGGTCAGACCGTCGAAGTACTGCACGGAATTGTAAAGAAGTTGTCGGGAAAGGGTTGGCGGCCCTACGCAACGGCTGGTTATCCGACCTCTCTAAATTCATGCGACCGATCACTAAACACACGCACGAACGCACCGAGATACAAAACCCTACACTTACGCTCTCACACAAAACCACACACCCATAGAGAGACGCAAGCTGCCAGCAGCAACCAACACACAAGTTCATACCCAGAAGGAGACACAAATTGCTAGCAGCGAACAACACATATTTTCACACCTTGTTATCTATTTTTTGGAATACTAAGGCATGATTTATTATTATTACTAGAATGTATCTTTGAATAATTTAAACCATAGCAACTTAATTACTTGACATTTATATCCTGTCATTCATATTTTGTATTCTCTTGAAAAAGGCGTATACAGCCGAAACATGTAGAGTTTTTTAAATACATATATTTTGAAGTAATATACAGACCTTTAATCGCCTACTGATTAGGTTTACCATATCATACCAAGGTCACGAAGTTATTATATATATATATATATATAGTATTTTCGTGACCTTGGTATGATAAGGTAAACTTAATTAGTCGGCGATTAAAGGTCTGGTTATTACTTCAAAATATATATATTTAAAATAATCCTACATGTTTCGGCAATGATGCCTTTGTCATTTATATTTTTTATATCCTTGACAAAGGCATCATTGCCGAAACATGTAGGATTATTTTAAATATATACACTTTGAAGTAATAACCAGACCTTTAATCGCCGACTAATTAAGTTTACCTTATATATATATATATATATATATATATATATATAACGTGTGTTCATTTGAAAAGTCAATCTAGGTTACTTTGAAATTTTGATATAATATATCTATTTTTTGGAATACTAAGGCATGATTTATTATTATTACTAGAATGTATTTTTGAATAATTTAAACCATAGCAACTTAATTACTTGACATTTATATCCTGTCATTTATATTTTGTATTCTCTTGATAAAGGCGAACTGCCGAAACATGTAGTTTTTTAAATACATATATTTTGAAGTAATATACAGACCTTTAATCGCCTACTGATTAGGTTTACCATATATATATATATATATATATATATATATATATATATATATATATATATATATATACTTTGAAGTAATAAACCAGACCTTTAATCGCCGACTATTAAGTTTACCATATCATATCAAGGTCACGAAAATATTATATTTTTATATATACAGGGCAATCCAAATTAAGTGTTCACCATTGGTAACTTTGTTATTATTAAAGATACAAGATTATTTAAATTAGCAAACTAGTAGTACTTTTAACGCTCTTTAAGATGGAAAAATTAAAAAAACAAATGAGCAGCGCGTTTTCGAGTTTTCCCGAAAAATATGTTTTTTTCAAATGGAAACCCCTGTATATTATATCATTTTCTGTTAGAAATTCAATTTTTAAACAAAAAATCTAATAAGAACTTTTTTACTGGGATTAAAAACACTTGAGTTATAATGTATAAACAAAAACAGCTAAATAATTTTTATAAACTTTATTTTATACATAAACATATCATTAAAAGAAAATAAAAATCACTGATTTTTTCATAGAAGATGTTCAAAAATACCACCTTGTTGTTCAATACATTTTTGAACACGTTTCTGAACTTGTCGAACTGCTTTTAGTATGGTCCTACCATCTATTTGGTTTATCTTTTCACTAACTGCAATTTTTAGGGCGTTTACGTTTTCGTACCTTTGCTTATAAATCTCTGTCTTTAAATAACCCCATAAAAAGAAATCAAGCGGTGTTAAATCTGGCGATCGGGGAGGCCACTGAATAGGACCATTTGTTCCTATCCATGAATTGTTAAAAATAGTATTTAAAATTTGATGAGTACCTCTGTAGTTGTGCGCAGGTGCGCCATCCTGCTGAAAATGCAGATTCTGTCTACTTATGAGATCAATATCGTCTAAGAAATTATTCAAAATTTCAGTCAAAAATTCTATGTACCTTTCACCAGTTAGAGTGCCCTCATAAAAGAAAGGACCAACAATCCTTGAACCAATTAAACCGCACCAAACATTAAAACTGTAACGGACTTGCGGGCGTCTTGGATGTACTAAAAGAAGATTTTCCTTTGACCAGTAATGATGATTTTTTGTATTGTACATTCCAGAATTTGAGAAATTTGATTCATCGGTCCATAAAATATAACGAAAGTTGTTTACATTTTGGCGACAAAAGTTAAGATACCTACCAGTGGCAAAAAAACATTCTTCTCTCTGGATCCCCTGGCAAGAAAACTTGAACTGGTTTGTACTTATAAGGAATGAATTTGTGTTTCTTCAGAATCCTATGCACAGTACCGTGACTCAAATCAGATTCCTTGATAATATCTAGTATGGAATTCTCACGGTTGGCCTCAAAATATGCAAGAACTAGAATTTCCGTGGCCTCCTTCTTGTTCTTGTTTTGGCAAAAACACTCTCATTGCCTCTAAATTTTCGGTACAGTCTCAGAAAAAATTGCTCATTTGGTTGTGTTCGGAGTGGATATAATTCAGCGTAGTGTTCTTTTGCCCTCCGAGAGGATTTTCTGCACACTAAATAAGATTCTAACATATCACACTTTTCTGCATGGGTAAAAATCATTTTTTTGTCAAATTAATAACTAGCAAAATGAAATTTATGAGTGAAAGACTAATAAAACTGTACTAATATTTGACGTTTACTAGAAAGAATTAACGTCGTTATCATAGAAACATAGAAATGCACTTGACTTAGCTGTTTTTGTTTATTCACTATAACTCAAGTATTTTTAATCCCAGTAAAAAATTTCTTATAAGATTTTTTGTTTAAAAATTGAATTTCTAACAGAAAATGATATAATATACAGGGGTTTCCATTTGAAAAAAACATATTTTTCGGGAAAACTCGAAAACGCGCTGCTCTTTTTTTTTTAATTCTTCCATCTTAAAGAGCGTTAAAAGTACTACTAGTTTGCTAATTTAAACAATCTTGTATCTTTAATAATAACAAAGTTACCAATGGTGAAACACTTAATTTGGATTGCCCTGTATATATATATATATAATATTTTCGTTTTTTCCCATAAAGCGTATAGCAAAAAAGTAATCTTTAGATAATTCTGAGTGAAATTGCTGAAGAGACCATAGCTCCAAATCCGATTTAGAGCTATGGTCTCTTCAGCAATTTCACTCAGAATTATCTAAAGATTACTTTTTTGCTATACGCTTTATGGGAAAAAACGTTCCACGAAATTGACCCACCCCAATATATATATATATATATATATATATGGTAAACTTAATAAGTCGGCGATTAAAGGTCTGGTTTATTACTTCAAAGTATATATATTTAAAACAACCCCAAATATATATATATATATATATACATATACTTTGAAGTAATAAACCAGACCTTTAATCGCCGACTATTAAGTTTACCATATCATATCAAGGTCACGAAAATATTATATTTATATATATATATATATACAGGTTCGGTCTACAATCATCTTGCATGCGGCTTCCCATACATAAGGCGTGAGAAGTTGCCAAACCGTACCTACCTAACAAATATACATACGAGAGCCGGCAAGTAGACCTTTAGAGAAATAAAAATGTTCTTCTAGATTAGTGGTTTGCCGAAGCAGATGTGATAGACAACGTACTTTAATTTTACCAGTACTTTTGTTGGAGAATTGACAAATGAATATGAATGTATTCCGTAATAGTGATATACTATACAGCTATGCACATGTACAATATTGTTAACAACGAGCGCAAAAAACATAATTTGAGAATCTTTTAGGTAAATAGTCATTAAATACAAGCTGTAAAAAATAGTAAATGTATACTACCAAAGTAGACGTATTGAAGTAAGAGAAAAAAAAATGCTCTTCTAAAGGCAATAAATTTTAAAATAAAATAGATAAAAAAAATAAAGAAAATTCTTGGAAAACAAAATGAAAAAATTCAATAAATATAATTTCTGGGGAAACAGGAAGAGTACGATAAACTAAAAGAATAATTCTAAATAATGGAAATTAAAATATACTTCTAAAATAAACGGAATTCTTGAAAAACCAAATTAAAACTTCTCAATTAATCAAATGTTCGAATAATCCACCTCTTTGCTCCTGACAGTACGCAAGTCTATGATAAAAATTATTTCGTACATTCGAAAACATTTCCGGGGTTATCGTATTTGCACAATCAACAATTTTTTGTCGTAGTTCCCCAAGATTGCGTGCTCGATTGTGCTGATGACTATACAGGGTTTGTTTTACATACCCCCAAAAAAAGAAATCCAGGGGCGTTAGGTCGGGAGATCGTGGCGGCCAAACAATTGTACCAACGGAACTTATTAGACGTTCATGAAATGTTTCCCTTAAAAATGCTTGAACCAGGCGAGCAGTATGGGCAGGACAGTTATCCTGCTGGAGCCAGATATCGTCAAAATTAACCTCAAGGGCACGAAGAGCTGGTATAATTTCATTTTGCAGCATTTGCAAATATTTAGCTGCTGTTAAGGTGCCGTCAATAATAAAAGGACCAATGATGTGATCCCCCAAAATGCCGGTCCACACGTTCAATTTTTGGGGATACTGGGTACGCAGAGGTAGATAGATATGACAATTTGCTTTAGACCAATATCTTGTAGCCATTGGATTATGACGCCCATGTAAATAAAAGGATGATTCGTCCGTAAACAAAATATTTGCAATAAAATTGTTATTGGCAATGACCTTCTCCATAACCTGTTCGCAAAATGCAACGCGTTTTGATTCATCGTGAGGAAATATTTCTTGACGTTTTTGAATTTTAAAGCTACGGTATCCTTGCCTATTCAAGATTTTTCTTACAGTTCTCGCTGGTATATTGACTTGTTCGGCAATTTGGCGCGATGAGCATGGTTCATTATGTTCAACCGCGCTACATACTAAAACTTCCCGTTCTTCTCTTCCTTCATTCAATACGCGCATTCTAGGTACCTTATTTATCATTTTCGACAATTTTGCACACACCCAGTAGCTTCAAACTTATGAACAATACTCATTATTGTTGGTATTGTAGGCACAGGTTTATTTTGGAAAGAAAAAATGAATCGCCCTACTACCTCTTGAGCAGTACTACCAGAGTAGTACCACTTAATAATTTGTATCCTTTCCTCGTTTGTATAAACCAACATATTGAATAAAAACTATAAAAACAGGCCAAAATCAAATAATACAAAATATAACTGCCAATTAGAAACAAATTAAATTCAACAATAAAATTAATAAATGTGAAGTAGGTAATTGTTATAATATTAACTTCAGATACTTTTTAAGAATATCACGAACGTGAATAATAATATAAAAATGAAGAAAACAACCACCAACATGCACAATATCTCTTATGATCGAAATGATTGTATCGACCTGTCTTTAAGGGTTCCCACTACTTTTCTCGAACTTGCGCACTTGTGTATTTAACTTGGCAACTACGTTCGTTTATATACATGGACTTGTAGCTCGCATTTAAGGTAAAAACGGGCCAAACGTGTATATATATATAATAACTTCGTGACCTTGGTATGATATGGTAAACCTAATCAGTAGGCGATTAAAGGTCTGTATATTACTTCAAAATATATGTATTTAAAAAACTCTACATGTTTCGGCAGTTCGCCTTTATCAAGAGAATACAAAATATAAATCTATTATAATCTATTTATATTTTGTATTCTCTTGATAAAGGCGAACTGCCGAAACATATAGAGTTTCTTAAATACATATATTTTGAAGTAATATACAGACCTTTAATCGCCTACTGATTAGGTTTACTATATATATATATATATATATATATATATATATATATATATATAAATATAATATTTTCGTGATATATATATATATATATACAGTGGCGGCTGGCGCATAAGCGCTGCAGTGCTGCAGAGCTCCCAAAAAATTGGGCGGGCGAACCTGTATTAGTTATAACTAGTTTTCTTTTACATAATTTTTCCGACATTTCTGATGTTTATAAAAGCGTAACATATTGTTGTGAAAATTCTCCCCCTGTATGTCAAAAAATTTGCATATTTTTCTACATCATCCTGTAGAGGACATCAAACCCTACAATTTGACACCTCAATCATCAAAATCCGATCAGTAGAAGAGAATGAGATATTCGCTTCCGAAATTCCAACACTTAACGCCGGTTATATACCTATAGTATATTATCAAATAATATACAATAGGCGACCAGTGGAATAACCAACCTAATTCGCGCGATCGCTCACTTGTTCCTTATCTGATCCACACGTACGTGCACTCAGAGCTCTTTCAAACACCCGCGCGCACCCCGCTACCCCCGCGGTTGTCTTAAACCAATGCGTGATTTTACCAAGCATGTTCGCTGCATTTACACCAGCGCCGAGGGCGATATGATTCGGTATCTAAAGTGATATTATAAAGAGGAAACATTTGTGTTTTTGTATGTATGTTTGTAATGCTTTCACACAAAAACTACTGGACCGATTTCAAAAATTCTTTCACCATTAGAAAGCTGCATTTTCACTGAGTGACATAGGCTATATTACATTTTCAAAAAAAAAAGATATCCCCAATAAAAATGCATTAATGTAACCCAAGGTGTGAAAAAATTAGTCACAAAAAATCTGCCATCGCGTACGCTGCGGAAACTATTGTTGATAGAACAAAAAAATGTTCTACAGTATTATAGAACGTATTAATATCTACAAAAAAGTCCGCGAAACCATATGTCCAACTACTGTAGTTATGCCACTATAACTACTTTTTTACATTTTAAAAGTTAATAAAAGTGCCGACAATAATCAAACCATATTATCCATACCTCTGTATTATTTCTTATCCTATTAAATGATATTTTATTAAAGACCATTTCAATACCAGTAAAATACTTTTTAAATTATTAAAATCGGACATTCCATTCAAAAGATATAACGAATTTAAAAATGTCAATCTAAAGAAAATAATGTTATAATATAATGTAGTAGTATTGCGATGGCCATATTCATTTTGTTTGTAATAAATTGACAATCGAAAAATTATAACTGGAATAAGAATAGTATTGGCAGAAGGAACGATAACAAGTTCAATGAGAATTAAAAGTAATAGGAAACAAGCACAGAGAAGCTGTTATAGAAAGAAGTTAAACATAAAGTGATATAAAATCCAAAAATTAAAGATCACAAGAAAGGAAGATTAAATATTTAAGAGAATACACTCACTATTGTATTTATTCAAGGTAGGATCGAAGAAAAGACAACATATACGATACAAATTTTATTAAAAGAATTTAAATAACACTGAGATATTTGAAAGATGACGTTTTCGAAGTAATTTCGACAATGTGTCAAAAGCCAAGTGACAGGAACATTATTAAAATAGCGGGTTACATTGTTTATAAGTTATGTTAAATTAGTAAATGGACTAAACAGATTTAATAAGCGATGAGCCACCACCAGAAAAACGCAAACGTCCAAATAACAGCAGATTTAATCATCGAATTTCGGCTTTAGAGGTGTGTGATGTTATTCTAAATTGTGCAAAAGATCGATTTCATTTTAAAGAGCATCTAGTAGTGGCATCACTTTTTTTTTCGGAATGCTTTGGAGAGTATTGCAGTAAATTTCCTGAGGACAAACTCACTTCCGCATGCTCCTATTATCCCACCCTTGATAAAGAAAGATTACGAACTGAATTGTCTGTTATTTACTCAAGAACTGATCTTTAAAAGGCGCACTACCTCTTCTAAAATTTTTAATAAAAAACAATCTGGGAGATACGTTGAAGGAGACTAGAAAATTATTAGAAATTGTAATAACAACTCCCATGACAACATCAGAGGCCGAACGATGCTTTTCAACACTAAATCGAATTAAGACGTTTCTCAGAAATTCAATGACCGAAGATCGTTTAACATCTCTTTCCATGCTATCTATCGAAAAAAAGTTTATCTCCGAAATAGACAATTTTAATGACAAAGTGATAACAAAATTTGAAAATCGAAAAGAACGTAGAATATATTTAATTTATAAGAAATAATTTGTTAGTAAAGTAGTGCTTAGTGACTCTTATTTTTTTGTGTGACAATTGACAATCGTTCCAGAAATACATTACTTCAGTGCGGAAGGCGAAGAAAGCACGATAAGATCGATGGGAGACAACCTCTTACTGCCCGTGCAAGGTAAATTTTTTTGTAAAACTTGCAGAACACCTTAAAATTTTTAGCACGAGCCGCCACTGTATATATATATTTATATAATATTTTCGTGATCTTGGTATGATATGGTAAACTTAATAAGTCGGCGATTAAAGGTCTGGTCTATTACTTCAAAGTATATATATCCAAAACAACCCTACATGTTTCGGCAATGATGCCTTTGTCAAGGAAATAAAAAATATAAATATATTTATATACTTATATATACTTATATTTTTATACTTATATTTTTTATTTCCTTGAGAAAGGCATCATTGCCGAAACATGTAGGGTTGTTTTGGATATATATACTTTGAAGTAATAAACCAGACCTTTAATCGCCGACTTATTAGTTTACTATATATATATATATTCTGGTCTGGTTATTACTTCAAAGTGTATATATTTAAAATAATCCTACATGTTTCGGCAATGATGCCTTTGTCAAGGATATAAAAAATATAAATGACAGAATATAAATGTCAAGTAATTGAGTTGCTATGGTTTAAATTATTCAAAGATACATTCAAATAGTAATAATAAATCATGCCTTAGTATTCCAAAAAATAGATAGCAAGGTGAGAACAGATGTGTTGTTCGCTGCTAGCAGCTTGTGTCTTTTTCTGGGTAAGAATTTGTGTGTTGGTTGCTGCTGACAGCTTGCGTGTCTTTGGGTGTGTGATTTTGTGTTTGTGTAAGAGCGTAAGTATAGGGTTTTGTATGATGGTGCGCTCGTGCGTGTGTTAAGTGACCGGTCACGTAAATTAGAGAGATCGGATAACCAGCCGGTGCGTAGGGCCGCCAACCCTTTCCCGACAAAAAGGGAAAGGGTTGGCGGCCCTACGCAGGCCCTAGTCTTTTGCTTCGTAAATCTATCATTGACAAAGTGGTTACACAGAAACGCATGCGTCTGGTAGTTGAAGCAAAAGCTGGGAAATACGTACTGTGTGTCCATGCATATACAGATACAAATTTGTTTTTATACAGATTTGTATTATTTTGTATCAAAGCTTGATGTGAATTATCGCATCGACATGCAACTTATTTTTTTTTTGCTATACTACGCCACCTGGCGACGAGTTAATGGACTCACAGTAATATGCGTATTTTTTTCTTCTTTCCCAGTAATAGCTTTGCTATTCGAGAAGAAACACTTTGCACCGGCGTGGTCGGTTTTGTCCGTCAGATGGCATGAGGTTATCTGATGTCTTCGGATAGGACAAAACTTACTACATGACCGCAAGTGTACCTATAGTCTTTTGCTTCGTAAATCTATCATTGACAAAGTGGTTACACAGAAACGCATGCGTCTGGTAGTTGAAGCAAAAGCTGGTAAATACGTACTGTGTGTCCATGCATATACAGATACAAATTTATTTTTATACAGATTTGTATTATTTTGTATCAAAGCTTGATGTGAATGATCGCATCGACATGCAACTTGTTTTTTTTTAGTTAAGATTGTTTTAATTTTTTTGATGTTATCTTTTCTGTATTGAGTATGTGATAGTTTTACTGCCCTATCAGTCAGATTATTTATAATCATTTTATTGAATACTGTAGGAGCATTTGAGTGGTAATTCATATATCGAAAAGAAGCTGTGGGTTTATTATACCAATTTGTATAAATAGTACCCTGTCTATCATAGCTCAAAGAAATATCAAGAAAATTAATACTGTTATTAAATTCTTCTTCAATAGTGAATTTTAATTTGTTGTGAAAATTGTTGAATTTATTTAAGAGATAGTTTATTTTGTTGGTCGGAATACATATTATGATATCATCAACATATCTTTTGAAAAAAATGGGGTGGAGGTCTAATGAATTGATAACGTTTTGTTCTAAATGTTCCATTACTAGATTTGCAATAGGAGCAGCTAAAGGAGAGCCCATGGCAATACCAAATGTTTGACTATAAAAAGAATTTTTGTATTGAAAATATGTGTTATCGAGACAGAAGTGTATACCTCTAATAAATTCGTTTTTATTTAGTGATGTGTGTGGACTAATTTCATCCCATTTGGATTCTATTATGTTTATAGCTAGATCTGTAGGAATGTTAGTATATAAAGATTCTACATCAAGTGATATAATTTTGTGATTAGTTGGTACTTTTTGTTCCTTGATGAAATTTTGAAATTGCCATGAGTCTTTGGTATGATATTCAGTTTTTCCTAACATCTTAGATATGCTATCACCTAGGAATTTTGCTATATTATAAGAAGGGGCTTGTATGTTAGATACTATTGGTCTTAAAGGGATATTATTTTTGTGAATTTTAGGTAAACCATATATTGAAGGAGGGTGGGAATTAAAAATGCGAAGTTTGTTTTTAGTGTTGAAATCTATTAGGTTTAGTCTATGCCATTTATTTATTAAGTTATTATTTTCTTTCTGAGTTTTCTCTGTTGGATTATTTCTTTCTTTTTTATAGGTGAATTTATCGTCTAATAGTTTTTCTATTTTTTGTTCATATTCCTCTTTAAGAATGATCACTGTTTTATTTGATTTATCTGCTGTTGCTATTATAATATGAGGGTCGTCTTGGATAAATCTTTTTGTTTCTTTAATGAACTTATTCATATATAGATTTGATATATGTTTTTTATTATTTACTTTCTTATGTTTATGGTTAGTGATTATATTACAGATTTTGTTACGTATTTCATTCTGTTTGTCTTGTGGTAAATTTTGTATTCCTGTTTCAATGTTAGCTATATAGTCATTAATGGGTATTTTATTAGGTGGCATATTAAATTTTGGTCCTAGACTAAGTATGTATTTAACATTATCAGAAATATTTATATTGGTTAAATTGATAATCCAGTTATTGTTAATTTTGTAATTTATTTCTAAGTGTTGTTTCTTCCTTAGTTTATCTACTTTGTTTTTTTAATTTATTTTTGTTTGTTAGGAAATGATTATTGTAAATTTTAGATTCTATTTTTTCGAAGCTATTTAAAAGTTGAGGAGATAATTTCTGTATGATAATATTTTTCAAGTTTGAAATAATTTGATTGAATGTATTTATGTTACAAATGGTTTGGGATATTGTGATGTTTAAAATTTGTAGGTAACAGGAATTCATAATTTTTTGAAATTTAGTTTCTAGTTTTGAAATAGTGAAATGA
Source organism: Melolontha melolontha (assembly GCA_935421215.2). Lineage (NCBI taxonomy): Eukaryota > Metazoa > Arthropoda > Insecta > Coleoptera > Scarabaeidae > Melolontha > Melolontha melolontha. The sequence goes on along the minus strand of OW285237.1, from coordinate 119,770,793 downwards.
AATCTGTGAAGTTTTTTCATTTTTATAAATGTAGGTGTTATTTGTAACGATCTGCATCTTACCAAAAAATTTCTTCTGTTAATCTGGTTTGCCAGTTTTTTTCTAATTTTCATGTATTCTTTGAAGATTTTCTGGTTTTCTTCGTTTACATAATTGTATATTTCATGATGTAATGCAATGCACACACCACTAGGACCGGTCCTGGGCGGCAACCTGGCTAGGCTGCCGTTAACAGCACACACACGTTCGACGTGTGTGCAGTGCCCCCGCCTTGGCGGAAAACGTTAAGATGGCACTAAGTGTGACCGTCGTCGACCGAAGTAGCCGCTAAGAGTGTTCCCTCGGTTGGCGATGAGCAACCTCGTGCAGGGTTCGCTTCGCTGGTCTGCGCCTTGCCTCGATGGGGCGAGGGTCGGGCCGTCGAAGTACTGCACGAAAAAGTAAAGAAGTTGCCGGGAAAGGGTTGGCGGCCCTGCGCAACGGCTGGTTATCCGATCTCTCTAAATTTACGCGACCTGTCACTAAACACACGCACGAGCGCGCCAACATACAAAACCCTACACTTACGCTCTCACACAAACACAAAACCACACACCCAAAGAGAGACGCAAGCGCCAGCAGCAACCAACACACAAGTTCATACCCAGAAAGAGACACAAGCTGCTAGCAGCGAACAACACATATGTTCACACCTTGCTATCTGTTTTTGGAATACTAAGGCATAATTTATTATTATCAATTGGAATGTATCTTTGAATAATTTAAACCATAGCAACTCAATTATTTGACATTTGTATTCTGTCATTTATATTTTATATCGTTGATAAAGGCATCATTGCCGAAACATGTAGGGTTGTTTTAAATATATATACTTTGAAGTAAACCAGACCTTTAATCGCCGACTGATTAATTTACCATATCATACCAAGGTCACGAAAATATTATATATATATATATATACCATGTGTCCCCGGATGGAGTTGACAAGAGGAAAAAAAATTTTATTATTGATTTTAGGACAAAAAGTCATTCTTTATAAAAAGTTCTGCTTGTTGAGTAGATATATTAACCATCGGAAAATCTAAGATTAAAGGTACAGAATGTCCAAAAACTAAGATAGCATAAAAATGCTTCAACAGAAGAGTATCATTTATTGCATGTTTTGTAGTTTAAGTACAAAATTTCAATTAATTAAAGTCAACAAAAATTACTCTACAAGGCCACCTCCAACTTCCACACATACCTCCGCCCTTTTAATAAATTCACCATAGACTTTGCGTATGGTTTGTGGTACATTTATCTCATTCACTGCATCCTGTATTCGTGCTTTTAGTATTTCCCGATCATGTGGCAGGTCATTTCCGTAAACTTTTTGCTTTAATGTACCCCACAAAAAAAAATCAAGTGGTGTCAGGTCAGGTGATCTAGCAGGAAAATTTATTGGTCCAAATCTACCCATCCATCTGTCTCCGAACTGATCTGTCAACCACTGCCGTACCAAAAGCGTCGCATGAGCAGGGCATCCGTCTTGTTGCCAGAAAATGTTACGCCGAATTTCTAGCGGTAAATTATGTAGAAATGGTAATAGATAAGTTTCTAAAAGACGCACATAAACGTGTTGATTCAAGTTCTCGTCAATAAAATATGGTCCAACGATTCGATCGTAAAAAATTCCGCACCAAACATTTACTTTTTTATAACGTTGACTTCGTTTTTGAATGACGTAGTTTGGATTATGAAAAGCCCAATAGCGACTGTTTTGTGATGAAACGTGACCATTGGTGCAGAAGGTTGCTTCATCAGTAAAAAATATCATTCTATGAAAACGTGTATCTACGAGGTATTTCTCACCAACCCATAAACAAAAATCCAATCGCTTCTCTTCATCTCCATTTTCAAGTGTATGTCGGAACTGTGGTTTAAACGGTCGAACTTTGTTTTCTTTATAAATTCTCTGCAAATGAGATTTACTAATATTCAGTCTTTGTGATCGTTTCCGTAAGGATAATGTTGGTGTTTCTATCACTGAATCTACTGCCAAAAGTGTAGCCGTATCGTCTTCATTGTATTTTTTCTTGAGTTTCTTAACATTTACTACAGATACAGTTAAATCAAATTTCTGCACAAGTTTGCGCAGTGCTTCGCGCGATACTGCCGTGTTTGGGAATTTGTCGTGAAACATGTCTATAGCGTATCGATAAGATACGTTTCCAATTCCATAACATTTAATCAATAAATACGTTCTCTGATAGTTAACATTTTGCAAATCCATCGGATAATAACTGACAAATCTACAATTAATGACGTTTTACAGTACAATATTGTTATACGTTACAACAACCTTTGATCGCCAAAATTAAAGGACTTTTTCTATTGAAGCATTTTCATGTTATCTTAATTTGTGGACATTATGTACATTTAATCTTAGATTTTCCGATGGTTAATTTATCTACTCAACAAGCAGAACTTTTTGTAAAGAATGACTTTTTGTCGTAAAATCAATAATAAAATTTTTTTTCCTCTTGTCAACTCCATCCAGGGACACACGGTATATATACATAATCCCACAAAATATCTTACGAGTTTGTTTTGACATTTTTAAATTTGATTTAATTTATTTATAATATTTAGTTAAAATAAAATCAGTAAATATTTTTATTTATTACACTATGTACAAGAAAGCTACTTTAATAATTAATATCATAGCTCAAAATTCCAAGGAATACAAACAACTCCATCGGATAAAACTGAGTAATATGTACAAATATTCAATTGGAGATTCATCAGATCCTGCAATTTCTCCTTATTTTCAATTAATTTCTTGCAACATTCGATCATCAAATCAGGTGTGACGTTATCATCTTTATGCAAGGATTCCAAATGAAATTCTCTCAAACATTGTTCACGTAATAACTGTTCAACGTGTTTATTTCTAAAGAGAAGAAATTTCGTTAATATTATAAATAAAAATTAGAACATACAGCATTACGTTGTATATGTTTTTAGTCTATTAGATGCCTCTTGCATATGTTCCGAGATGAAATTCACTAGAAGTGAACCTGGACATGACGATGGAACTATAAACTGCCCTGTAGGTGAAACCATTAAAGGACCAGCTTCCCTGCAAATCATATATCAAAAAAAATACAATTATACGAAAAAGTATAGTACAGTTTAATATAATGTATCGAATCCACGGTTGGCTCTTGGTGAAACATAATGAATGATTTACTAAAGAAAACACTCGGTATATTTGTTTCACAAAATATATTTATTAGATCTCTAACATATGTTTCGACTTTTCAGTCATTATCAAAGAGTTTTTAAACTAAAGTAAAAAGTACACTTCTACCATTATTTATGAGTTTTTACAAGATTTTATGACGGCATCAATGGTAGGGGTGTTGAAAAAATCCAGTTGTGTATTTGTGACATGTCTATTAAGATTTATGGCTTTTTTAATTTCTAATATTTCGAGGACGTCGAGCCTTTTTCCTTTATTACAAGTATGTAAAAGTTTAAAATTACTGGTATTGAACAAATGTGTATTTACAATGCAATGTTCGGCGAATCCCGTATTCATATTACCATAAAGAATAGAACTTCTATGCTCTTTTATCCGTTCTTTTATTGAGCGTCCTGATTGGCCGATGTATATCGCATCACAATCACTGCAACTTAATTCGTACACACCTGACTTATCACACAATTCTGTTTTTTCTTTATTATTTACTAAAATATTTCCTAGATTGACTTTATTCACTTGGATGACATTTAACCCTAATTTATTCAGTTTATTAGAAACTTTATTGCTAACCCCAGGTATATAGTTGAGTGTGTGAAATGTTTTATTCGTTTTTGTATATGTGTGCCCGTAGTAAAAATTCTTCGTAAGGATAGTACGTTGTTTTTTGATAATCATTTTATCTATAAATTCTGTTTTATATCCGTTGTTTCTAGCTATTGTTTTTATGGTGGTTACTTCTTTTTCGTAATTCTCATTATTTAAAGGGAAATTAATCAGTCTATGTATAAAACTATGAAACACTGCCATTTTTATATTCCAAGTTTGACTGGAATTTGCCAGGATTACTGTATCCGTTGTAGTGGGTTTTCTAAATATATCAAACTCGAATCGTTTATCCTTTCTTGTTAATTTTAAGTCTAAAAAAATTTAGCGTTCCGTCTAACTCTTTTTCTATAGTGAATTGTATTTTATTGTTAAGAGATTTTAAATACTTGAGAAATTGTTCTAGTTGTCTATCTGTGCCTGTGCCTGTGGTCAGGCACAGATAGACAACTAGACCAATTTCTCAAGTATTTAAATTCTCTTAACAATAAAATACAATTCACTATAGAAAAAGAGTTAGACGGAACGCTAAATTTTTTAGACTTAAAATTAACAAGAAAGGATAAACGATTCGAGTTTGATATATTTAGAAAACCCACTACAACGGATACAGTAATCCTGGCAAATTCCAGTCAATCTTGGAATATAAAAATGGCAGCGTTTCATAGTTTTATACATAGACTGATTAATTTCCCTTTAAATAATGAGAATTATGAAAAAGAAGTAACCACCATAAAAACAATAGCTAGAAACAACGGATATAAAACAGAATTTATAGATAAAATGATTATCAAAAAACAACGTACTATCCTTATGAAGAATTTTTACTACGGGCACACATATACAAAAACGAATAAAACATTTCACACACTCAACTATATACCTGGGGTTAGCAATAAAGTTTCTAATAAACTGAATAAATTAGGGTTAAATGTCATCCAAGTGAATAAAGTCAATCTAGGAAATATTTTAGTAAATAATAAAGAAAAAACAGAATTGTGTGATAAGTCAGGTGTGTACGAATTAAGTTGCAGTGATTGTGATGCGATATACATCGGCCAATCAGGACGCTCAATAAAAGAACGGATAAAAGAGCATAGAAGTTCTATTCTTTATGGTAATATGAATACGGGATTCGCCGAACATTGCATTGTAAATACACATTTGTTCAATACCAGTAATTTTAAACTTTTACGTACTTGTAATAAAGGAAAAAGGCTCGACTTCCTCGAAATATTAGAAATTAAAAAAGCCATAAAACTTAATAGACATGTCACAAATACACAACTGGATTTTTTCAACACCCCTACCATTGATGCCGTCATAAAATCTTGTAAAAACTCATAAATAATGGTAGAAGTGTACTTTTTACTTTAGTTTAAAAACTCTTTGATAATGACTGAAAAGTCGAAACATATGTTAGAGATCTAATATATATATTTTGTGAAACAAATATACCGAGTGTTTTCTTTAGTAAATTAGTACAGTTTATACAGTTTATAAAGTATTGTAATTGAGTTGTATGTATTGTATATTTTAGACAATTCTCATATATCTTTGATGAATTTTTAGGGTTTCAATTACACAAAAACAGTTTTGAATTTGTAAACCATTAGTGAATTTATGTGAATATTTTATTTAATTCTTGTTAACACGAATAGATTCAAGGATTATAAAGCTCTTATATATCTTATATCTTCCACCCTTTGCCTTAATTACTTCCGCGATTCTGGCTTTCATGCTGATCACGCAAGATATAATAATTTATTAAATTTTTTCATTAGATTCAAATCTAATAAGAATTTTATTTAAATTCTGGGTGAAGGCAAAAAATTAGAAGACAAAATAATGAAACCAATCTCAAAATGAAGTAAATTTATTGTACTGCCGACGTAGATAATTATTTTTTCACATAATCACCATTTAGTGCAACACATTTCTACAAAGCTAAATCCATTTCTTCCGTCCATCTATGAAAAAACTTTCTCCGTAACTGTTGATCCAATTGCGCCTGAACTTCAGTATCTAGTGTGTACATTCTGCAACTTTGGAAACAACCAGAAATCTGAAGGTGCCAAATCAGGACTGTACAGGGGGGGGGGGGGAACAATCGTGAATCTCAGACTCGTCACTGTCTTCATTATTCCATTGCTGTAATGCGGCGTCGTTGAAGTCAAAGATTTTCGTTCTCTCCGAATATGATTCTTTAATGATCGTAAAGTTTTGCAGTATCTTATTGAATTAATCATTGACTACTCTCACTGATACTGATCGACATTATCGCTTTTCGTCAAACCCCTCCATTCCGCTTCTATAACAGAGTTTTGCACGTCAAACTCACATATTCTTCACATACAATCAAAACACATACAATCGTTGTCATAAACAGCTTTCAAACGCCTGTAAATTTCAATGAGCGAGCAACCTTCCAGCTTGATTATGTGCTCCTTAATAAGCAACTTAAGGCATTTCTAATAACTCGAATCCAGGTCCTATGTAGCGCAGAGGATAGAGCGTTAGTCTAGACAACTAAATGTCGTGGGTTCGGGTCCCACCTTAGGACGAAATTTTTAAATAAATATTTCGTAAAATTAGCGTTGTAATTGTAGATAGCAATATTTACATTTCACATTACTTCGCGAAATAAGATCTAATTTAAAATAGTTAATACAGCCGAATTTCCAAGATTTCAAATTTTATATATATTAATTGTACGGCTAGGAAATAGATTATTATTAAATAGCTAATGGATGAAATATTTAGCAAAAATTCCACCGATGACAGGATATATTTATGTGCTCCTTAATAAGTAACTTAAGGCATTTCTAATAACTCGAATCCAAGTCCTATGTAGCGCAGAGGATAGAGCGTTAGTCTAGAGAACTAAAGGTCGTGGGTTCGAGTCCCACCTTAAGACGAAATTTTTAAATAAAAATTTCGTAAAATTAGTGTTCTAATTGCAGATAGCAATATTTACATTTCAAAAATTATTTCTTGGAGACTGTGGTTAAGTAAAAACTTGAAAAGGTATATAACCCCTTACCACAATTATTAATCGTATCCTTAATACGTATTTCGATAACTAAGTTGTCATCATCAGTAGGTAAAAACCACTAATTAAAAAGTCGCACATGGGGCACAGTAAAGCTAGATAACCGCTTACGCAACAACTACTTTACACCGCGTCCACGTATAGACTAATTTTACCATGCAAATATAAACTAGGAAAAGGTCGAAGAGCACTTACCTCTTAAGGAAAAAAGGGCCTACACATATGTTTATTCTCCGAGTTGAAATATCTCGAACGAAAGACCGGCAAACATTCTTTTCTTAAGGGAACGGCACTAAACATGTCCTAATAACTTCAATTTTAAAACGACGATGACATAATTATGGTAATAAAAATGAAAAGAGACAACTGAAAGGAATCGGTGATCTATCGCTATTCATGGAATTTTGTTTATTTTTCGCGATACATATACTTTCATAAGCATCAAGTTCGTGGGGTTTATTAATTCCTTTGACCAACTTCAACCCTGTAATCGATACATTGTGTAGTGTGCTTAAAGCGTGGTTCGCTACATTCGATTTATCCGGTCTATTGTATTTAATATGTGATATGTGTTCTTTAAAACGGGTTATTATTGGTCGTTTAGTTTGGCCTATATATTTCAATTACAATCCTCGCAACTAATTTCGTATATACCTGATTTCGAATTGAAGTTAACTCTATCTTTAGTATTCCCTAGGGGACTTTTGATAGTATTTTCGGACCGAAAGGCAACTTGGAGACCTCTTTCTTTCACAACTTTATTAATGTTTTTCGTGACGGGGTGGTATGGTAAACACATGTACTTTTTCTCCTGGTTACTTTGAGATATCAAACTTGTGGATTCGCGGATTGTATTTTTTATTTTTGTTTTTCTAATTAATTTATTGATTATTTCTATGCCAAAGCCATTGTATTTTGCGATATTTTTAATGAACTCCAGTTCTATTTCATATCTCTCCTTTGTTAACGGAAAATTTAGTATCCGATTGACTAAGAAATTAAAGAAAGCTGTCTTATGTTGATAACTATGATTTAAATCCGGTGATGAATCTATTAACATTGGTTTCTTTCCGGAAAATATCGATTTCTATTTTATGTTTATTCTTAATCAGTAAAGTATCTAAAAATGGTATCTTGCCGTTGTGTTCCTTTTCCACTGTAAATTTAATCGTCAGAAATTTCAAATTTAATTGATTAACGAACATGTCTAATTCGCATTTCCGTGTATCAAAAATCGCGAGAATGTCATCTACATACCTAATCCAGACTCTCGGGAAATATTTAGCGCTATTTTTAAATTCTACTTCAAATTGACTCATGAATAAATTGGCTATGAAAGGAGCTAGGCAGTTACCCATTGTTGTGCCCTGTTTCTGTTCATAAAATTTTTCTCCTACTTGGAAACAATTTTGCGTCATGCACAGAGTTGTCAATCTCATGTATTCTTTTATTTTTGAAGATCCGATGTTATTCTTGTGGAGCAAGTTTTCTAAATATTTCATAGTCTCTGGAATAGGTACCGAGGGGAATAAAGACGTTACTTCGAATGAAACTAAAATTTCCCCGGTTTCCAGTTCACAATCTTTAATTAATTTAGCAAATTCTAAGGAATTACTGACTGACAAATTTTCTGGTTTGACGGGTAAATTTTTAAATTCATTCACTAACCATTTGGAAATCAAGTAAGTCGGTGAGTTGATACCTGAAACTATAGGTCTCATCGAGTTACCTGGTTTATGAATCTTGGGTAAACAATACATTCTTGGTACTACAGGATTACTAACATTCAATTTATACTTTTGGGTAGAAGTTATTAAAATGGGACATTTCTTAATCGCGTCTTTTGTGTCACTAATCATTTTAGGTAACGGGTTTCTCTTAATTTCTACATACGGACCTTCGGCAATTAAATTTTTTACTCTTTGAAAATAGTCGGTTTTGTCCATAATTAGGTACTACTTGTTCCCTTTATCTGCTTTTAGGTAAAAACTGTCCTTCGATCTAAGAGTTTTAATGATATTCCATTCTTTATTGACCGGCTTCTGTTTATGCTGCTGCAAATTCTTTCGATTTGGGTTTTACAAGCTTCTCGAATAAAGTTTTTCGGCCCTTGTTCAAAATACTTTATCGAAGTTTCGATACTTGCAATCACCTGTTCCATAGGAATCTGACGGCTTGGCAAACAGTATTTTAAACCTTTGTTTAACAAATCTATTTTTACATCACTAAAATTCTCGGATGATTGATTGATCACTAGTGTTTCTTTTATAAGAATTCTATTATTATCCTTTTTTTGTGGACATAACTTACTGAATTTATTTCTTATTAAGTTTTAAACATTTCTTTTTCAATTATGGTCTTTAATTTCCGTAATTTTCCTATAAAAGTTACACCACTCTTCGAATTCATTATTGTTCATGCTTTTAGTTAATTTTAAATGTAAATTATATAGTTCTAATTCTAATTTACTACGTTTACTGTACAGATATTTCATTTCTAGGTTCAACCATTTCATTTTTGCATATGAAATGACCTTATCGTTATTTCTACAATTTGTCGTTACATTTACGTTCATGAATTTAGGAAAAACATTGTTACTTTTACACCGTTTCAGGAAATTGATATCTGTACTTATAAGTTTAACTTTAATATATAACTTATGAAATCTATTAAACTCCTTTGACCGGGAAGTCATTGTGAAATTTCTTTCTTGGAGACTGTGGTTAAGTAAAAACTTAAAAAGGTATATAACCCCTTACCACAATTACTAATCATATCCTAAATACGTATTTCGACAACTAAGTTGTCATCATCAGTAGGTAAAAACCACTTATTAAAAAGTCGCACATGGGGCACAGTAAAGCTAGATAACCGCTTACGCAACAACTACTTTACACCGCGTCCACGTATAGACTAATTTTACAATGCAAATATAAACTAGGAAAAGGTGGAAGAAGTATGTAGAAATTAAGAGAAACCCGTTACCTAAAATGATTAGTGACACAAAAGACGCGATTAAGAAATGTCCAATTTTAATAACTTCTACCCAAAAGTATAAATTGAATGTTAGTAATCCTGTAGTACCAAGAATGTATTGTTTACCCAAGATTCATAAACCAGGTAACTCGATGAGAGCTATAGTTTCAGGTATCAACTCACCGACTTACTTGATTTCCAAATGGTTAGTGAATGAATTTAAAAATTTACCCGTCAAACCAGAAAATGTGTCAGTCAGTAATTCCTTAGAATTTGTTAAATTAATTAAAGATTGTGGACTGGAAACCGGGGAAATTTTAGTTTCATTCGATGTAACGTCTTTATTCCCCTCGGTACCTATTCCAGAGACTATGAAATATTTAGAAAACTTGCTCCACAAGAATAACATCGAACCTTCAAAAATAAAAGAATACATGAGATTGACAACTCTGTGCATGACGCAAAATTGTTTCCAAGTAGGAGAAAAATTTTATGAACAGAAACAGGGCACAACAATGGGTAACTGCCTATCTCCTTTCATAGCCAATTTATTCATGAGTCAATTTGAAGTAGAATTTAAAAATAATGCTAAATATTTCCCGAGAGTCTGGATTAGGTATGTAGATGACATTCTCGCGATTTTTGATACACGGAAATGCGAATTAGACATGTTCGTTAATCAATTAAATTTGAAATTTCCGACGATTAAATTTACAGTGGAAAAGGAACACAACGGCAAGATACCATTTTTAGATACTTTACTGATTAAGAATAAACATAAAATAGAAATCGATATTTTCCGGAAAGAAACCAATGTTAATAGATTCATCACCGGATTTAAATCATAGTTATCAACATAAGACAGCTTTCTTTAATTTCTTAGTCAATCGGATACTAAATTTTCCGTTAACAAAGGAGAGATATGAAATAGAACTGGAGTTCATTAAAAATATCGCAAAATACAATGGCTTTGGCATAGAAATAATCAATAAATTAATTAGAAAAACAAAAATAAAAAATACAATCCGCGAATCCACAAGTTTGATATCTCAAAGTAACCAGGAGAAAAAGTACATGTGTTTACCATACCACCCCGTCACGAAAAACATTAATAAAGTTGGGAGAGAAAGAGGTCTCCAAGTTGTCTTTCGGTCCGAAAATACTAACAAAAGTCTCGTAGGGAATACTAAAGATAGAGCTAATTTCAATTCGAAATCAGGTATATACGAAATTAGTTGCGATTGTAATTTGAAATATATAGGCCAAACTAAACGACCAATAATAACCCGTTTTAAAGAACACATATCACATATTAAATACAATAGACCGGATAAATCGAATGTAGCGAACCACGCTTTAAGCACACTACACAATGTATCGATTACAGGGTTGAAGTTGGTCAAAGTAATTAATAAACCCCACGAACTTGATGCTTATGAAAGTATATATATCGCGAAAAATAAACAAAATTCCATGAATAGCGATAGATCACCGATTCCTTTCAGTTGTCTCTTTTCATTTTTATTACCATAATTATGTCATCGTCGTTTTAAAATTGAAGTTATTAGGACATGTTTAGTGCCGTTCCCTTAAGAAAAGAATGTTTGCCGGTCTTTCGTTCGAGATATTTTAACTCGGAGAATAAACATATGTGTAGGCCCTTTTTTCCTTAAGAGGTAAGTGCTCTTCGACCTTTTCCTAGTTTATATTTGCATGGTAAAATTAGTCTATACGTGGACGCGGTGTAAAGTAGTTGTTGCGTAAGCGGTTATCTAGCTTTACTATGCCCCATGTGCGACTTTTTAATTAGTGTTTTTTACCTACTGATGATGACAACTTAGTTATCGAAATACGTATTTAGGATACGATTAATAATTGTGGTAAGGGGTTGTATACCTTTTTAAGTATTTACATTTCACATTACTTCGCGAAATAACATAATATAAAATAGTTAATACAGCCAAATTTCCAAGTTTTCAAATTAGAATGTAAATAATGAATGAATAATACTTTTGAAGATATGTGAATTGCCGAACTATGTACACATTAAATGTAAAAAATACTCCTAATCCCGGGTTAAGTCGGTCTAGATACCAAACAGTATGGCAAGCATACATAAAATAAAAGCAATATCATAAATCAATAACTATATTTTCAACACAATTATTTTTTTACAGGATATAAAAATACACAAAAAATTACCTCAATGCACAAAAGAGTATTGCGTTACTCTATTAACCCCTTAACTAATGATATTAATAGTTGCCTATACTATGTTTCTTATATTTATTAAAACGTGTTTTGTAAAGAAAAATAATGAAGGTTATACTGGTAATAATAATAATAGTTATAATTACAATGATATTATTCAAAAATATAGTGATTAAAAATTATATTTTACCCTAAGATAACATGATTTTAAAGGATTTATTAAATGAGGTGGTTAAACAAATGGAATTTTAGAGTTTATGCATATATAGTCCCACTTGAGAATACCTGTTGTTTTATGGAGAGCGTGAAGTTTTCTGATAGGATATTTAAGGTTATGTGGTGCTCAGGTAATAATTGGAGGTAGGATTGCTTGTGTTGGTCTATAGATATACTCTCTTTTAGGACAGGAACGTTTTCTTTACGAAGGTCCACTTTTCCTAAATTTTGTTTATTTAATTCGTTTTAGCCAATATTTCTGGAATCGACTGCCTTTGAGTAGGAATAATTCTTGATAATTATCACTTGAAATAACTAATTTTTTATTTTGGAAACTATCTTCAGGTATGGTTATGATGTTTAGTATTTATTTGAAACAATTTTTGTAATTACATTATAATTATTTATTTATATATATTTATTAGGTTTTAAAGAATTTCTAAATTGAGGCATCGAAAAAGCGTCGTTTCATTTACAAGTAGTGCAAAAATTGTCCCCAATCAACTTTTGTTGATTAATGATGATGATTATTAATAATTATTTTTATTTTTGTATAATTTTACTATAAATCCACATAATATAAATAAAGTAATTTTATCCATCTTATCAAATGATTTTTCTTAATATTACTACGTTCTTTTCGTTCGATTTCCAATTATAGTTATTTCTATATAAACCTATATCAATCTTAATATATTACCCTCACGTGATCAAAGTTGCATACTTTAACAGGGGTAATCAAAAGTTAAACTAACAGTAACGTTCAAAATTTTGTGTACATTAATATTTTAATCATAATTAGCTTTAAAATACTTGTTTTAACGCGATATTAAGTTATGATAAATTAATAAATGACTAAATAAAATAAATAAGCAAATCAAACTATTCAATTAAGTTCGGTATCATAATTAAAAAGCTAATTTAGATCTTACTTTATGTTATATAGGATTACTAAATTATTTACATTTTAATTACTATTCTTTAATTGATATTACTTTCTTCAGACTAAAAATTAATTAATTTCTGTATATACTGTAGGGATGAGTTGAACAATCACATTTCCCCATTGTCAGACGTAAAAATTCGTCCAACAGGCAATTTTTTCGGCATAATAAGTGTAAATTATTATTAATATTAATATAATTAATCAATGATTGTACCCTGTATATATTTTATTTATTTTACTGTAAGAGATTGTAACATAATTAACTTATAATTGAGTAAACTTATTCTTTAACTAATGTTTATTAACTGAACTCAAATAATTCAAACTTTATAATACCTTTAACATGTAGTTAAAAGAAAATAATATTTCTTCTCTATTTATTTTTGTATTCAGCTTCAATTTATGTCTGTGTTTTTAGCTTTTTGCTCTACATATATTTATGTATCTTTATTCTATTTGTTTTAAAAATTTAAAATTATCTAACCATTAAGTATTAAGTATTTTGTTTTTATAAATGTATTTTAATTTTCGAGCTGTACATACCATTTTGTTTGTACCATAACTTTCTTTTTGTACCCAATTTGTAATTGATTCTTTTTATTAATTAATCAATAAATAACTGTGACTTGTTCTTTGTAAAATTAAAAATTGTAGAATAGACTTATGTTTGTAAATATTGTGGTCCCAAAGTTGTCAGTATTGAATTCATTCTTCCTTTGCTAAGTGGTCCCGAAGCATAGCGATGTGATATCTTCCCTTTATATCATTATTTTCGGTTTCAATTAATTCATCTCTCTATTATTCCAGTATTCTCTAAACGTTTTAATTCAATGTTGATTCGGTCTTGGTAATAATAGGATATCGGATAATTTTTGCTGGTCAACGGATTATCTTTGTCGATTCTTATTTTATGTTGGTAGTTCTTGGCAAATATTATATCATTATTTATTAATTGTATGTTCTATTAATTTTTGGGAAACGTACTTATTTGGAATCTTTTGCATTTGTATCATTTCTTCAATCTCTTCTAGATTATTAACTGAGTTATTTACATTTACTTCTTCTCTTTTCTCCAATACATTATCTTCTTTATAATTATACATTCCTAAACCTGCTGTCCTGTTTTCCACTCCATAATATACTTCATTAATAATTATATAATCATTATTTATGCCTTCTTTCCTTTTGTCACATTCATTTCCCTTCTCCTTATCCTTATTTATCCTATACATAACACTATTAATCGCCTCATTTAATTTATTTTCTTTATATCTAATATAATCGTGCTGTTAATTTGCATGTATCTTAATTTATTATTGTAATTGTTGTTATCATTGAGGGCCATTATATCTAGGAAATTTAATTGCTTGTTTAATAAGTATATTGTTAACGAGTTTTGTTGGCTATCCACATTTATTTCATTATAAATCATATTTTCTCTTTTCACATTTTTATATCTTGTGGTTTTTCCGAATTCATTAATTTTTTCATTAAAATTCTTTAAATTTGTATATATTATTTTGTTCACTTGGTGTTTGTTCCAATTCTCTATGGTATTCTTATTATGATTCTTTTTGTATGTTTCCCATAAACTGTATTAAATACCGTCGCTTAAATGTATGTAATTTTTATCTTTTAATTCGTATTTGTTTGCATATTTTAGTTTGTTTGCACTAATATATTTTGGAGTATTTTTGTTATTGGTAGATATTTTTTTTGTAAGATATGTTTGTCCCATATCTTTAGATTTGTTTCCCCGTTGTCTGCTATGTAATCGTATTGTTTCCTCTTGCTGTTGGATTTTTATAATTATTTCGGTATTCTTTACTTGCAAACCCATTGCCTGTTTTGTGAATGTATTATGTCTTCTAATTTCAAACAAAACTTAACTTCATTCGCTTATACTTGTTCTTTTAAAATTTTCAGTTGATCCGCTAGTTCCTTGATTTCTAGTTTTACATATTGCTACGCTCTGTATATCGAGACAATAGAAAAGAGAGGAACTCAAGCTCGGGCGACAAGGATTGCCTCACCTACCTGCCCCTGCCAACGTCTAGCGGCCCACCCGGCTTTAGAGACAGCCTCAGTCCAAGGGTGGGGAGACCCAAAGGTACTTCAGGACACGAATTAAGGTGGTATAGGGCGCCACCGAATTTAGAACCACTAGACGTCGCAAAATTCGGAAATGGTGATCATCAAAAGTAGGCAAGACGCGCAGCGGGTAGGAGACGCAACCAGGCCGTCCGAAACGTAAAAAAAAAGAAAGAAAGAAAAAAGGCGGGTTTCAGCCAGATGTAATTAGACTTTATTTACGACACAAACTTAAAATAATTAAAAAAAAGAATTAAATTGGATAGTTACAAAAAAAGACAAATTAAGTATGTTAACAGACCGTTTGTGTACAGATAGATCACATCACACCAAAATACGTATTCCGTTGGTTCACAGATAATTTAAAACCAAAAATGGAAAGTCCAATCTCTTGAACAGACCCGGTACATATAGAGAGATTTTGTTACATGCAAATATTTATTTGTAATAAATTTGTGCAAATTCGCAAAGTTGCGGTCTGAGGATATAATCAATTAGAATTAGATATAATTACAGAAAAAAAATTATTAATGAAAGCTTAAAATTAAAATGAAGGAATATGCAATACTAAAATAGTTTAAAATTTTAAAGTACAGATTTACAAATCTAGAAAACAAGTTTTATTCTAACGTGTTTAAGACCCACAAAATAATACACACGTTTTCTGCGCTAAAGAAAACGCAGCAAAAAAACAACTCTTTCGATATTTTTGAAGCAAAAATAAGTTTTTGTCCACATGAGGAACAGATATGTAATTTAAATAAAACTGTCGAAATAAATTTAACAAAAAAAAAAAAGTATAGCAATATTAAATGAGATATTCTAGTTAAAAAGGCAATTGAATTAACTAAATAAAAATGAAAATGATGTCTGTAACGACGCAATTACTAAGTTAAATAACTAACAAAGAAAAATTGAATCAAAAAAATTTAAACAAAGAAAACTATTTGCAAAACATTACAGTTTAAATTAATAAAGAAATATTTTTAAAGTCTTAACTGTGTGTCCGTCTCTTTCCAGCAAATGGGGATGTTCGTGAGCGTCGTCGGCTTCGTTCCTGTGAACGACGTTTGCGTCGGTAGAGAAAAAGACACCAGGATAATGTCTGATGGTTAACAACGCAATATAGTATATCGTTGAGAAGGAATCAATCGGCTCTAATCGTCATAAAGATATCCCCTGTCGGGTAATTGTAGTTACAATTAAAATTGTAGCGATTTAATTATAACCTCGCTCAAACGAGAGGGCTGCCAAAAAACAGAATACTTCTTAAAGCAATCAAGCCCTTCAATAAGCCGTTACAAAACAATGACGAATGGCAACCATCGACCTTCTCTCTATCGACAGCGATCTCAGTCCCTTCCGTCTAGAAGTTATCGCCACTCGAGAATCGAGAGGGGAGGAAGACCACGAAGAAAAACTAATACGTAATTATTGTATGTGAAGATATACACACGCAAGCGAAAGTACTACAGTTCGGTTCAAAATAAACATAACGGAATAAAATAAAAGAAGACGCTAATTCGCAACCAAAACGAGAACGTAGCTACGAGCACGTAACAATTTTGCTTGAATTCCCCTAATTTAGTGTTTATATTTTGTTCGATTTCCTCATTCATCCTCTTCATATCTTGTTTTAAATTTTGTTCTATTTTCTCATTCATAATTTTTATTCCCTCTATTTGATTTTTCATATCTTCCTTATTTTTTTCCATTTTTCTCATTATCGCTTCAAACATGATCCTCATTTGACTATCTACTGGCATCTCTACTTGTGCAGCTGGAGTTACTGATGTTGTCGAAAAGAAGAAGCTATAATGGATAGATGCAGAGTATTTTCACGATCTCCTGAATGTGGATAGCGAAAATACCTCGGGAATAGAAACTGCAACCTCTACACAAACTGAGGATGATGACGCAGAAGATAATATACACGAGAACGTAGTAATAGAAGCGATCGAGCACATAAAAAGAGGCAGAGCAGCAGGGCATGACAACATAAAACCGGAGTTAATCAAAGCATTGGGATAAAGCGGAATAGAAATGATCACGTACATATTTAATAAGGCATGGAACGAAGGGCAAATACCAGAAGATTGGAGAATTGGAATAATTGTACCAATATTTAAAAATAGAGATAATAGGGACTGCGCTAACTACAGAGGTATCACATTGCTCAGTGTTGTATCCAAAGCGTACGAGCATATTTTGGAGAAAAGACTACGAAATGTAATAGAAGCACAACTGGCAGGGACGCAGAGTGGGTTTAGGAAAGGCAGAAGTACGCAAGATCACATATTTACGATCAAACAAATGATTGAAAAACCGATCAAAAAATACAGAACTGTATTCCTAGATCTAGAAAAGGCATTTGATCGAGTATCACAGAAACAGGTATGGAAGGTGCTACAAGATATAAATGTTAAGCAAAAATTGAGAAAAGTATACAAAGCCTATACCAAAATAATAAGAACTACATAAGAAAAGATAACTTGCAATCTCAAATGTTTAATATTAATGATGGATTAAGACAAGGTGGTATAATGAGCCCAACACTATTTACATTAATTATGGATGACGTTATAAAAGCTGCTAGCAATAGAGTACGTCCAGTACATGTTGGACACTATAAGTTACAGCCGGTGTACTTGTCAAACTGTGCTTTCGCCGATGATCTAATGGTGTGCGCGGAAAAACAAAGAGATCTACAAAAAAAATTGGAAATATGGGAAGAAAAGCTAACAAGATGAAAGCTTAAAATAAATATAAGTAAGACAAAGGTAATGGTGGTGGGCAAAGAAAATACGACAATTAATATCGAGCTAAATTATCAAAAGATAGAACAAGTCAACACATATAAATACCTAGGAATAATACTGGACAGAGAAGGAAACATGGAATACGAAGTGAACGACAGAATCAATAAGGCAAAGAAAGTCTATCATATTCTGAGAAAGACATTGATACAGAAAAAATAAATCAGTAGGAAAACGAAACTTGCAGTGTACAAAACCATCTATAGACCCATTCTGACGTATGGAAGCGAAAGCTGGATACTAAATAATGCAATGAAAAGCAAAATACAGGCGATGGATATGAACTATTTAAGAGCAGTTAAAGGAATTACACGCAAACATAAAATAAGAAACGAAGCAGTAAGAGAAGAACTTGGTATCGAACCAGTCCTAAAAGTATTAGAGAGAAACCAACTCAAATGGTTTGGACACGTGTGCCGTATGAATGATAAACGACAAGTCAAAACAATATGGGAAACAAAAGTATAAAGGAAGAGAAGACGTGGAAGACCAAGAAAATCGTGGAATGATGAAGTTGCCGCGATTCTAAAGAAGAAATGCAAGAATTGGATGAAGGCTAAAAGAATGGCAAGATATAGAAAAGGATGGGCAAAATTTGTATATTGTGATGATTAGTAGTTTAAGTTGTAATTGTTAAATGAAATGTTATTTTAATCACCTCACACCCTAGAGTAAAGAGGTTTTTCGATTATATATATATATATACAAGGTAAACTTAATAAGTCGGCGATTAAAGGTCTGGTTCATTACTTCAAAGTATATATATTTAAAACAACCCTACATGTTTCGGCAATATGCCTTTGTCAAGGGAATACAAAATATAAATGCATTTAAATTTTGTCAATTTTGATCCAAGCGTCTCTAAATCTGCTAAATATTTGTACGTTAGGGCCTGATGATTTTTGCATTTTTCATCGAAAACACTTCTTAAAATGATCTCGTAGATGTGATGACGGCATGGTAAATATAAAAGATCTTTTCCGATCGCTTGCTCTAAAAGAACACAAGCGCCTTAAAGTCGGCCTAAATTAGAAGCTGTGGTATCGCAACATAAAGCTTCTACTTTTTCAATTAGATTCCATTCTTGCAATAGGTCATACACTACTTCCGCTTACTGCTTTCCCTTTCCAGATGTTATTGCTGGGATTCCAAATAATTGTTCCTTGCCATTATATGATATAACTACTGGAATCCGATCAATAGATTCTTTTCCTATTAACGATGGCAAAATTTGACCATCCCAGTGAACTGTAATGCTACGAATTTCTTCTTCATCAAATTTGTCGTTAATTCTTTGTCCAGTTTCAACTCGAAGTTTTGAACGGATTCTGCGAATAGAAGTTTTATTTATTACTTACTCATCTACTTCGTGATTTAGAGCTTGAGAGGTTGCTACAAGTATTCGTACAGCATCGCGGTCACTAACTTTACATTTGTCCAAAACTGTTACAAGGTTTGCCGTTATAAAATTTATTTTGCCTCGTTTTCTTTTTGGTTTACTTTCTCCTGATTCATCTTCCGATTCCTTCGTAACATCAAACTCAAACTGCTGTTATTTCATCTTCACTATCGAAGTTCACATTGAAGTTCAGTTCCACACACAATACATGTATTGTCCATGTGCATAGTTACAGATATGTAAATTATTTACATGTTTGTTTCCTATTGTACAAACGCTTTATACGTGCTTAACGTATTGTCATACTTAAACAAAACCTTTTCGTTAAAATAATTATTATATTTGGCACTCCAACGTTTGCCCTTGACAATAACCTATTATATTTGGCGGTCCAGTGTCGGACTGTTAAATACACATTACAATATATATATATATATATATATATATATATATGTACAGGGTGAGTCGTGAAGAATCGACCAAACTATAGGAGTGTATTCTACAGGTGAAAGTAATGTAAAAAAACTCAAATGTTGCTATCCGATTTTTATTTGTTTTCGAGTTATAGCGTAATTAAAAATAAACAAAATTTCATACATTGAAGTTTTTGTATTTTATTGGTATTATCGTTCTTTATAATATATTTTCAAAAATACCGCCATTCATTTCAAAACATTTTTTACATCGTCTACCAAGGGCGCTGATTGCGTTCCCGATTGCGTCAGGTTGATGTTTGATATTGTCAGCAGCATTCATAATCCGTTGAATTAGTGCATCACGAGTGTCCACTTTTACTTGATACACTTCATTTTTTAACCAGCCCCATAAACAATAATCGAGTGGAGTGAGGCCTGGAGACCTAGGAGGCCAACCAATGTGACTACCACGTCCAATCCAACTCCCTGGAAACCTTTCAGCCAAATGTTGCCTGACTGCACGAGCGTAATGTGCAGGCGCTCCATCGTGCTGGTAGAAGATTTGGATTCTGATGTTTATGGGAACATCCTCTAGCAGTCCGTGCAGTTCATTTTCTAAAAAATGTAAATAGGTGTCTCCCGTGAGGCGATTCTCAAAAATGTAAGGACCAATTAAAAAACCATCGATCATACCACACCACACGTTTACCGAAAATTTATGTTGAAAGTTACTTTCGACTGTTGCGTGTGGATTTTCGTCTGACCATACATGCTGGTTATGACAATTATTAATACCGTCACGGGTGAATGTCACTTCATCCGTAAACAGTATACGCGATACAAAACGAGGATTATCATTTATCCATCGACAAAATTCCATACGTCTACGATTATCATCTCGTTGTAGGTGCTGTACTCTTTGTACATGGTACGGACGTAAGCCATGCTCGGGGAGTGTTTTTATCACCCTTGTTTGTGGAATGCCCAATTGAATCGAATCACGGAATTCTCCGTGAGCTGGTAGTTGCGTCTTCTTCTACTACATCCAGAATATCTTCTACTTCTTGTAATTGTTGTCGACTGCCTCGTTCAGATATTATGTTTACACTGGGAAGCTTTCCGGTCGCACACAATGTGTTGAATACACTAATAAATACAGTTTTATTAGGATGTCTGTGATGTGGAAACCGTTGACGATATTCATTAGCAGCAGCTGCAGCATTCCCATCACAAAATCCATAAACAAACACTATATTAGCATATTCTAAATTAGAATAAGTGTGGCATTTTAGTTTGTTACACTATAGTCGTACAAACGTCAAGACAATGTCACAATACCCGAACACAATGTTATAATTTACTCCAAGGTATAGGGAACATTTTTTATGATGGCAGCGCCCTCACTATATCAACGATGAACTAGAGGTAGTGACATTAGACGCATTAGGCATACAAACCACTCTATACTATTTCTCGACTGGTTTCAATGTCACTACCGCTAGTTCGGAAAACCACGAACAGGTAGCGCTTCCGCTAGGAAGACTTCCCTATAATGAATTGCTACCGGGGTTTCACTGTTTTTACGAATACATACATAAACATGGTATACTAAATCTACATTTTTAAATACGCTATAATTCGATAACAAATAAAAATCGGATAACATTTGAGTTTTTTTACATTACTTTCACCAGTAGAATACACTCCTTCAGTTTGGTCAATTCCTCACGACTCACCCTGTATATATATATATTTAGTGTTAATAAGAATTAAAATTTTTTTCTTATTTATTTTATTGACCGTGTGCATAATATTAAAATAATAAGCTTTTTTTGGTTTAGCGACCTTTATTAAATTTCAATTTATTTAACTAACGACGTTTCGACTTTTTTGTATATACTTAAGTCTTTTTCAAGTGATTAGAACTAAAAAAAATTACAACGGAAGGTAAGAATTATATTTACATTATATGAATGAAATTTTTTTATTGTTTCGTTTTAAAATTGGTGGTTTGGTCAGGCCATGTGTTTGGGAAAATACAGTATGTTTACAATGGGATAAAAAAAAATCTGTTTTTTTGTGTGGGTGGGGTTGTCTTCTATTGTTTAATGAGCGGATAATACAGTTTTGAAAGTCCATCAATCTCGTTACGGTCGCTAATTGTTTTGTTATTTTTGAAAATATGAATCATTTCTAATACCTCCCTAGCCTTTGTATTTTTTTGCTTGGTTATTATTTTTGTATTTTCAAAATCAAAATTGTGTTTTAATGTTATCTGGTGTTTTTTTAAAGCTGTCTGATTTTTGCGTATTTGTGTCCTTTTAATCTCTCCTCTAGTAACTGTTTTGTTTGGCCTATGTATACTTTGTCACAGTCTTTGCAGGGTATGTTATATATTGTATGTGATTGTTTAAGTGTTGGTGTTGAGTCTTTTAGTTTTGTGTGTAGGAATTTTAGCTTTTTTCCGCTTTGATGTGCTATTTTAAAATTAAATGGTTTAACTATATTGTTTAGTTTTTCGGATAATCCAGTTATATAGGGTGTAGGGATATATGTTAATTCATTGGTTGTTCTATTTATATTTTGGCACTTAATTTTATTATATATATTATTAAGTCTCTGTTTTATAATGTTTTGTATAAATTGTGGTGGATAATTGCTTTCTGTTAAAATAGTTTTTACTTTATTCAGTACTGTTGGTCTGAAAACTGGATTGGTGAGATTTAAAGCCCTGTCCACTAACGCCGTAACAACATTTTTTTTGTGGGATAGGGGTTGGTTTGAATAAAAGTTTACGTATCTGCCGGATGTGATTGGTTTAGTGTACCATTTTGTTTGTATGTTATTGTTTGTTTTTATTAGTGTTAAGTCTAGGTAGTTTATGGGGTTGTTTTTTTCAATTTCAATGGTAAAGTTTAAATTTGGATGGAAGTTGTTGAAGCTATTTTGTACATTGCTTATTTCCTTTTCTGGTAACATCATTATGCAGTCATCGACATATCTTTTGAAAAAGGTTGGTTTGATTTTTAGGGATTTAAAAACATTTTCTTCGATGTGTTCTAATACTAATTGGGCTACTACGCTCGATATAGGTGCTCCCATTGCTAGTCCTTCTATTTGTTTGAAATATTTATTGTCGAATTGAAAATATGTGGAAGTTAAAGTTAATTCTATTGCTTCAAGAAAATCTGTTAATGGTAAGTCTGTGAAATTTTTGATGGAGTCCCATTTTTCTGTAATTACTTTTTTTGCTAGTGTTAAAGGTATATTGGCGTACATTGATTCTACATCCAAGGAAACAAGTTTTTCGTTGTTATTTGTTTTGATTTTTGATATTGCACTGGGCATGTGCTTTAACACGAAATAAATTGGTGAGTTTGTATCCTTTAAATTTTAAATGTTAAATTTTAATTTTCTTTACTCTAATCATTATTTTAATTTTAATTCATTGATATAATGTAAATATAATTCTTACCTTTCGTTGTAAATTTTTTTTTGGTTCTAATCACTTGAAAAAGACTTAATTATATACAAAAAAGTCGAAACGTCGTTAGTTAAATAAATTGAAATTCAATAAAGGTGGCTAAACCAAAAAAAAGCTTATTATTTTAATATATATATATATATATACAATAGAAGACAAACCCAAACAACACAAAAAACTTTTTTTCCCATTGTAAATATACTGTATTTTTCCGAACACATGGCCTGACCAAACTAATTTTAAAACGGAATAAACAATTTCATTTCTGCACCAAGACATTTAGTTACACTAAATATTCCGAGAAAGGCAGTTCGACCCTATAAAAAGGTTCGACATGTCTGGCCATACATTTTACACAAAATATGTGTTTTGACACGAAATAAATTGGTGAGTTTTGTATCCTTTAATTTTCCTTACTTTAATTATTATTTTTAATTTTAATTTTAATTCATTCATGCAAATGTAAATATATTTCTTACCTTTCTTTGTATTAATTTTTTAGTTCTAATCACTTGAAAAAGACTTAATAATAAAAAAGTCGAAACGTCGTAGTAAAAAAGTCTATTATTTTAATATTGTGATAATCTATGTGGTCCTAGATTAGAATATATTAAATCCTTTCAATAATATAATACTCTAATATGCAATAAAAGAAAACACCATATTAAACAAATAAACTCAATTTAATACACATAAAAAAAAAACTAAATAATACAAATAAAACTTAACAATTTGAATTTCTCCCCACTATAATATTCTCGATTGCGAGTGCCCTCAAATTCTGAACAAACAACTAAAAGATAATGGATAACAAGCTAATTCAGTTTGTTATTATTATTATTATTATTATAATCAATAAACCTTGAAATTACCCTACGGGTGTCAAGGTATACACTTAATTTTCACTCTGAAATTAATTCTATTTTTTATTATAAATGAATTTTTCCCATTCCTTCTTATTTTTTGCCGCAACTTCTGCTTCTCTCCATGTCATTCCACGTTTTTGCAGGTTTTCCGCTACTGTATTGTCCCATATATTCTTTGGTCTACCTCTCTTCCTTTTCTGTATTGTCTTAGCTTTCCATACTCTCTTTGTCTGCCTTGTTTCTTCCATACGAACGACGTGTCCGAACCATTTCAATTTTTGTCTCTCTATACTTTCGAGGATCGGTTCTGTATTCAGATCTTGCCTTATCACTTCATTTCTTATTCTATCTTTGCGTGTTACTCCTTTGACTGCTCTTAAATACCTCATCTCCATCGCTTGTATTTTGGATTTTGTTTTGTTATTTACTATAGCTTATGTTAGTATTGGTCTATATACGGTTTTAAACACATTTTTGTCATTTTTGTCTTCGTTGAAATTTCTCTATTTCTGATTAAAGTGTTGTTGAGTGTATAGTACAACTTTGTCGTGCTTTCAATTCTGCCATTAATCTCTGTGTCTTCTTTCCCTTCTCTATGAATGTTTACTCCTAAGTATTTAAATGTTTCAACTTGTTCGATGTCCTTTCCTCCTACTTTAATTGTTAACTGTTTATGGGTTTTTCCCTATCGCCATCACTTTAGTTTTGTCTGCGTTAATTTTCATGTTTCTCTTTTTCAGTGCTGTTTCCCAAATTACCAAGTTTGTTTGCAGGTCCTTTTCGGTATTTGCGTATACCACCAAATCATCAGCAAACGCGTTCTCCGCTACCTCCACCAGCCCCATATTTCTATATCCTATTTGTATCTTTTTTGTGTTGTTTTTAATATCTTTCAGTACGTCATCAAGTATTATATTAAATAGTATAGGACTAAGTACTCCTCCTTGTCGCAATCCTTCCCTTGTTTCAAACTCTTCTGATTGCCTATTACACGCTCTCACCACGTTTCTTGTACACTTGTATATGCTTGCTATTGCTTTCCTCACTTTGCTATTTATTCCTCTTTTTTCTAGGCTCCTCCACACCCAGTTTCGAGGTATACAATCGAAAGCCTTTTCTATGTCTATAAAACCTATGTATATCGTGCTGTTTGCACTCTTTTCCGTCATCTGCTTCAATGTGAATATATTGTCCTGTACACTTCTACCTTTTCTAAATCCACTCTGTGATTCTTCGAGTTGCGCCTCGATTATTGTTTTTAATCTCTCTTCCAAGATTCTTTCGTAAACTTTTAGCATGACACACAATAGTGTAATTCCTCTATAATTCTTACACTGTTTGTTGTCTCCTTTTTTATATATCGGTAACAAAACTCCCATTTCCCAATCCTCTGGTATTTTCTGTTCGTCCCATATTTTATTAAATAGTATTTCTAATACTTCTATTCCATTTTCTCCCAAATTCTTTACCATCTCTGTTGTTATTCCGTCAATTCCTGCTGTCTTGCCTCTCTTTAGCCTCTTTAGTGCATCTTTTATTTCTTCCATGGTTATTTTGTCCTGTTCCGTGTGTTCTTTTTTTCTTGTAGGCGACTCGTGCAATATTTCCGGTTTGTTTACTTGGTCATTAATTTCCGTGCTTAGTAAATCCTCAAAGTATTCTTTCCATCTCGCCATAATGTCGTTCTCATCTTCTAGTATTTTTCCTTCTTTTGATTTTATATACAAGGTTTTAACTTTATTTCCTTTCCTTAATCGTTTCAGTACTCCATACAACAGTTTTTGATTTCCTCTGCTATCTCTCTCCATTGCTTCCCCAAATTATTCCCATGTCCTTTGTTTTGCATCTTTTAACAGTTCTTTAACTTTTCTTCTCTATTCTTTATATTTGTTGTATGTTTGATTATTTCTGTTGCATAAGTAGTTTTTCCATGCTTGTTTTTCTCGTTTTATTTCTTGCTTTATCTCTTCATTACACCACTTTGTTTGCTTAATATGTTTCCTTATTTTACTATACCCACAACTTTCTTCCGATACTATCATTATTGTGTCTCTGACTATTTTCCATAGCGTTTCTGTTTCTATGTTATTACTTATTTTTTGTTTGATTTTACTCATTTCTCGCTCAATTTTTTCTTTGTACACTTCAACGGTCTCTTCTTCTCTAAGTTTGTATGTCCTAACTACCTTCTTCTCTTTCCCTCTTTTATTAATATTTGTTTTTACTTTCTCGTTTGTTTCTTGGCTATCTATTTTTATTTTCGAGAGAACCAAATAATGATCTGTATTTATCTCACACCCTCTCCTTACTTTCGTATCCTTTACTTCTCTCCGGTATTCTCTGTTTATTATGACATAGTCTATTATCGATTTTTCGTTTCTGCTTCGTACTTCCCTGGTGTATTTATGAATATCCTTATGTGCATAGAAACTATTTGTTATAACTAAGTTGTGAAATATACAGTATTCTATTAGTCTTCTTCCATTATTGTTTCTAGTTTCTTCTCCGTGTCTGCCAATCGCTTCTCCTGTTTCATTATCCTTTCTTCCCACTCTTCTATTTAGGTATCCCAATATTACTACCCTTCCTTTGGTTTCTTCTGTTATTTCAGATAGCTGTTCCCAAAATGTTTCTTTAGTTTTTACATTTTCATCTTCATTTGGTCCGTAAGCTACTATGATTGTTGTTTTCGTTGTTTTTTCAAAGTCGAATTCCACCGTCAAAATTCTTTCCGAGACCGCAGTCCATTTCTGTAAATGCTTTATATTTTCTTTTTTTATATAGCAAGCTACGCCTTCCCTGGCTCTCCTTTCTATTTTGACTCCACTATACACCAACAAATGTCCTTCTGTTAATATTATTTCACCTGTTCCTTTTTTTTTCGTTTCGGTGATACCAAGTATATCCATATCGACCTTTACCAATTCCTCCACCAATTCTTCTTCCTTTCCTGTTAAACTTCTAACATTCCATGTTCCCATCTTCCAGCTTTTTGTTATTCTTTTTGTTTTGCCTATCCCGTTTTTTTCCTTTTGTCTATTTGCATTTACCATCACTATGTCCCTTTCGGTTGCCGCGTTCGTTATATTTTTACGTAGTTTATCTAATTTGTTCTCCGCATCTGTTTTCAATCTTCCCGTTGTGTTTATTTCATTCTCATTCTTGCATGCTTGTGATTGTTTCGATCTTTTTTTTAATTCTTCCGTATTCATGTCCTTTTCGTTATCCTGGTCATCATCTATGTCTCCACCGTTTCTACTTCCTAGTTTTTTGCTTCTTGGATTTCTAGTTGTTCAGTGGTTTTATTCCATCTCCACTCCACTCCATCTATGATTACTTTGTTATATCCAATTTTTATCGATTTTCCTTTCTTTTTCTCTTTATGAGCTCTCATCATTATATGTTTTTGTTTCTCCTTTTCCTTCTTGGTTAGATAATTCTCAATGTATATTCTCTCTGTCCTCTCTTTTCTTAATTTTGCTTTATTACTTACCCTTAGTTTGTCTTGTTCGTTCTCAAATTCTACTACAAATATTTTTGTTCCGATTTTTATTGCGTTTTTATTTTTAACATCTACCTTTAAATGTTCCTTTATAAGATCGTTTATAGCATTTTTCATTACTTCAGTATCGCTTGCCTTTATTTGTAATCCTTTGACCACTACACTATTCTTCTTCTTATCCTTTTCCTTCCAATTCATCTCATTTTTGATATCTAATGCTTCATTCTTAATATCAATAAATTCTTTTTTAATTAAGATGTTTTCTTTATTCAATTTCTCGTTCTCCTCCTTCAGTTTATTTATTTCTTCATTAAACACTTTCTGGTCCTCTCTGTACTGCTTTATCTCATTTCTCAATTCTTTCTGCTCCTCTTTTACATCTTTTATTGTTTTTAGGATCAAATCTAACTTGTCCTTCTCTTTACTTTGCGATTTTGTTGGAGTCCGTTGTGTTTTTTTACTTATTTCTATCCTTCCCTCTATCTCCTCTAACGCTCTTCTCTTTCTTGTACTATCATCAGTTGAATAATCATCACTGTCGCATGTACTTTTTCCTTCCTTCGGCATAATTTTATTTTATTTTATTTATTTTTTTTTTATGTGACTTTCTCTTTGCGACCCTGAATACGGCTCTGTGTTGTTTACTAGTATTGACAGCGCGACAAAAAACCTTCGTCCGGATCGACTCCTCAGAGACTTGGTTTTTAAGTTAACTATATACTCTATTTATTTATAATTTCAATTTATTATCTACTAATTTTTATATACCTGCTTATTCCTTTCTCTATTGTTAACACTTATCACTCGATTTCACAAAATAATAACTCGAAAATTTCCAGTTATTGGTTTATATATTCGGAGCGTTTTCAACACGATTACTTACTTAAAAAGTGTCAACTCACACATTCAGTTTGTTATTAAAGTTTAATACTCGAACAAAGGTAAGTAAATTTCATAAGTGTATGTAATAAACAATTTGTTAATTTAAATTATGCCCTTTAGGTGAAAAGAAAGAATTTAGTAAGGTAATCAATACAATTGATGCGATTTAACCTCAAAATGGTATTTGTTCTCTATATTAATAATTTCGGATTCTCAGGGTAATAAAAGGTAGGACTTGACTTAATTATCAATCAATTAGTCTATGAAGAATTCAAACTCGGTAATACTATATATAAATATTCTTACAAGTGTTAAAAATACAGTGAAGCTGTTCGATTTACGGTTAATAATAATAATAATTCATAGAAAAATCTCTATTTATAGGGTAAATTCTACCTTGTCTATGTGCACAATTATATTCGTAACAGTAGATGTCTCGGCTTGGCAATATGGACCTTCGGGAAAGTGCTCGGACAGGTTACAGGATTTAATCTTCCGATTCAATGACTGGAAATGGTTTAATCAGCACGACTAATTGGATGGCTTATAAATAATGGAATTAAATAAAAAGGATTAGAAGGGTTGCTATAATAGGATAAGGCACGATACTTGACTGTCGTGGTTATCAATCGTTGTATAAGCACTTAGAAATTCAAGGTAATTTGAGCTCCAATGTAGTATATATTTTTAAATGGAAATATTCTTTATTTTTCAGCTTCATGCGTTTTAAAACATAGAAATCGCCTTAAAATTCTTCAAAAACGCATTATGAAAATTAATTAGACGTGGCTACGTTTATTTATTTTATTAATTCTGTTTTTCGTTAACAACCAACTTCTCTTGTTTTTCAAAGCCTTAACTACTTCGGAAAATATATCCGCTCGAAAAGAAAAGGCGTGTCTAATTAGTAATACCAGATTGAACCTTTAATTTAAAATTAATAAGGAATAATACGAAGGTTTTATATATCTTATAATAATTTTCAAATATGTTAATAAATTAAGTGACATTTAAAAAATTGCAAATTGCCAATTGGCATAAAATAGATTACCCTGTTTATGTTATTCTAAAATAGATGGCGCGATCAACATATTTTTAGTAATATGAAATTTAAATATAATTTTAAATTAGAAATATTAACATAAAATTGTTTATATACACATAATAATAAGCAGAAGGCTGAACCAGCTTAATATATATATATATATATATATATATATATATATATATATATATAAGGTAAACTTAATATTATATATATATATTGTAATGGTACAACCAGCTCAGGTATTCCAGCACCTACAATGGAAGGTACAGGTACACAATCAATATAAACACCTGTATAAACAATAAATTGGTGGACGGAATTTGTGAAATTAACGTCGAAATGTAAATAAATTAATACGACGATAACTTTAAAATTCATCATTATCTTATTTTGATTTTAACTAACTTTTTATATTTTTATTTCATTTTTTTTCATTATTCAAATTATACGCGCGAAACAACAGGTATTTAATTTATCAACATCAGGTTTATATCGACGCTAGATAACCACGCCCACCAATTCAAAATTATATGAACCCCGCTAAAGCAAACTTTACGGTAGAAAACATTACTAAATTTATATTCAAATCATATTTTAGGTTAATGTAAAATATTAAATTAATTTTCCCTTTATGTTAAAATCAAAACATTGTATAAACTCACATTTTAAATTGATGTAATTAAACTAAAATTACGAGATTATTTCAATATAGAAATAAGGCTTTGGAATAAAAAATAAAACGCGATCGGCGTCATCTGATATAAAACTTTGAACATAAATGGCCGTTTTTGAGTGTACTTCCTTAAAATAAATTTTTAAAACATCTTTAAAGTGAAAATCTCCTACCTAGTGTTGAATCATTCGATAACCAAATTAAAGGCCCACCTTTTGAAGAAAAAATCTCAAGAATACCTCAACGCAAACGTGAGATATCGTCCTAAGCATCATTTGAAGCAGAGAGCAGGGCAAGCCAACGATTTACACCACTCAACTCGACGAACTCCGCCAAAGACGGTGAACGAGGCCGTGCTTCCTGGTCTGCCGCATATCCACATATTGAGAAGTATATCAGATCTAGGAGATCAACATCAGGTTCACCTACAACGTTTATTCCAAATTATTTAATTTTAAAAGTTATAATTGCTCAAATTAATCGCTACAAATTATTATTTCATGTATCAAATTCAATTTTAAAGTAAGCATCAATTTAAAGCGTTGAATTTTACAGATATTTAGCTACAAATAAGCTTATACTCACCAAAATAATATAAGATATAAAAACTAGTAAATATTTGTTTATTTTATCTCGTACACATAACCTCATCACCATTTCCCACATGTGCACTTATTAATTTCAATTTTTGTCACATCTTGCATAATTTATATAATATTAAATACAGTTTCCTATTTTTATCTTTCAATTTTGTTGTTACAGTTTTCTTATTTTTGTGATATTAAATTTTTTATTAATCTAATTCAATCTTTTATTTGTGAAGTGTGATTGTTGTGTTTGAGTGGAGAATACACTGATTGGTTTGTAGCTGCAAATAATACACCTGACCGACCGTGAACCCTGAGATTATTAAAAAATAACTTTTTCACTCAAGCTCTACCGCAATTAGCTAGTTATTTTAAAAAGGGACAGATAGCGTTGATTCGACTAAGGATATTTGTATATTGGCGCCCACATTTTAAATTTAAAATCATTAACCTTTCACTCTTTTAGATTTTCAATTTTTATAAATAATTCATATACTATATTCTTAGTTAAATCCTACTCAGCGTATCGATTGGCACTTTACATTTGACGCCCGAACGTGAAGGCCAAGTATTATCCTGCAGTTATAAAAATAGTGCTCAACCAACTTTTACACAGACAGATATTTGTTTAAAAAAAAAAAATTTGTGAACTGTATTAGGTATTTATGTGTATTGTGTTGTGTATCTGATTTGTCCATTGTATAGCAAAATCAATATCACATTTTACGAGGGAACCTCAACTTTAACTGGGATATTCAGGAATAAAAGGTTAGTGAAAGGGAAAATCAACTTGTGGGTATTTAATGTTTTCAATTCTTGCCAATTTATATTAATTTTGTGTGTCATATAACTATTCAGATTAATATCTAAATTCATACTTCTTTAATATCAATTATAATAATTCTTATCAATTTTTAAAAAAAAAAAATAATAAATTCTTTCTTATACTATAACAAATAAATTAACATTAACATGGACACCAGACATCGATCAAAGGCAACAAAAGATAATGTTGATGAGGACAGGTCCGAGCAAGGAGATGTTCCAGTAGCTCAAACATCCGGATCTGAAGTGGTAAGTTCTCCAGAGGATAGCCAGGTAATGAAAATGTTAAACGCTCTAATGTTACAAATGAATCAAATGACTAATAAAATAGACACTACCAATAACAAACTAGATGCTAATAACCTTGATTTAACTAATAAAATAGAAACCACTAATAATGAATTGAAAAATAATAACATTGACATGAATAACAAACTAGATTCTACAAATAATAAATTGGATATAACGACCAAAAACCTAAAACAAGAATTAAATAACTTAAGTAGTAATTTAATAACTAAATTAGAAACCAACATGCAACACATTAATGAAAAATTCGAACTTAACAACGCCAATATAGACAACAAATTAAGTGCTTTTAAAATCGATCTGGAGGGAAAAATAGCAGAAATCTCCATCGCACAAAAAGTTATGGAGGAAAATGAGTTAAAATATTTAATTAAACTTGACGAAACAGTCAATCTTCTTAATTCACAGTGGGCAAAACGATTAGGCAAAACCAACAAAATAGAATCCAATAACATTGAAAAACGATTAGACTTAAATAACATAATAGGATCTAGTTACAACAACATAAGCAAGAACTTAGATATCACAAATAACATAATAGAAGCTAAATGCAATAAACAGAATAACAAGATAGATTTCAAAAATGCCGATCAAAAATCAACCAATAATAAAACAATTAATACACATAAAGAGGTACAGGATAAGAATGCAATCAATAATATATACAATATGAATAACAAGGAGACGACTAAGATAATACAAAATCATAATACTAACATACCGCTTAGAAGAAAAACTAAACCCAATTTTCCTAATCAATTTTTAATAAACGACAAAGAATATCAGAACTTTTTAATAAACAATGCAAGGGAGAATAATAACTTTAACATAGGGAAGACGGGGATTAATAACGTTAATTTTAACTTATCCCATATTAACATCAAGAATATTAATTATAATTATGCAACCAACAACACACAATCAAAAATCACGTACATACAAAACATAGCTTTAATTTCAACAAATTTAATTATACATGATAACACAAATAAAATATTAAATAAAGAAGGCATGATAAACAACTCTGTAATATATGAATACTTAAATAATAACAATTTCCTTAATAATTTATCCAATATAAAAATCAATACTAATATACACATTCACACAAAAATTATAAATACATACTCACTAATTAACAAAAACCTCCATAAATCTCAAGGTAGAGGCAACATGATATTTCTACACAGGGATAACAACATTGATATCTTTAAAATAGTTCGTCGAAAAATAAATATTTAAAAAATACGATGACAGAATCTCGATGTTCTAATACACACGATGATGAACAAAGCAGAATACGGGGATACGAGTTATAATTACAGATAAATTAAAACAATTACACTTAGATTAAACATAAACAAAGAGATGATAAACACAATTTAATACGAAAGAAAGAACACAATATGATACAATAAATGAACATATAACAAGTCAAATAATAATGAATAAAATCAAAGAGAAAACAAACATAGCTGGAGCTCAAATATAAATACTAATTAACTATAACAAAGAGATAAAATACTTTGAGAAAAGAAAGGTAGCACATATTCAGATGACTAAAATAAATTACAAAAGAACAATTATTTAAAATAATAGTGGTACTATCAAACGAATTTAAAAGGGGAACATATTCACTTATGAACATGCGAAAGGTTAAATAATGAAAGTTTAAACGTATTATTATTATTGAAAAAGAGAGAGTATGATTGCATAAATAATGGATTGTTGATATGATAATAAGATGGACTATATAGATTTTTATTTGTAGAAGGACTTAATATATGATAGGGGTGTATAGAATTATATGAAAATAAATGAATTATTATTATTATGAAAATATTAAAATATAGACAAAAGTGTCTTCTTATAAGGTAGAAAATATATATTACTGAATGGCATTTTACGATAAGAGAAGTGAAGGTGAATGTAACGTCTTGTATGTATAATGAAAGTATTATTTATTATGGAAGCTAAAGCTTAGATCAGTATATCAATTATAATTAAAGATTAAGAATAACCAGTTATAAAAAGAATTATTAAGCATGTACCATCAATGAAAGAAATAAACAAAATACCCTAACAATTATAACACTACAGTCAAATACCTGAATATTTAATGTAATTAGTACATGAAGTATATAACACCAATTTTTAAACACAGAGAAAAGCCCAGTATTACAACTATGTTACAGATCGAACAACAATACATTATAAAGTATAACACTAATAAAGAAAGATTTAACTAACACAAAAATATTACTAATACATATATACAAACTAAATATAAGAAACCTTATTAAAAGATATATAATAATGCTATTAAAATGTATGGAATATGTAACATTTATAAAGAGATAATAAAACATAAAAGAAGTTAATAAACAAAACGAATACAGAAAGTATAATGAATATAAAGACAAATATTATAAAAAGAAACGAGATTTTTAAAATAAATAATCATGATTTACAATTAAAAAAAAAAAGTTTGAAGTGAATAATAAATAGTTTTATATATTAGAAAAGAGAATTACATAATAATTATTATTTTGTTCCAAGTTGAATTTGTTTATTTGTTTTTTTTTAAAAAAATATGTTGACATGATGAGGGAGATAAACAAGTTGATGTTCTTAATTCATTTTTCATATCTGGGAAAAGAAATAACTTCAGTACATTCGTTTTTCTTTTCACGGGGATAATGTAATGGTACAACCAGCTCAGGTATTCCAGCACCTACAATGGAAGGTACAGGTACACAATCAATATAAACACCTGTATAAACAATAAATTGGTGGACGGAATTTGTGA
This sequence comes from Melolontha melolontha, assembly GCA_935421215.2. Lineage (NCBI taxonomy): Eukaryota > Metazoa > Arthropoda > Insecta > Coleoptera > Scarabaeidae > Melolontha > Melolontha melolontha. The sequence goes on along the minus strand of OW285237.1, from coordinate 119,735,835 downwards.
AATTAACGTCGAAATGTAAATAAATTAATACGACGATAACTTTAAAATTCATCATTATCTTATTTTGATTTTAACTAACTTTTTATATTTTTATTTCATTTTTTTTCATTATTCAAATTATACGCGCGAAACAACAGGTATTTAATTTATCAACATCAGGTTTATATCGACGCTAGATAACCACGCCCACCAATTCAAAATTATATGAACCCCGCTAAAGCAAACTTTACGGTAGAAAACATTACTAAATTTATATTCAAATCATATTTTAGGTTAATGTAAAATATTAAATTAATTTTCCCTTTATGTTAAAATCAAAACATTGTATAAACTCACATTTTAAATTGATGTAATTAAACTAAAATTACGAGATTATTTCAATATAGAAATAAGGCTTTGGAATAAAAAATAAAACGCGATCGGCGTCATCTGATATAAAACTTTGAACATAAATGGCCGTTTTTGAGTGTACTTCCTTAAAATAAATTTTTAAAACATCTTTAAAGTGAAAATCTCCTACCTAGTGTTGAATCATTCGATAACCAAATTAAAGGCCCACCTTTTGAAGAAAAAATCTCAAGAATACCTCAACGCAAACGTGAGCTATCGTCCTAAGCATCATTTGAAGCAGAGAGCAGGGCAAGCCAACGATTTACACCACTCAACTCGACGAACTCCGCCAAAGACGGTGAACGAGGCCGTGCTTCCTGGTCTGCCGCATATCCACATATTGAGAAGTATATCAGATCTAGGAGATCAACATCAGGTTCACCTACAACGTTTATTCCAAATTATTTAATTTTAAAAGTTATAATTGCTCAAATTAATCGCTACAAATTATTATTTCATGTATCAAATTCAATTTTAAAGTAAGCATCAATTTAAAGCGTTGAATTTTACAGATATTTAGCTACAAATAAGCTTATACTCACCAAAATAATATAAGATATAAAAACTAGTAAATATTTGTTTATTTTATCTCGTACACATAACCTCATCACCATTTCCCACATGTGCACTTATTAATTTCAATTTTTGTCACATCTTGCATAATTTATATAATATTAAATACAGTTTCCTATTTTTATCTTTCAATTTTGTTGTTACAGTTTTCTTATTTTTGTGATATTAAATTTTTTATTAATCTAATTCAATCTTTTATTTGTGAAGTGTGATTGTTGTGTTTGAGTGGAGAATACACTGATTGGTTTGTAGCTGCAAATAATACACCTGACCGACCGTGAACCCTGAGATTATTAAAAATTAACTTTTACACTCAAGCTCTACCGCAATTAGCTAGTTATTTTAAAAAGGGACAGATAGCGTTGATTCGACTAAGGATATTTGTATATTGGCGCCCACATTTTAAATTTAAAATCATTAACCTTTCACTCTTTTAGATTTTCAATTTTTATAAATAATTCATATACTATATTCTTAGTTAAATCCTACTCAGCGTATCGATTGGCACTTTACAATATATATATATATATATATATATATATATATGTAAAACAATGAGTGTTGGGGAATCCGTCAATAAAAAACCATTAATTATTAATGAGAGTTCTTTATAGTCATAGTCAAACTATGTCAAAATATTTTCTAACAACGGTTACCCTCATAGTTTGACTAATAAACTTATTTTTTCCACACCTGTCGCTTACGGTCAGGACACTAACATTTCCAACACAAGACAGCCAAAGACTTTCAGGTACTACAGACTTCCGTATATTTTGGGGGTGTCGGAGCGACTTTCACGCGTCCTCGCCACAGACGAGATTAAATTAGGCTTTTATAACTACAATCCAGTGCGTAATTATTTCAGTAAAACGAAGGACTTGACACCGCTGTCTTTCCAGTCTAATGTTGTGTACTGCATTCCTTGTAATAGATGTAGTCAAGTTTATATAGGTCACACTTCAACCTGGTTAAAACAGACTCACTACTCATAAAAGTGACATTCGTACTGGAAAGAACAGATGCGCCTTGTCCTCACACATGATCAACAATGACCACACCCCTAATTTTGAGAAGGTGGAGGTCCTTCAGAAAGTTAATAATTTAAGGTGTAGAGAGTTTTTGGAGATGGTGGAGATCCATAATAATAACAACGCAATGAATTTCAGATCTGACACTAACAATTTAAGCGCAATATATGCTTTTCTGCTGACCTTTTCAAATACCAAAAAATTTAAGTCACCATAATACACATAACACTAGCTCAATTAATGTTATTTAACACATTTGTCCCTCCACAATTTTTTCATGTGATTTTACTTGCATTTCCAATTGTTAGGGTGAACCGTTTGTGTAACAGCACATTGTCAAGATTGAATATGTGACTCTTGAATGTCAGTGTATAAATTTCGTTAACCTTGGCATTGGGTTTTTCTCCGACGTATGTTTTTACATCTGTTTCACATATAACGACAAATTGCATTGAATTTTAAATAAATTCCACACAGTTCCTTTTTAACATCCGAAATAAGTGTAATGTTGCATCATGAGTGAATTGCTTCACTACACGTTGCTCTACTTTGTTTTTAGATGTGTTTGTTATAATGTAAAGTATAATAGTTTTTTAAAGAGTTTTTAAATTAATTATGACGTTTTGTTTGTGTCACGTAGGACAATGACAAATTTTTCGACCTATTGGTTTTTGGAATGTATAATTTTCTCATAACAAATAGTTCACTTTTGCAAGTATAATTTTTCTTATGATTGGTAGACTAAATAGCTAAGTTGTGTATATTTTTTCTTATTAAAGTGACCCCCGAAGAAGCTCTAAACCTCAGAGCGAAATATAGGTAAAAAAATAAAGAACTCTCATTAATAATTAATGGTTTTTTATTGCCGGGTTCCCCAACACTCATTGTTTTACATATTTGTTTTAACGACAAAGACTCCTTGTCTACATATATATATATATATATATATATATATATATATATATATATATATATATGAATTGATAAATTCTTGGCGTTTTTCGGCTTTTAATTAAATATTTACAAATATTATCAAATTACTATGTAATTGCGAAGTAAATGTGAATGTAAACATTGCTGTCTACAAATTACAACGCAAATCATACGAAATTTTTAATTGAAAAATTTTGTCTAGGAAAAACTCCAAGAATTTATCAATTGATATATTAAATAAACGGTTAAGAAATTATCTAAACATACGTATAGCTATGGAGTAATAATTAGCAATTTCAAACCTTAAATTGACGTCTGCTTTCAAAACTGACATCGGCTTTCAAATACTGACATCTGCTTTCAATAACTGATATTTGCTTTCAATAACTGACATCTGAAACATTAACACTGTTACTTTATAATACATTTCTAATTAGCTTAAACCAAGGTCTATCGTGGCTTAATTGGTAAAGCAACGGTCCGGCAAACCGTAAACTTGGGTTCAAGTCCCAACGTAGACAAAATTTTTCAATTAAAAATTTCGTATAATTTGCTTTGTAATTTGTAGACAGCAATGTTTACATCCACATTTACTTCGCAATTACATACTAATTTAATATTTGTACATAATTCATATAAAAGCCAAACAATTCCAAGAATTTATCAATTGATATATTAAATGAACGGCTAAGAAATTATCTGAACATATATATATATATATATTATATATATATATATATATATATACAGGGTTAGTTAAAAGTATGGAGACGGAGATTTATTGTCGTTAATATTCATTTTAGGGAATTATGTTCAATATAAAAGTTTGTTAAGATATTTTGATCTACATTTGTGATTATTTGTTTCTTTTTTCTTCAATTGTTTTTTTAGATAGGTACGCCTGTTCGCGCATTTTTTTTTAAATGGGAACTGGTAAATTTTGCTCTTCCATTCGATAGAGGTTTTTTTTCTCTTTAGAATAATATTTTTGTTTTTTTTTAATTCATTTTAATAACTTTTTTACAAGAAAAATTAAAGAAATTAATAACAAAGAAATTAAAGTAAGTGTTCAAATTGTCGTCCATTAGTAATTTGACAATGACCCAATCGATTTACCCCGAACAGAGTTCTGTAAAAAATGTCGGGGAATTTCTTGTATCGTTCTGGTAATTCGGATTTGTAAATCTTCGACGTTATCGGGCTTATCTTTGTAAACTTTTTTTTTACGTATCCCCAAAGAAAAAAATCTAAAGGACTTAAATCTGGCGAACGGGCTGGCCATCCAATGGTTCCTCGTCTTCCAATCCATCTGTGGGGAAAAAACTTGTCCAAATATTGACGAACATTTACACCATAATGTGGTGGAGCGCCATCTTGCTGGAACCAGATACTGTCATTGGGCAGGTGTTCATTGTTTTCATGAGGATAGAGCGTAGCACTAGCAGGTATTATTTCATTTTGCAATAACTGCAAATACAGAGCCGAAGTTAAATTGCCATTGATGAAAAAGGGACCGATAATATGACCGCCTAGAATGCCAACCCAAACATTAACCTTTTGGGGGTACTGCGTATGGTGCTCCAAAAACCAAGAGGGATTTTTCGTATCTGCAGTTATGTCTGTTTACTTCACCGGTAAGGCAAAAAGAAGCTTCGTCTGAGAAAAGAATATTATTGACAAAATTTTCATTATTATTGCAAATATTTAACATTTCTTCAGAAAATTGTAATCTCGTATCAAAATCATCTTCCGTTAACTCGTGTACAAGGTGTACCTTATAAGGTTTATACTTTTCACTTTTTAAAAACGACACGATCGATGACTGTGAAATATTGAAATTGGCCGCTAATTGATTGGTTGATAAATGGGGATATTCAGATACAGCCAATAAAATATCCAGTTTGTTATCATCGCTTTTTGCTGTTCTAGGTCTACCACTCCTTGGCAAATCTTTAACGCTACCCGTTTGTTCAAAGCGTCTTAAAGTTTTACCAACAACGGATTTAGAAATTGGATTTCTATTTGGATGCGTATCATTAAATAAATGACTAACGTCTTGTAAATTTCTGCGTCTATCTCCATAACCCAACATCATAAGTATTTCAATTCGTTCATGTTCACTTAAACTCGCCATTGTTAATATTAACAGCAACAAATTGCACAAATTAATTATTTCTGTCAAAGATTTGACGTACACAATAACCACTGATAAAATTATGTCGCTCAAGTTTGTTTATCGCTACGCTTCTGTCTATCTGCGATGCACCGAACATCTGTTAAACACATGAACCGGCTTTTTCTTATAAAAAAGTTATTAAAATGAATTTTAAAAAAAAAACAAAAAAAAATTTGTAAAGAGAAAAAAAATCTCTATCGAATGGTAGAGTAAAATTTACTAGTTCCCATTTTAAAAAAATGCGCGGACAGGCGTAACTAAAAAACAATTTAAGAAAAAAAAAATTCAAATATTCTCAAATGTAGATCAAAATATCCTAACAAACTTTTATATTGAACATAAATCCCTAAAATGAATATTAACGACAATAAATCGCCGTCTCCATACTTTTAACTAACCCTGTATATATATATATATATATATATATATATATATATATGTTTTCTTTTAGGCTTCGCGGATAATAGTATGTGTTGTAACTGGATTCCGGGTTTTTGTTCCGCGTTTCCACTGTTTGGTCTTCATAAAGACCGGTGCTGGTTTCTGGACGTTTCGGCAAAATCACATTTGCCATCTTCAGGTCGACGATAACTGTCTGCTTCTGCTTCTGGTTACTCGTAAACCTTTACTCTTAAACTTTTACGAGTAACCAGAAGCAGTTATCGCAGACCTGAAGATGGCAAATGTGATTTTTCCGAAACGTCGTCCAGAAACCAGCACCGGTCTTTGCGAAGACCAAACAGTGGAAACGCGAAACAAAAGCGGGAATCCAGTTACAACATATATATATATATATATATATATATATAATAACTTCGTGACCTTGGTATGATATGGTAAACCTAATCAGTAGGCGATTAAAGGTCTGTATATTACTTCAAAATATATGTATTTAAAAAACTCTACATGTTTCGGCTGTATACGCCTTTTTCAAGAGAATACAAAATATATTTTGTATTGAAAAGGCGTATACAGGCGTATACAGGCGTATACAGCCGAAACATGTAGAGTTTTTTAAATACATATATTTTGAAGTAATATACAGACCTTTAATCGCCTACTGATTAGGTTTACCATATATATATATATATATATATATATATATATATATATATATATATATATATATATATATTTATATAGAAGATTCAATTAGTCGCCGATTTAGGGTCTGTTTAACTTTAATATATAATATATTTAAAATGATCTTACATGTTTCGGCAAATAATGCATTTTTCAAAGAAATTTAACATATAAATGACAGTATATTAATGTCATATTTACAGTAGAACCTCTGTTAACCGAAACAAAGGGGGGGAAAGGTGATTTCGGATAACCAAAATTTCGGATAATAATCAAAATGTCATTTTTGGAGATCAGGGATTGTTTTTTGTTTTTGTTTTTCTTAAGTACAAGTAAATGAAGATAATACATATACAAAATTAACAAAGCATTTTAATAAGCCCAAACTCTGTATGTATTTACAAAAAACAAAGAAAAAACATTTTACATAGCGAATATAATATGTATATGTATGTACTGTATTTACTCTAACTACATATACATACATACATATTGTCGTGAATTTTTCTAACCAGAGAGAGAGAAAAAATTGGTAGAATTAAGTTTTGAACTACATTTGAATAATTTGGGATTTAAATGTATTCTTGAATTTTATTTATATTTATTATGTTTGTAATTATATTTTTGACTGGCCCTGTATGTATTATATTAGATTGGTGGGTGCGGCTAAATGGTGTACTATTGAATTCGATGTAGGAGATTTTCGCGGTAATTTATTTAGAGATACCAGATCTAGCAAACCAAGTGGTCATAGAGTATAAGAAATTCATTTTTATTCTCTGTTTTTGAGTAAAGTCGGGTTTTTTATTGGTTGGTGCAGTTATTTTTGTGCATTTAAAGTTATTGCGATTTTTACGAGAGTTTGAGATCTCGCATTTGATATTTTAATTAAATTATGGTATCTCTCACGTAGTTTTTTGTATTTGATTGTGCTTAGATCGATGTAAGTAAAAACACTTAATTATATTATTGCTTATATGATGATTTGCTTATGTTTGTAATTTTAGTGTATAATTTGCGATTATTTTGACATTTAAATCAGTATATGAATATTAGAGAAAATTGTCATGTTTTTTGTAATGGAGTTTTTTCTTCAAGATAAAAGATTCTAGATCGTTTTAAATTCAGGTTGGTTTTTTTTGTTCATGGGTTTGATTTTGTCATGTTTTATTGCGCATGACTGTAAGGCTGTCACGCGTATTTGATAACTTTGTAGTTGTTGACATTTGATTTTTAGGGGTTACAGTAGAGGTCAAACTTGACAAATTTCTAAAGTATTTATTAATTATATGTTTGCTCGAGAGTCACAGGGGGTTTTTCTCTTTGTGCGAGTCATATTCATAAAGAGTCTTTCCTCCTAAGCTACTGTTTAATCTGCTTTAGCTCCCTGTACATTCAGTAAAGGGATTTTTTCTTTTTTTTTATTTTTTATTAAACTTGTAAACAAACTAGATCTGATTTTTATTAATGCTTGTCGTTTTACTTTAAATATAACCTGGCCCATATCCGCAAGGATCGACCCGAGAGAAGTGAGCTCTAGGAAATCTACGAGACTGAACAGCCGGAAGCATAAGTTGTAGTGTGAACAAAAAGATTAATAAGCAATCAAAAGCACATTCCACTGCATAAGTATAGCGCAATCCAACGTAGGGCCGATATTGTAATTTTGGCAGCCCAACATGTCGGCGAATGAAGAAAGGAAGTATTAAAGAAATTATAAGCAAATAATTGTGGCGAACGCAACGTGTAAGGCGAGAATATCGTATATTGGCAGAAATAAAGCAACGTAAAAGCGAGCGAAGAAAGGTTACAAATAAAAATATAAGTAAACAATATAATTTTAAAAAAATGGAATATTTGAAACAAAGAATGGGAAATGCTAGTTACATGCATGAAGGAGGGGGCGACGGAGGAAGCAGTCAAGAGATGCTGGACATGATGATGGAAATGTTGAGGCAACAACAACAAATGATGAAAGATATGGAAAGAAATATAGGTATATTGAATGGTCAACTGTTAGAAGAAAAAGAGAAGAGGGAATGGCGAGAGAAAAAAATGGTTTACATGCAGAAACAAATAGATAACAGTAAAATAAACAGTAACAATCAAATAAATAAAGAAGTTATAATAAGTGAAAGTAAAATAACACACGTCGAGGAAAAACAAGCAATAGAAGAAAAGGAATTAATAATAATGGAACAAGAAGAAAAGGAATCGATAATAATGCAACAAAAAGAAGAGGAAGCAACGATTTCAAAGGGAAGTTTAGAGGACGTGCCTGGGGAAGGATCTAAGCCACAGGACAATGAAAATGAGTTGGATACAGAAGTTGGAAGAAGAAACAATCAGATAAGGGTAAGAGAAGAAATTACATTAAATAAAATTAATTTTAAAAATAAGGAGATAAGAGAATTTAATATAATTAAAACAAATGCAAAGTTAGAATGTAAGATGGATAAAAGTAATCATGAGAAAATGGTTAATGAAATAAATAAACAGGCATTTGTTATTAATGATATTAATGATAAGCAAACTAAAATTAAAACGAAATTGGTTTCTACAAATGAAATTTATAAATATAATTTGAATAATTATATAGGAAATAAACGCAATAATTCCTGTAATTATATTTTAAAATACAATTGCTTTTTAAATTATAAAAATCTGATTCATGTCAACAATAATTTTTTTAAATACAATACTCTGAAAATTAAGAAATATAAGGGTACTAAATTTAAAATAATTAGACCCACATTTTATATTAAGGTAAAAGTAAAAATGAAACTAGAAATTATTTATAGTCGGATATTTTAGATAGGCCCAACATAAAGAAATTTTGTTGTAAACTATTAGAATTAATATGCGAGGTATAAGGATTTTGCTTTTGAAATAATTAATTGGAATGTGATGTACTAAAGGATATATATAAAATTGGAAAAGTTATAGGAGTTGATATATGATATTGAAATAAACTTAACGTAAAGGATAATTAAAATTAAATTATTAGATTCTTATAAGAAGAGGAATTAGATGTAAGAAATAAAAAGGTGTTTACAAAATTTCGTCGAGATAAAAAGTTATATTATGATATTTTGAATATGAAAAAATTTATAAAATTTCGTCGAGGATATATGAAATGAAATATTTGGAAATAAAAGTATGGTAATTATGAACTTATAAAAAGAATTGTTGACATGTTTAAAGGATAATGAATATGATATTTGATTATGATGGTATACGAATTGCGGATTTAATTGACATGGTAATGATCAGGATTAAGTAAATGGATATATACAGGATGAGTTAGTATACAATTATTGTTGAGGAAATTAGAAAGAAGTTAAAATTTATTAATTATAATTATCTACGAAAATATAAAAATTTTATTAATTATGGGAATTGCGTTGTAAGAAAAAAATTAAAATTATACTATAAAAGAAGAAATTAAGCGTATGTTTATTATTATTATTATTGTTGTTGATTGGGAATTAATGGTGTTATGAATTTGATTGTTATGATGATTTGGTATATGAGATTTTGATACTATGTTTTCTTTTATCTATGAAAATGCATTGGAGATGTTCATGTCCAGGAGGTCGAGAGAGTGCTCGAATATTCGACGATGATGACTGTTACTTCGGTGTGTTCCTTCGTCTAGGATGTATGTAACGAAGCCTATTCGATAATGTCCAAGTAAAATGACATTAATTAAATTATGTCAAGCAAAACGACATAAGCAATAAAATGTCTAAAGTCAAATAAGACATTGATATTTATAAAAATTTTATACAGAATGTATATTGAGATGCTGAAACCGTTCGTCACAATACTGCACCATGAGGATGATGACCCTGCTGCACAGCAATGCAACATGTTAGTGCGGGGAAGTAAGACAGAGTGCGATACTGTCTCAAGTGGTAGTGCGGAAATTTATCCATGAAAAAAGATTAGGAATGTTCTGACTTTGTTCTCGGATAAATTTGGGGATTGTGTCGTGAATTTTTCTAACCAGAGAGAGAGAAAAAATTGGTAGAATTAAGTTTTGAACTACATTTGAATAATTTGGGATTTAAATATATTCTTGAATTTTATTTATATTTATTATGTTTGTAATTATATTTTTGACTGGCCCTGTATGTATTATATTAGATTGGTGGGTGCGGCTAAATGGTGTACTATTGAATTCGATGTAGGAGATTTTCGCGGTAATTTATTTAGAGATACCAGATCTAGCAAACCAAGTGGTCATAGAGTATAAGAAATTCATTTTTATTCTCTGTTTTTGAGTAAAGTCGGGTTTTTTATTGGTTGGTGCAGTTATTTTTGTGCATTTAAAGTTATTGCGATTTTTACGAGAGTTTGAGATCTCGCATTTGATATTTTAATTAAATTATGGTATCTCTCACGTAGTTTTTTGTATTTGATTGTGCTTAGATCGATGTAAGTAAAAACACTTAATTATATTATTGCTTATATGATGATTTGCTTATGTTTGTAATTTTAGTGTATAATTTGCGATTATTTTGACATTTAAATCAGTATATGAATATTAGAGAAAATTGTCATGTTTTTTGTAATGGAGTTTTTTCTTCAAGATAAAAGATTCTAGATCGTTTTAAATTCAGGTTGGTTTTTTTTGTTTATGGGTTTGATTTTGTCATGTTTTATTGCGCATGACTGTAAGGCTGTCACACGTATTTGATAACTTTGTAGTTGTTGACATTTGATTTTTAGGGGTTACAGTAGAGGTCAAACTTGACAAATTTCTAAAGTATTTATTAATTATATGTTTGCTCGAGAGTCACAGGGGGTTTTTCTCTTTGTGCGAGTCATATTCATAAAGAGTCATTCCTCCTAAGCTACTGTTTAATCTGCTTTAGCTCCCTGTACATTCAGTAAAGGGATTTTTTATTTTTTTTTATTTTTTATTAAACTTGTAAACAAACTAGATCTGATTTTTATTAATGCTTGTCGTTTTACTTTAAATATAACCTGGCCCATATCCGCAAGGATCGACCCGAGAGAAGTGAGCTCTAGGAAATCTACGAGACTGAACAGCCGGAAGCATAAGTTGTAGTGTGAACAAAAAGATTAATAAGCAATCAAAAGCACATTCCACTGCAATATGTAGTATGTACAACTAATACAACTATTCTTTTTTGAAAAAGTCTTCCATTTTCTTTTGTTTTTTGTTTTCATACCGCTTTCTAGCCGCTATATCACGCCACCGTTTCATTAACAGAACGTCAGAAGGTACTGATTCGTCACATCTTTCGACGAACCTTAATGCTATCTGAAAATATAAAAAAACTGTGAGAAAACGCGTCTTTTATAGAGCCTAATTTTATATTCCATGTTTTAAACTTTTACCTCTAAGGCATTCAATACTTCTTCTGCGATGTTATGGCTAGTGCTTTCTTCTACGTCATCATCTTGATCATCTGCTGTATCGTTGTTATTCTGTGATTCGGGGAGAACCATATCAATAATATCTTGGTCATTGATATCTAGGTCCGAGTCATCACCATTTACCCATTCACTCATTTCACTTTCGTTGATCCCTTCACATCCTGGTATGTTTTTAATTAAGTCCCCAAGGTACTCGTCGGTTTCAGTATTGTCGTCAATTAAAATCCCGTCAAAAAGTTTATTCCAGCACTTTTCCAGGGTTGATGATTTTATTTTCTCCCAAGATTGAGCACACCAATAAGTAACATGTTTCATGTTAATGGTTTTCAGGATTTCAGGAACACTTTTTGACTCGTTTGCCTCTTGCAACAGATATCTCAGAAAGAACGCCCGATAGTGCCTCTTGAAACATTCTATTACACCTTGGTCTAGCGGCTGAATCAGGCTTGTGACATTCGGAGGTAAAAACTGAACAATAATGTCACCATTCTGCAGATTCTGTCTGTGGGTGTGTAGGGGCGTTATCGATTAACAAAACTGCGTTTCTTGGAAGATTTTTAGACTTTAAAAATGATTCCACACTGGGGACAAACTGATCATTAAACCAATCAGTGAACAAGGCAGTGGACATCCAGCAACTTTTTTGGTTACGACCATTTGCCGAAATGTCTTTCAAAACCCTGGGATTTTTAGATTTTCCTATACACATGGGCCGTAGTCGGTGAGTTCCTGAAGCATTGCTGCAGAACAAAACTGTGATCCTTTGTTTGTTCATTTTGTGTCCAGAAGCGCTCTTTTCGTTTCTTGAAGCAAGTGATTTTTTCGGTAACATTTTAAAATTCAAACCTGTCTCATCTGCATTAAAAATCTGATCTTTACTGTATCCTTGCATCAATTCATCCATTTCTGTTTTGAAAATGTCCACAGCATCAACATCGGCAGATAACTTTTCCCCACATACATTCACTTGACGTACGCCGTACCTATTTTTCCACTTTTCTAGCCATCCTGCACTGGCTTTAAAGCCTTCACCCATTTCACCCATTAGTTCGGATAACATTTTAGCTTTTTCTTGAATAACTGGTCCTGATAATGCAACTCCCTTCTCTCGCTGTTGGGTGAACCATAAAAACACAGCCTCATTTACTTTCTCACATCGACAGACCTTCATTGTTTTCTTGTTAGGCATTTTTGAAGCATGCTCTTCAAATTTATTTTTCATTTTGACCCAATCAGAAACAGTCGAAACACCAACACTAAAATCGGCTGCCACAGTACGCAAAATCTCACCATTCTTAATTCTTTTAATTGCATCTAACTTTTCTTCTATCGTTAGCACGATTCGTTTTCGCTTTGTTGACATGACGTACAATCAAAACACTTCACAAAAAAATACGATCACTGCACGTACAGTTACTAGCGCACGACTAACCTGAATAAGTGAAAGGCCCAAAACACACTCCGTACTCAGTTGACACTTGACACGTCCCTTTCTAATAGACACTGCGCAGAACAAGCGTGTGTGCGTGGAGCTGTTAAGAACTCTTTCGGACTCTTAATAAACCAGAACGCTGAATAGAGCGTCATCTATGAGAATGATTAAAAAATTTAAATTTCTTAGGAATTTTGATCTACAGATGCACATAGTTATACATATGTACGTAAGTACATATGTACATATGAGTTTAAAATTACTAATACCGGTGGTACTTTTATTGTTATCTATCAATAATATTAAATTATAATTTGGCAAAATGTCTGATGACTTAAATCGTAAATATTTTCTAAAAAAAAGTTTGTTTGGTCGTTTCGGTTAAACGCTATTTCGGTTAAAAGTGTTTCGGATAATAGCTATTTCGGTTAAAAGTGTTTCGGATAATAGAGGTTCTACTGTATATATTGTTACGCCTAGCGTATGGAAGTTTAATTAATTTATTTAAATACACATATATTCGTTTTTAAATATCTCATATTAATTATACTTAAACTTAAGACATTTTTCTTCATTTGTACAAACTTTCATTTTCGTTACAAAGAGAAAGTATTTCTATTTCTTTTGTCACCGTCTTAACCGCCGACGACCCTTCTTTCTACCTGACTCAGAACCCTAACGTTAATGTCGAATTTCTTCTAGATAAATTCCTATTTTTTTAAATTGTTTTAATTTAATATTATTTACATCTTCTTTTATATGTCGTGTTTGATATCGTTAGGAAGCTTATGTCATAAGGGTTATTTTAAGAATATTTATGACATTGAAAGACGACGTCTTCAGGTCGCGCGTTTAATTCACTATAATTCAAGATATCGACCCCCTCTTCGATACATCATAAGCCAACCGTTCTAGACCCCTTCCTTTTCGATACAAACTACCAGTTCCTTCTTCTCTCTCAAACCTTTCGTGAGAAAACAACTCCTCGTGTACTGTCCAAGTCATGACGCTATCACGCCGACCAGGTGTTCTTCAACTTCTAAGGTAAACGGCATTGTTCTATGCATATTATTCTTTTAAGTGAATTCATATTAATTTAACTCATTTCTTATTCCTCCGGAAAAACATCGCCCTACATATACTTGTTCGAGTATATCTTCAGACCACGTGGACGCCCATCGCCAACTTTAAGGTAACTGTATTGTTCTATACAGAGATTATTTTTTATTCATCGTAATTAGTTAACCCTTAATTTACTACTCCATTTAACGTTCGTTTCAGAGTATTTTTTGTGTTAATTATAATCTACTTATCCACCACTCCACGTGTACATATTACTTTGTTTTAATTGCTTTTAAATATACGAGTTTAAATTTATTATGTAAATATAAATACAAAATTTAAGGACGCCGCTGTGTTTTATTTTATGTATTAAGTTGTTGTATATTTATTTTAATTAACCAATACCACGCACGTCCTGGACCTTTGAAGGAACTTCACCAGCATCCGTAATTATTTTATTATCTATCAAATAATTTTATTATTATAAATAGCCCCCCCCCCCCACTATTTGTAATAATATCTGTAGTTGTCATGGATAAAATCAAATTATTTCAAAAACACATTCAAGTTCAAAAATAATAATTCATACCTTAGCATTCTCGGAACAGCTAAACAACAATAACTGGGAATGGCAAGGCATGAGTGATTATTATGTCTGCGCCTATGGAACGACTTAAGATGTTAAGATGCCGGCATTCGTCTGGAACGAGAAGGAAAACCACAAAAACCTACTCGGACAGCCAGGGATCTAAACACGGAACTGCCAGCATGATAAGTATTTAAATAACATACGATAGATATTTACATAACATATTGCTACGGTGCTAAAAAACCGTTTTGACAAACCAAAAAAGAAACAAGAAAAGGAAAAAACAACATGATTTCGGGCGACTTCAATTGCCCCATCACCCACTCCCGCCAATATCTAGCGGCCCACCCGGCTACTATGTAGCCTCCGTTCAGGGGTGGGGAGACCCAAAGGTACGAGAAAGAAAAAAGAGGTGGAAAAGGGCGCCACCGAATTTGGTACCGCAAGACGCTGCAAATTCGGAAGCACGAAAATAAAATAATGGCACGACATGCGGCAGGTAGATAGCGCAACCAAGCCGTCCGAAACGATAAACAAAAGAAAAAGAAAAGTTTGTACTTCAGCTAAGTAACTCTACACTTTATTTTGAATGATTATAAATGGAAAACAAAATATCAAAATCAAACCCAAAAACAAAATGCTACTACGTTAGATGTGACTAAATTAATGATACACAAAACAAAAAAAAAAGAAAGCGAAAGCTACTATGTATGTAATAAAAAATTCTGAATAAACTCTACTCAGAAAATTAACCCCGTCAAAATACGTATTTATCTGGCTCACATTTATAAATACAAAAGTATAAGCCAGATCTATTGGGCAGACCTGGTATATGTCTGGAGGTTTTTGTTATATTTTAAAAATACACTAAGTTAAAATTTACAAAGTTGAAGATTGACATAAATTAAACAAAAGTTTGCGGTCCTAGAATATTTAGAAAAAAAAGAATGAATGATTATAATATTAAAGTGACAAATAATTGAGAAAATGTAAATCTTAATTTAAAGTCAAATTAAAAAAATTAGAAAACTAAATTTTATTTTAGCGTGTTCGACTTTGCGCAAAACAACAAAGAAAAACTCAACGAAAAGATCTTTATATATTTAATGCAGAAAATTTTTGTTAAAGAGAAACATGTGTATAATTACGTTGTACTCTTGAAATAAATTTAATCGTTTAAATATAGCAAACCAAATGAAAAAGAAGTAATCAATGATACTTTTAAATAAAGTTAAAAAAATTGATATGATGCATAGAATTACATAGTAACAAAAAGTAAAGACAAATTGAATATGTATAGAGAAAGACAATTTAAATATTTCAACAACGTATAAATTTAACATTAGTTACTAGCTAAATTATAATTTTGATCTTGTGAATTACGTACGTATCATATAGAAAAAGAACTTTATTAGAACTAAATTAATTAACTGAACGTGATATAGATAAATAAGAGAATGATAAATCAATTAAAAAGAAAACTCTTAGCTTGATAGCCTGCCTACGTAGTGGGTACTTGATTGCTCTGTCTAATTATCCTTTGTTTCAAGTTAATGTAGGATCTCCTACAGCAGGCCGTGGAAAAAAAAGAAACGTAGATTTCAACGAACTTCAGTGACTTATGGGTGACTTCAGTCGCCCATATAAAAAAACCATCTAAAGATGCAAATGAACGAATAAAAAAAATTAAATGAAATAAATTAATTCAAAATTACGTACCAGAGTGGTTCTAATTGTTGTTTATAACACAACCAATATATCTCGTTAGCGAGAAAAAATCCCAATACGGTTAATTGATACTTCCAATTAAAACTACGTGTTACTTAATAAATCCCTGAGGCAGAAGGCTACAAAACGATACTCTACATTAAAAGATAATTAAAGCCCTATAAATAAGTAAGCACGTGATGAACGGGAGCGGGATCACGACTTCACGATATCGGTGTCAGTGTACATCTCCCCGAAAGATATCTCGCACTCGATAACCGGGGTGGGAAGAAAGCCGCGAAGAAAACTAATACGCAAGCATTTTTAAAGATATATAAACGTAAGCATATGAACATACAGATAGGTTCAGAATTAATAGAACAGAATAAAATACAGAAAAAAGCTAATTTGCGACAAAATAATGAAGTGTTTACGAACACGTAACAATATATTCATGATGCTAAATTGCAAATCGTTACTTTACATTATTAGATTATACTGCTTAGATTTTTTATATCACTTCTGTTGTTAATTTTTTTTTTTCCTGTTTAATATTAATAATTTCTTTAATTTCAAATAACACCTGCATTTATAAAAATGAGGAAACTAGATAAATTTCATTTCACAATTTCAAAACTAAAAACAAAATTTCAACAAATTATGAATTCCTGTTACCTACAAATTTTAAACAGCTTCGAAAAAATAGAATCTAAAATTTACAATAATCATTTCCTGACAAACAAAAATAAATTAAAAAACAAAGATAGAGAAACTAATAAAGAAACAACATTTAGAGATAAATGATAAAATTGACAATATCTGGATTATCAATTTGGCGAATATAAATTTAATGTGCCACCAAATAAAATACCCATTAATGACTATATTAAAACTGGAATAAGTCGTTTATGGCGTCACTATAGGGATACTGATGAAGTACGTAATCAACATCGTGGTCGGATAACGGTCGGATTACAACGGCAGCACAACACCGTTACGTCCAAATTATTGCCCGACGTAATCAAACCTGCACTGCTCGGCAGATACAAAATCAGTTTAACCAAACATATGGCTTACTGATTAGTGACAAAACTCTTCGCAATAGGTTACATAAGGTGCATTTAAGATCTAGACGACCCTTAAGAGTTCCACCTCTATCAGGAAGTAATCGCGGTGAACGTCTTTTATGGGCACAGGATCACTGAAGTTGGACAAACGAACAATGGTCATATGTAACGTTCTCTGATGAGTCTAGATTTGGTATGTACAATGATTCAAGAAGAATTCGAGTTTGAAGGCAGCCAGGGCGCGTAAATCGTTTGAATGCAGTCCAAGAAGCCCACTCTTTCAGAGGTGATACAATCATGGTATGATCTGGCATAAGTATTGGTGGAAGAACAGGTCTCGTTTTGATTGAAAGTAAAATGACAGCTCAAGTTTATGTGAAGAGAAAATTTCAATTTCATGCAAGATAATGCGCCTCCACATGTGGCTCGAATTGTAATGAATGTGTTAGAACAGCAACACATTTCGTTGTTAGAGTGGCCAGCTCAGTCTCCAGATATGAATCCGTTATCGCATCTGTGGGATAAATTACAAAGGAGAGTTACAAATGCAAATGATCACATTAATGGTCGCCGAGATCTTTTTAGAGTTCTTCAAAGAGAATGGAAAGCAATACCACAGGAAAAGAGATTGACAATTTAATTTTAACAATACGTAACCGTATTAGGGCAGTAATAAACAATCATGGAGGTCATACTAATTACTAGAAGTTGCTTTTGATGATATGTTTAGGATTGTTTTCTAAATTTAAACATCTTTAAGATTTAAGATTACATCGTTATAAACATAATTCGTATTTGCAAACTCAAGTTTATTAAAACTTCTTGAATTACATTTAATTTTATACTTTTTTTGTTGAATTACGCTGTGAATATAAAAATCTGGCCACGTTTGGATGATTTCGTCCTGAGAAGGAAAACTTTCTTCCTGACGTTTCGGTGACATCACTTTCATCTTTTTCTAGAGGATCTTCTCGTTGCGATGGTAACTTCAAGAGTGCGCCGATTTCCTGTGCCGCTCGGATTATATGGTCCCGTAGTAGTGGGAACGCGTGTCGGGCTCGTTGTGATTCGTCCGTCGGTTGTTCTGTCGCTTTCAGCTATTGGTCGATCGGTTTGCGTTCGATCCGTGTTAGTATAACTGGTCTGTCGCAGGTTATTTTCATTACGTCGCTTATGTGTAATCTGTCTATTGAACAAGGCTGACTTCCATGTGTCAGGCAAACGCTGTCCGTCGTCACGTTTGTCCATACAGTTTTGCCGTTTCTCAATTTCTATAGCCTCTCTTATTACCCTGTACGTTAACCTCGTACTGCGGGCTATAGTTTTTGTACCGTTTCGACGGTAGAATCACTATTAATATATGTTTTTTTTTAATTTCAAGGAAGATATGAGGTATTAATACTAAAAAATAGCCTAAATGGGACTCTTAACATAAGTTATTATTTTTCTATGATTTTTTTTTATTAAAACATATTTTTGTCCTTACACCTCATTAAAATACATACAATTTACAGGAACTTTTGTTACGATCGATATTTTCATTTTCGAAATCGTTTTAGTAGAAAAAACGACCTGAAAAATCATTATTTTGAAGAATTAAACAAAATAACACATTTTTTTTAATTTTTAAGTTGATTTTTTTTTAAATTTTTTTATCAACTTAATATGTACAATTTTAACGATTTTTTAAATAGATAGTCTGGTTCATTATTATTTTTAAAAATTTTTTGTTTTCCATTCGAGATCCTTTTTTACGATTTTCTATTGTTACCGCTGTAACACCTTCACGATTCGTTTCTATAACGCGTTTGGAAAAACTAGTACATGTCTTTCCGTTTTTTGGATATACATCGGTATTTGTGAATCAGTTCATGGTGGTTCATCAAATTCATTCCTAAATTTAATTTTTTGTCCACTTTAGCTTTAGCCATACTCTGAAATTTACGTCTTCGTAAAAAGCTGTTGCTAAATATAAAGCTATCCTATCTGAAACTCCAAATCTATCACACACCATTGCAAAATTAAAAGTGTCGTATTTTTTAGTTTAATGCCCTGGTTTCATTGAAGTAGATACTTCTGCAACTTCTTCGTTTTCAAATATATCCACATCTGATTGATGTGAAATGTGTGTTGGTTCACTACCCGTTAGAATTCTTGATATTATTGTGGATACTTCTTCTAAATCGTCTGCCATATATTCAGTTATTGTCAATTTTCTATAATTCCATCATTAATTTTTTAGATGATGTGGAATCATACCACACGAGCATTTTGTCGTTTTTAAATCACAATTACATTTATCAATATAAAACAATTCGTTTGTTGAATCTACGAATGCTCTAAATTCTTTTTTTGTTTCTATTTTTTATTTTTTTGTAGTATTTATCAACAAAACAGTTATATATATCTTCCGACATTTGTTTTGTCACTAGAGAAAATAGCCTGATTATTTTTCATCCAGTGACAGCTGTTCAAACACTAACTTTTTTAATATGTACAAGTGTTTCACCACTGCCGTAGAGGTTTTCACCTGAATACAAAATCCTTCAAGACAATTTTCTATTGAATAAGTTTAAATTAATCAACTTTTCAAAAATAACTTTCAAGAACATTGTTTTTTTTTGCTTAAGCGTAAAAGATCGACCGCAAATAAACAAAAAATATCAAATTGATATTATAGATGGATAAGTATCAAAATCTAGGTTAAGTCTTTAAAGTGGTTCTCTTTGAACGTATTTTAAAAACTACTATGCCTCCAATGTACAAAAGAACTATTTCCTTTCCATATTGAAGCTTAAATGCACAAAAGAAAATTACCAAAAATTACCATTTGCTGTTATTGGATAGATTATATTTTATGTAATTCTTAGGTTGTAAGATTTTGCATGTTTGTCTTAGGCGAATATTTTTAAAAAATGCAAGGAATATGCGTTGAGAAAATTACGTAATATACTAACAAAATATTTAATGTATTTTCTTTCGTATTGTTACTTAATATGTACTTTTCTATGGCAAAGTATAAAATTATACTTCTGAAAATTACTGATATTAAAATATTTGCTATAAATAATAAACACTGTCGATCAAAACATAAAATTATTTTTTTATACAGTGTGTATACATCGATATTTTAAAATTAGATTGTCATATTACATGCGCACAGCCCTTATTGTATAAGCGGCTTTTTTTTATTAAAATACTTAGAAGAATACATTATCAAAAATGTTCTCTTCTAATAAAGATTAATATGGGAAATTTTTATATATTTTTTCTAAACTTCCTTTTTCATTATTTAAACTTTCACAAAGTTAAAGGATGCACATATATATATTTTATTATTCATATTTCTTAAAACATTACCTGTATTACTTACGTTTCCACTACAATTTCATAATTAGATAAAGATTCTGGCCAGTGTTTTGGATATCCTCTGAGACCGCGATAGTCACTTAAACTTGTTGTTAACTGCTGCAGTTGTCTTTCATATTCTCCCGCCAATATTTTCGGCATAAATTTCCTATGAAATTAGTTATTAAATTATGATTGGTTTCGATAAATTAACTAGACAAACCTACGGACAACCTTAATATCTCTGAGCACTTGAGAAACGGTTTTTTCAAAACCTGGTATCCTTAGAAGAACCTCATCATACTTGCGTACATTTTTAATTAACTAAAAATATATGTATTTATTAAACATAATAAGTGGTCCTTTAAATTTGATTATATTATCACTACAAATATAACGTTATGGATTTGATAGAAAAAAAAGCTGACTATTACTAACATCTAACCAATTATGCCTAACTTCACCGGTATAAATCATTATATGTCCATCCAAACTAACACCAGTAAAAGGTGCAAAAACAAGGACTCTACCTGAAAAAGAATTTAAAACTGGTATGATTATATTATAATACGACTATAAATGCTTTATAAATAAATACTACGAAAACGTTTTCAGATTTAACACAAATATACACAGAAGAATAACAATTTCAAAAACTATTTATAGCAAATTTATTTTTAAAAACGGGCTAAATATACTAACAGTTTGTTGTTTCATCATTCAATTTACGTTTTTATATAATTTAATTTATTCGGCTTTTATTTGATGAATATCTATAATTTAAAATAGAAACAAAACTAATGGTTAAAATCTTCACTTTTTATACATAATCGTAAAACGATCATTGTTTGGCCAGCACAGTGGCTTCATCAGGTATTTTGCTATATGCCCCCACGAGCACTAGTCTTGCGCCTACTTACGTAATACCTACTACTTATGGCTTACTCAATTTACCTCAATACATGATTGCCCCGAAGATCTTTCAGCTGAAGACCAGCTCAGTTTAGAGGCGAGTGAAGGGGGAGTTCTTATGTCATAAAGGGCGCCACAATGTTTATACCTTTAGCCGTAACAGAGAACACAGACTCTGCCGATAGTAAATTGAATAAATCTAGGTAACTACATGTATCGTTGTTAAACCAAATAAAACAACCAAGTTCAAAACAATATCAATAAGGATTTATTGTAATCCAAACAACACAACAAAGGGATATTTTACCCAGAATGTCAAAATAATACGGTTACACCAACTTGGCTAACCACGTCACAATAAAATATTTGAATGATTCTGAAAGTATTTAAAGTTTAATTAATAAAAACAACTATATTTAAATTTAATCAAAGCGATAATGAAATAAAATATATATCTTAATAACAAAGTAAATTCTGGTCATGAGTAAAAGGCTCACCTAGTATAACATATGAATGAAAATAATTGACTATTTGCTATTTGCACATAAAAGCAGGTGTTTTAGATAAATTACAAAAAAATTAAAATCAGATTTTATAAAAAAAATGAAGGTCAACGTCTGAAATGATTTGACCAAATATGGAAAATAATTAAATTAACTAAGAATCTTAATCTAAGAATTGCATAAATAATTTATCAAAGACCTTTAATACACCTTTTTTACACACACTGTATATGCAATAATTCCTTATATAACACACAATTAATTTATATGATTGTTTCGGCCTTTACTTGATGAAATTCCATTATAACTATTAAGATAAAATAAAACAAATTTTATGAATTTCACTTTTTACTTATCACTGTAACGTAATTAATTACGCACTGTTAATAATAATAATGCACTGTAATTAAAAAGTGAAATTCATAAAATTTGTTTTATTTTATCTTAATAAACACAATTAATTATTTAATTGCGTAAATTTCAATTTACAAAAAGTTATACCAAAATAAATCTATTAAGATTTGTCCACACTGTATGTACAGAAAATATATTAATCAGATGTGAAATAAAATTGCTCACAAAGCTTAGTGATAATAAAAAATTATATTACACAAATTAAATCGAAAATTATCTTTATATAATTTTTAAAAAAATTAGATAATGCCTCAGTTAAATTCTTTGCACTAAGGAAAAAAAATGGCACAAAGCAAAACGATAATTATGAGTTTCATTGCTATACATTCATTATAATTCATTCATTATATCGCTTCACGAGGAATCCAGTACTGTTTTTTATCCTAACGCACGCTTCACGTTATTATGTATTATACCTTGATTATTATTTTAACTATATGTTTTAATTTCAAAATATAATTTCAATAAAGTTTTTAAAAAGACGCAACGAGGGTTATAAAATATAATTGGCGCAGGCAGATCGGATTTTTGCCACCAAATACGCGATGGTTTGGGTAAATATCAATTTTTTAGGCAAGAAGTAACCTAAAAGAAAGTGTAGAAAGCGATTGAACTTCCAAAATTGGATCATCACCCACGTCCTTTGGTATAGTAAGCAGTCCTGGTGGAACTCGAGGACGGGATCTTTATCGTGAAAACCAGCACTTCGAGTCCATTTCGTTCATCTTCACCATAGCGGTAAAAGAAAACGTCGTTACACAGCAGCCGATACAGGAAGGATCCACAGCAGGAAACCAGCCAAACGACATGCTGATAGTTCTTTTCTTAATGTAAGTCTTTAGACAATTTTAATATATATATATATATGTATATATATATATATATGTATATATATATATATGTATATATATATATATATATATATAATAACTTCGTGACCTTGGTATGATATGGTAAACCTAATCAGTAGGCGATTAAAGGTCTGTATATTACTTCAAAATATATGTACTTAAAAAGCTCTACATGTTTCGGCAGTACGCCTTTATCAAGAGAATACAAAATATAAATGACAGGATATAAATGTCAAGTAATTAAGTTGCTATGGTTTAAATTATTCAAAGATACATTCTAGTAATAATAATAAATCATGCCTTAGTATTCCAAAAAAATAGATAGCAAGGTGTGAACATATGTGTTGTTCGCTGCTAGCAATTTGTGTCTCTTTCTGGGTGTGTTGGTTGCTGCTGCCAGCAGCAACCAACACACAAGTTCATTATTATTACTAGAATGTATCTTTGAATAATTTAAACCATAGCAACTTAATTACTTGACATTTATATCCTGTCATTTATATTTTGTATTCTCTTGATAAAGGCGTACTGCCGAAACATGTAGAGCTTTTTAAATACGTATATTTTGAAGTAATATACAGACCTTTAATCGCCTACTGATTAGGTTTACTATATATATATATATATATATATATATATATTGATGCTGTATCTGGTGTGGTGTAATTGAATAAGAGTACCATACATAAAATAACATGAAAAGTTATAAATTAATTGATTGAGTAATTTAATAATAATGTTGAATTCGCAAGTATAGTTCAAAATACGACCTAAAGATGTAGCTAAGCATTGAGTTATACAGATGTCGCTTGACTAAATTACAAGACATAAATAAATGTAAATAAACAACTTGTACTTAACTTAATAGGCCTCTTTCAGGTGCAAAATCTTATAGTGAATACCTTATATGTATCTTTGTATGAACGCCGGCTAGCTGAGGTGATGAGAGTGAAATTATACTTTAATAATAATAATAATAAAAGTGCGGGTTTGGTACTTAGCAGAATATAAATGTGTGTGATAAAACGAGTTATTATATATCGAATGATTCTAGATGAATAATATAATAAATAAAACAAGAGAGTGAAGAGCATAAATAAATAGTTTAATAAATAATATTCGTATTCAAAAAGGTAAGTGTTGACATGTATATGTGATGCAATAACCTATAAATAGTCACGTGATCAAGCAAACTTATAATTGTTAGGTTAAATATTTTGAGTGAGATAATGCAACAAATTTTACTAAAATTACTTTAATTAAAATGCAAGGGAACTGTATTTTTCCGTTTTTGAGGTGAACATATCAGTATTAAAAATGTTTGCAAAAATATGATAATATCAACGATTGTGTTTAAAATTAATATAAATTATTTCAATGTTATAGGCAATATAAATAAAAAATACTCAAGTTTAATTGAATGTGGATACTGGATATACGGAAGGTTTTCAGGATCCTTTTTCCTCTGGATAAAGGTTCTGGTAAAGGAATTATGCAGGTAGCGTCCCTCGGGATTGGAATTTCGTTTAAAAACTACCAGGAAGGAGTTAGGTTGCGGAATTTGCGTCAATCGTAGCTTTGTAGGTTGGTGATACGTCGGATATATCTTTAGGTATGATAATTATACTTTATTTAATAATTTTTCACTAAATTCTTGGAGCACTTTTTAGAATATGTCGACGCGTGCAAATTATTTTAACCAACGACGCTAACTCTCGTTTGTTTTATATCCAGGCTTCTTATTCGTGATTCTTGTTTGTACTTTTTAATTTAATATTAAATAATTATAAATGGAGTAATTTACTATAACAAATCGTTTAGATATTTTACAAAAATAATAAATTTAATTTTGTGATACAAAAAATTACCTTTGGAATGTACAATCTTTAGCTAGATACCTGTACTAAGTTGGGATATTTCCCGCCGTAAGCAATTCAAATAGGTACAGCTATATCCAAAGTATATGTCTAAAATATTCAATCAATCAAGTTAAAAATCTTCGGTAATACAAGATTATTAATGAAAATAATTAAATCAAATGACTAAAAGAAATTAATAAAGTTCATGATACAAATTTAAGCAATTAAAAACGCGGAATTAACTTCATTGATATGACATGTGAAATATACAGTTCCAACAAAATCTTATCTTCTAAATTAATGTAATAAGCTTTAGAATTGTCCTGTATTTTTGTTCCAGGGATTCTTATGTAAATGGGTATGCCCCACCACAATATATATATATATATATATATATAAATATAATTATTTCGTGACCTTGGTATGATATGGTAAATTCAATCAGTTGGCGATTTAAGGTCTGGCTTTACTTTAAAGTATATATATTTAAAACAACCCTACATGTTTCGGCAATGATGCCTTATCAAGGATATAAAATATAAATGACAGTATACAAATGACATATAATTGAGTTGCTGTGGATAAAATTATTCAAAGATACATTCCAATTGAATAATAAAAAATCATGCCTTAGTATTCCAAAAACAGATAGACAACAAAAACAGGGAAAAGCAAGACATGAGTTATTATTATGTATGCGCCCGTGGAGCGTCTTAAGATGCAAAGTTGTCGGCATTCGCCTTAAACGAAAAGGAAAACCACGAAAACCTACTCGGACAACCAGACAGGAATCAAAACACGGAACAGTCAGCATGATAAGCAAATGTATATGATATTTAAATGTAATTCAATTACATTTAAATATCATATACATTTATTTAAATTGCTTTAGTCATTTTTCTTCTATATTTTATTGTACCGAAGATTTTTAACTTAATTGATTGATAATAAATAGCACACATACTTTAGGTAAAACTGTACTAATTTTAATATAATACAACGGGAAATATCCCTATTAGAAACAAGCATAAATATGAAACATTGAACATTCAAAGTATAATAATTTATATATTAAAAATTAAATACATAATTTTGTAAAATATCACAACGATTGGTGTGTATAATTTATTACTTTTGCATAAAATTATAACGAGATTAAATAAATACATACAAGAAGAACGAATAGGAAGCCAGCATTTAAAAACAAATGAAGTTGGCGTCATCTTGGTAAAAATCCAACGAACGAGTCGACGTATAAAAAGTGCGGTCCTGAAATTCAAGAAAAAGTGTCGAATAAAGTGATAAAATAATTCTAAAAGTATATCTAAAGTATTCTAAAACGTACCCCGCAACGTTCGACGAAGTTACCAGATCACAATACCACCCAGTTCGTTTTTAAACGATTTTGAAGTTTTCCGAAGACGCACTCCGCTCTAACCGAAGTCAAGGGGAAGCGATCGAGATTCTGTCCGAAGCCGAGCCCTGCCTTCCGAACTTTTGAATTGCTGTCCAAAACCAACCACCAAAGTCCAAGAGGCCCAGTACATGAGTTGTAATGTGGGCCGTTTGGGCGGCCACATCGGATAGCAGGTTTGGGCGACTTATCGTATTAAATGATACACACAAAGTTCGGGTAACATTCTATAATTAATTTAACTCTTACAACTGGATAACAAAGTATTTACATGGATTACTAGGTTCAACTCAGACAGGGTAGAACGTGGTTATTAAGTATAACACAGTTCGTACCACTGACTGGTTGTAACCCTCTATCGTAACTGTTACTCTGACTATGACTCTGATTGTAACTAACTCTTACTTAAACTATTGTCTATATATACCTAGAGAAGATCCTTGTGATGTGTTTCTAGAACACATCTACAACCCTGACACATAGTCTTGTGTATGTAACAAATACATAGTAAGGTCGTGTTTATATAACACGTTACCGTTTGTATTAAAGGCGAGGCTGTAGCCTTGCTGAAAGTGTTACGCATACACATGACTGTGCATCGAGTTATCACACCATCCCTCTTGGGGAGGAAAGAAAACTAACACTAATATGTTTGTTTTTCTTTCATCGGAATCTCTCTAACTATTTACTTTCCCTATTACTATTTTAAAATATGGTGAACACTACTGGGATTACAAATTTACAATGACATTATTTAAACAATAAATTTGTTAAAATTACAATGACTGCACTTCTAAAGTGAAATCGTTATCAACTGTCACACAATAATAAGTACATAGTAACATGATGGATAGTCTAATATATATATAATAATAAATATATAATGAATAAATTATATATATATAATATAAATCGTAAGGTGATAAATATCCTAATATAAACTGTAATAATAAATATATAATATAGATTGTAAAACTTTAAATAGTAAATGATAAATTTTAAAATGTAATGCTAAATCGTAAGTTTTACATTGTTGAAAAAAAATAATAATAATCGGGCCTTTGTACACTGTCTCAATTTTGCTAGTCTGTTCGCTTTTTTATATTTTATTTCTATATCATGTGCAACTTATATAGAATAATTGCCTTGTTTCGCAGTTTGCCATTCATGTCTTTTGGTTTTTCGCGTTTGGTTCTTGTTTCCGATCCCTCATGCTTGATCTTGTGGTTTCAATTCTTGTGCATGATTGTTTGCTCCCAATTCTTGTGCTCCCTTTTCAACCATACTTTAAAATAAATCGACTCTCTGTTTTTCTATCTATTTTCCTCCATGGGAAAAATTATTTTGGGAATCACTCATTCGTGTATTTCCCTGAACAACACATATTCCGTGTCTGTCATGTTCCTGCGCAGAACTGTCTTTTGAAGCTTATTCTGGCTACAGTAAGGGTGCTCGTACAGCGGAAATGCCCTTATACTGTAAGCCTTTTCTTCAATACAGAAAAACTTGAGACCAGTTAACAAAACACACTTTTGTTATAACTGTAATCTCTAAAAAAAAATTTTGAGAGCGTTTTTTGTCGTGTCGGACTATTTCCTGGAAGCGCATGCTTGCCTCCTCACGATCTAGGGCGAATTGGAGTCTTCTTTGCCTTTCTTCTACTTTTGAAGTTCGTCTGATTCGGTTGGTTAAGGTTTTCGCTAGTTCCACAACTCTAGGATGATCTGTCCTGGGGGTTGGTGGAAACTGCACTGTTGTAGGTGTCGTAAAGGTACAATCGATAGGTCTCTGTCGCCTATTGAGCTCTTGACGTGATTAGGATGCTATCGAGTCGTCCCGTTACTAACCATTATATCATTGGAATCAACTTCTAAGGCATTTGTGACAAAAATTTCTGAATTCTTACAAATAAAATTAATATACTACTCCTCGTATATTGGTTTCTCTTTTACTTTGATATTATTCTCTTTGTTTGCGAAAAACTTTTTTTTGAATATGTCAACAATATTCTCTTCAATGTCACCAAGCGTAATCGTTTAGAAATAAATGATGTGTTGCATTTTTATAAGTGAACTTGACTTCGTGGATTCCTAAACTGTCTTGTCAGTACATACATATTTTAAATCGATGTTTATTTACTCGCGACTAGTTTAAATATACATGCTATTGTTTATTTGTTCGTTCAATAAACAATATGAACTACAACATTCATATGTGTGGCGCCTAGTAAAAAATAACACGTATGTATTTTTTGTATATACTTTGAACGTAGATGAACTTGTGAAAAATATAACATATTTTACTCTGTTTTATGTATATATATATATATATATAGGCGGCTTCTTAAAAAAAATATATATATATTTAAACTTCTGCGTTAATAACAAAATTGCGACATGTACGGCCAAAATGTAGCATTTCTAAATTACCTTGTACATATCGGTTTTCAAATAAACTTGACCTTTAAATAAAGAAACATGTGCTACGCGCTTTGCAACTTCTGCATTTTTGCGTAGGTAGACATAAATAACATTGTATGTACGCATTAAATCAATATTATTGTCTCTTATAATACAAATAAACATTTTCACTCGCGAAATGTACATAGTTTATAGATATGAAAGTCTTGCACTTTTCATTTATTTTTATACACCGTAATTGTCTGTGTGTAACTTTATTTTAAAAAGAATACCTGTGTTTCTTCTTCCTTTTCTTTTCGCCGTGTGGAGCTTCTGCTTGCTCTTGGAGATGATTTCCTCCATTCTTTGTCGCGTACTTGCCCATTTCTTACGCTGACCTGCTAAACTGTAGGTTTTCTCCGTTGGTTCGTTCCGGGTTCCTACAAGTTCCCTGCAGTCTTAAACGACTGGCAGAATGGTCCTAAGCCGTAGGTAGGCAGAGATCGCCATGTAATAAGGTGGGCCTTAATGTGATAAGGTCCTATGTGCCTGGAGGATCGGCATGTAATAAGGTGGGCCTTAATGTGATAAGGTCCTATGTGCCTGGCAGGATCGCCATATAATGTGGGCCGTTTGGGCGGCCACATCGGATAGCAGGTTTGGGCGACTTATCGTATTAAATGATACACACAAAGTTCGGGTAACATTCTATAATTAATTTAACTCTTACAACTGGATAACAAAGTATTTACATGGATTACTAGGTTCAACTCAGACAGGGTAGAACGTAGTTATTAAGTATAACACAGTTCGTACCACTGACTGGTTGTAACCCTCTATCGTAACTGTTACTCTGACTATGACTCTGATTGTAACTAACTCTTACTTAAACTATTGTCTATATATACCTAGAGAAGATCCTTGTGATGTGTTTCTAGAACACATCTACAACCCTGACACATAGTCTTGTGTATGTAACAAATACGTAGTAAGGTCGTGTTTATATAACACGTTACCGTTTGTATTAAAGGCGAGGCTGTAGCCTTGCTGAAAGTGTTACGCATACACATGACTGTGCATCGAGTTATCACAGAGTATTATTTATTTATGTCCTAGAATTTGAATTTTCTAAATTAATTTTCTTTTTTTAATAAAAAGAAAAAAAACACAACTCAATCGTAGATATTATCTAATATAGTTTAAAATTGTCGTTTAAAAAGTAGAATACAGTTTTCAAGATACGGAGAAATACAGTTCTTTCCCAGTTATTTTTATTATTACAAGTTTAGTCATCTAAGTTAGTTGTAAAGTTTATTAGAGAGATTGATTTTTTAAAACAATTAGATTATCAGTTAACCCCTAATATTCATTTGTTTGATCACATGACTTTATATAAGATTCAAATTTATTATTGCATTGTCACATACCTTATATTTAAATTATCCATTAAACATATTACTGTTGCTGATTACTCTTGTGTTTTATTATTTATCTAGAGAATTCACATTTTGAATAACTTGTTCACCACCATTGGTGCCCACGACTTTCTTAATGTTCTAATGAGTCACCGATCCCGCAAATTTATTATTCTTAGCAGCATTAGATACCAAAAAGAGTCTCATTGCTTTACTAGTCGGAAGAATATGAATAAAAATTACTCTTTAGAGTAACTATAAAAGAGGTACGAGGAAGCTTTTTCAGGTTAAGTACAATTTTGTTTACATACATATTTTTACGAAATAACGTCAGCTGACAAGTGGTATATGTGGAACTCACTCCATCTATATGGCAGTTTGATAACCACACTTGTGTATTTATATAAAAAAATATTTTTATATAACCATTTAATTTATAACTTCTCATGTAGATTTAACGCAATTTTCACATTCATTAGTATTTATAATTGTACACCTAGTGTATCTATCTCATTCGTCGGCCCAACTTAGGGGTAATTATAAGTACATTTATGTGGCTTTATTATACATTACATCTTCACTGTATTTTATCATTTGGCTTTGTATTAATTATTAGGCCATTTAAAACATCTATTTCATTTAGACGAACCAACGTGGGGCTTGTATTAAATATACAGCCTCATCAGCGCGTTATTTCAATTGGTCGGCCCAACGTAGGGGCTGTTATACGTCTCACAGCTTCCTCGTATTAGTTCAATATATATATATATATATATATATATATATATATATAGCAAGGAATAAGTTCTTAGGGATTCCAGCAAAGCAATGTTATTGTGAGTAGTTCTTTATTTCAATCTATCAATATTTCGCATACAATTTCGGTATGCTTCATCAGGGTTTCTGACTGAATTAAGAATGTAAGCATTAAAAAAGAGTATATGTTAAGGAATTTCTAAAACTTGTACTTACAAGTTGAACTTTAATCGTAGTAGAAAGTTTGCACTTTGACAAGTACGAATGCAAGGATGATATCGCCACGTGTGTAATTCTATGTTCTTGTTTGAGTACAAGGTCCGAACACACAAGAACGAAACGTAGCACGAAAACAGATTAAAATGCAGTCATGATGCAGTTAAAATAGTGTAAAAATTTAAAAAATAATAAATAAAATTGAAACATAAATGTAACAGCACTAAAACGTGGACGATGCAGACAACGGTACACAAAAATCAAAACTGACAGAACAACTGATCGTTTTCCCGTGTAAACTCGAGATGCCACACTAAGAAAACAAAATTTAATACCTAAGTATCAAGGTCGTCTAAATTACAGGTTGCTACTGTGCCGATACTACATGTTTAAGCAACCTATGCTACACCATCAAACGCTGTAATGTGTCCAAATGAAATTCGTGGTAAAAGTGAAAAAATTATTAGTTCGTTGGTGTGCGTCCCCACGAAAGGGATTGTGTGATACCAGTGGCGTGTCGTGGAGTTTGAGTTTGAAGGGGCGCACCAGAAATCAAATACCAAATGACATATAGGCCAATTGAGCGAAAAAGTATCCATTTATAATGTTTATTTAAGTTGAATAAATACATAGGAATTAAAAAATATTAATACCTAAAATAACGACAAAAACAGTAATAATTGTAAATCAAAACGGAAAAAATCCAAAATAAGGGCTCATTTTAAACAAAAATCCAATTACCTTAAAATTCAAGTTTGCAAAAACGAAGAGCTGGAACAGCGGAATAGTTTTTATAATGTCATAAAAAATCACTTCACAAAGTAGGTAGCCGCGGTTTATAAGTAGGAAAAAGAAAGAACAACATATTTACACAGACTAAACTAAACAAAATGGGTGTGTCATAATTTATGACGTAAAATTTATAAATTTAATCAAGAGAACAAAAAAATTGTGCTCACTAGACAAGTATCTGAATACGGACAGAAAAAAATATGACTTAATCAAAATTATATTTAAATTATATACAAGTTTATATTCACGTGGTTCCGTGTAAGCGGTCGAATTAAATCAATTAAGTCTTTGTGAATTTGATGAAATATTGCTACCTTATGGTGAACTTCACTATCATACAAGAAATTTCCTCGTCTTAGATGCAAATCGACCAACAACTGCTTGTCCAAGTTCTAATTAACTGCTTCGGAAATAGACCCATACAAGGTCTATTAGCCGATTCGGAATTAGCCCCATACAAGTTCTCTCGTTCAAAGAATTTTTAATTCCTAGTTAAGAACTTCACCACGTGGTCGAAGAATGTATCCATTTAAATCCGTGTCATCACGATGCAAACCAACCTTAGAACAACTTCAACGTTGCTTTACAATGTCCAGTAGAATTTAACACCCGCTATAAGCGAACACATACCATGTTTAAATTAAAATTCTACCACTTAGATACTTTACAACCCTGGCAATGAAGCTTAACCACAATTACTTGAACGAATGATTAATGAGGGTGAGGTCTTGTACGCGTCTTATATAGACGACAATATAACGTCATGCGGCAAAAAAACAATATTTAAAAGAATATTCCAATTATCCCACATTTAATTATTTTCAAAAAGAAGATCAACTCCAAACAAAACATACTATTTACATCAATTTACAATATATTTTCTTTTAAATTCCAACTAATTAATACACCAAAATCGTTAATTGCATCGTACTATATCCCAAATAAATACCAATAAATGTCGCTTGTATGTCTAGTTCAAGGAGCTTCACAAATCGAAGTACCAAATAACTGATGTACTAATTAAATTATATCTTCAAAAATTTCGATAAAATACTAAGTTCCTATTCTCAAAATATTTTACATTAAACAGCAGTGTTTAATTACAATTGCATAATTGCTATAACTGAACGCACCCAAATGCAAATTCTATGTCCATGTGAAGCTAAATCGCATGTGCACTGACTTGACAGTTTTAACAATGTACTTAACCTGATGTTTGTAAACAATCCATCGTTAAATGAATCAAATAAACTAAAAATCACTCAAAAGAAAGCCCCAATTGACTCAGGTATCTATAAATGGATATAATATTAACTATCAATAGAATATGAATTGTAGAATATCCAGGTACAATTTACTAGAAGAATTACGATCTAACCCAACATATACGTTGTTGTGAGGAATATACCGTTCTAAACGATGTTATACATGACCAA
This sequence comes from Melolontha melolontha, assembly GCA_935421215.2. Taxonomy (NCBI): domain Eukaryota; kingdom Metazoa; phylum Arthropoda; class Insecta; order Coleoptera; family Scarabaeidae; genus Melolontha; species Melolontha melolontha. The sequence goes on along the minus strand of OW285237.1, from coordinate 119,702,071 downwards.
TATCTTAAACAAATGGATTCTTTTCAACCAGATGCACAGAGAATTTACGATCTAAATTCACGTATGTAAACTATCAAATATAATAACGCACCAATAAATAAGTTATTAAACAACACATTATTCTAGACATTACAAAGTAAGAAACCGTTATTGAAAGATCTAATAACTTGGAAGTAGGAATAAAATTAAGGAACCTTTTATATATACCTAGTTATACAAAAATAACTAACAACCAAAATGCAAAATAAGGTAATCTAAATTTAAGAATTTCAAATAGTACGATAAAGTAGCAATGTAATATAGCCGAGCTAAAATGTATAAGGGTCAAAATTGACATATAACAACTTACAGCTAAAGAGCTACTAAAGAGCTAGTTTGTAACGTGCTCTTTAGCTGTAAGTACCCGATGAAGCCACTGTGCTGGCTAAACAATTGTCGTTTTACAATTACTGTTACGTATACAAAATCATTCTCCTGCTTATTGCCTATTTTAGATCTATTTTATTCTAATCTTGTTTTCTTCAAACCCTCGTAGCCTTTACAAAACTAATAATCTTCGCTAAATTATATTTTATTTGCTTAATTCTCTAATTATCGAACAGCTTAGACGCTTCGAACTTCGATATTTTCAACCTAATTTCATTCGTTCAATTTATTATGGAAAACTTTGTACATTATCAAATCAGCCATCTTCTTGTAATTTTCCGTTCGGTCTTGCTTGCAATATTTCACGTTTAACTCAAATTTTGTAACTCCGAATATCTTTCTTTTATGTAGAATTTTTATTTTGAAACTATAGATTTACCAGACGAAATTTCTTTGATAAATCTTGATTTATTTGACTTATTCTGTTTAATATATTACCACCGCTTATCAGGCCATCTCCCTAACGTTAGATAAGACCTCTTCGACAGAAATCTGCACGCGCTCGTTTAATGCTACGACTTTTGCTGTACTTTTTATTTAACATTTTGTGTTTAGATGGACTCTTATTGCGATCTTAAATCGTTTATGTGATTTTGAAAACTAAATTTCCTTCATTAAAATTTTTGCCGGCATCTTCGATGACGTATTTCCGGCATGTTCCTTCTGTATCGTACACGGCGTCCATTATGCTTTAAGCTTTTGATGCGCTGTGGTGTTGATTGTGTCACTGTGTTGTGAAACAATTCTTTTCTGCGGTAAGAATATAGTTATCCTCTTAATATCTGTCTAAATCGTACTTTGAACTTTCAGGATTCTTTTTAACGATATATTATCGTTGTTTTTCTTTGAACATCCAAGATTAATTTGTATTTATATTAGTTGGCGTAAGGCGTCATACCTGTGTCTTTATAACCTGCGAATTGGGGCCTAACTAGCATTCTAAATCACCAAGACGCTGATTTGAAGCTTCCTTGTGTTGGCCACAACTTTATTTCGAAGGGCACTTAAATCTTGCGTGACCTTTTTGGATTAAGAGGAGAGGACGCGGCGCGACCATATTGGACTCCAAGATGGCGTTGTAGCGTTGTCCCGTTCGAATTAAAGGGAGGAGATTTGCCTTAGAAAACGAGGATTGTTATATATGGGGACGTTAACTTTTAAGTTAACCAAACTAAAAAGTAGGTGTAGACTTTCCTAAATTTTTTGCAGACCTTAAGATATTTGTAGCTCAATGTAAATAACTCTTTAGACTTTATAAATTTTAAATTTACAATCAAACCAAGCCGTTTCGTACTTTTAAGACACACACTTTGTGTGTTTGTTTTGCCTATTTTTCACTGTACATTTTGAAGGGAATTCTCCCTATTTCGAGTTTAAATTTACAGAGATAAACGTGCTTGTCTTAATTATAAACCCGTTGATAGGCTTAAATTACCCCGGGTACTAGCTTGATTCATATTTGTAACTCCGGTTGACCGTCAGCTTCACTGGCTGTTACCTGTATTAAATTTTTGAGACATAAACGTGGTCAGATTCTTCTGATCGGACCCCTTTTGACTGTTTCGATTCCTATAAATCGAAGAACGATTCTAATAATTTTAATTTATATATTTTGTTAAAAACTGTACAGAATCTGAATTACGTATACGAAATTGGAATTCTAAAAATACTTTTGTTTAATATACTCCTTCAGACAATTTTTATATATTTAAATTTTGCACACCTGTTATACAGGGGGTACTCCAAAAGTTCTATCTGGGTGATTTGATTTTCATATTCTGTAATTAATCTTACCTTCTTAATTTTATTTGTAAACAAGGCGTAACTTTGTTTTCTTTTAATAAGGTAACCTTCCATATTACATGGAACTTTAGCATTCCAAGTAACTTTCGCGCTGACGTCTTTTGAGACTTTTACTGGAATTCTTGCGTAGTAGTAATTTATTGTTATCCTGGTGGTATGATTTTGGAATAACCCCTCTCACCTCTCGAGATATACAGGGGGAGGCTCCGAACTTTCGGTCTCTGTTTATTTTCTCTTTAACTTTCAAACTTGCTTTCACTTTTTTATATTGTTTAAGGCTTCACCTTTTAAATTGGTTGTATCTGTTAGTTCATTAGTTTTGATGGTATTGATATTACTTTTTGTACATTTGATGAAACGTTTGTGTCTAACTATAAATTTGTAAGTATTGATTTTTATCTTATTGTATTTTGTCGAAACGTCTGTGTCTAGCAATAAATTTGTAAGTATTGTTGATTTTGTCTTTGATCTCTACCCATCCCTCAAGTTTTGAGTCTGGCAAGGTTTCTACTTTTTACAACAAGTGATAAGGGGCTGACCCTCTGGTGATAGTTGGAGCTACCAGGTCCCGCCTGCTCCCGTTATAGCTGTTTCTCTGCACGTGGTGAATAACGGTGGCGCCTGTTTTACATCACGCGGCCTGGAATCCGCGACGTTCTCCTAATCAAGAGTTAGCCGGCAGAGTCCTTCCTGGGGACATTGAACAACAGGTAGGTTCAGACCAGAGAGGATCAGCGAGCGATCTCTCCTTATCACACGCCACTTATATTTTTACGCCGCGTTGGTAGCATTACGTATTAAAAAAGTGAAGTTTTTAAAGATTAGTTTTATTTCTGTTTTTATATAAATTCAGCATCAGCAGTGTGAAAAGATCCATTATCGTGTAATAGTCGAACACCATTTGTTAATTTTCCCTAATGTTTTTCATTAATACAATCTCGGAAAAGTACAGTATATATTATTAGACAGCGGACTCGAGCGATTGATGATTCATAGCTCATAGGCATCTGCCTTGTATTCGCAATAGGTTTGTTCCTGTAAGCGATCCGTGAGTTTCCAACAATTTGATACGTGTGGCTAGCTGCATAAGTGGCACATACCTACATATGCAGTTAATATGTACCTATCTGTCAATGCACAACAGAGCGAATGTAATAAATGGTTTGGTAACCGGCAGCAACTACTACTGAAACAAAATGCTGACAAGCAAACTGCGTATCGAATAAAAATAATTTACAAAAAACAAAACTCAAAACTATGTATTTTCTGTGATATAGTGTAAAACATTACTATAAACAAATAAAATTTGTTCAAGGTGTTCCTGTGTTAAATTAGTTCTTTTAGATGTTAAAACGTCTTTAAAAATAGAAAATGTCCGTTCCACATCACAAAATATTTGTAAAAAATTGTAGGATAAATATACAACATAACAATATAAAACGGATTTTTTAAAATACTAAAAGTTGTAACCAAATAACACTGAAAGAAACGAAACCAGAAATAATCCCTTCTAGAAGAGAATAGAAAATATACTATCTCAAGAACAATAAATACATATATGTATAACATCATATAAACACGCCATTCTATAATAGAATTTATGAATGAATAGACACTATTCATTCATAACAAGCACCTGCTCGAGGAATGTAATCGAGCAAGCAAATAGTGGGGCTGTTATAACATGCATACTATACCTAAGACCGCCACAACGTTTTATCGGGGCAATTGATCATTCAATCGCTTCTGTCCGATCTCTGATTATTATATTATAACGAGCCATCGAAAAAATTCATAATTGGAGTAGACTGTGAAATTGGGTTGGTACTTTAGCCACTTCCACATAATGACATTTATTATTTGACATTGAAACTATAAGTTTGTGTCAAATTTTTCAAAACTCTTATTAAGAAAATTAAATTTGTTTAGATGTAAATGGACAACATTTTCAACAACTTCTATAGCTATATGTAAATTTTGATTATGATTTCGATATTAAATAAATTATTTGTTTTCTTTTTTGTTGTAGTATCATTTCAATGCCATAACCTTTTTTTACAATGAAACCAAATAAAACTGTCAAACATCAAGTAATGTGTCATTATGTGGAAGTGGCTAAAGTACCAACCCAATTTCACAGTCTACTCCAATTATGAATTTTTTCAATGGCTCGTTATAATAATATACATTGATTACATTTTTTTCTTTAAAATCTATCATCAAAGCTCCATGGCAATGCCAAAAGATAGATACCATTATTTTTTTAGTATATGAAAACACTTTTAGCTTTCTTGGTTAAAATTTACCAGATTTTAACTATTATACGTATAGTCTCTTTTGCCCCACTTCTTTTCATCTCTCAGTTTCAAAAATGACGACCACGGTCCATTTAATATTACTTTAGCAAAACTGAAAAATATTTTAATACACTATGAAGTATATATTATTAAAAATACCTTTGTATTATACAAAACTGGTGGGGTTTACCTACTCATGTATGTTTCAATTATTCTGATATATATTATGGAGTATACAACGTGTAGTTGCGTTCGAAAAATTACGCATTACTACAGATATCTTTATTTTTAAAGGTTAATCGTTAAACTGTCCCTTAATGAAGGGCAGAGGTTGGAGTGATTGATTTAAATCGTCTTTAGAACTAGAGATAGGTACATCGATGTCTTGGAATTGTTTTGATCCAATCATGGATGTTTCAGTACTGACGTTTTTACTTACCAATTACAGCCAGATCAATTTTACTAGCACCAAATATCTACGTAACTGCACTTGTTTGTATATTCATTTTATAAAAGTGACTTCTACAAATTAGAGCATAATTTTATTTTAAAATATCGACTGGTATTTAAGCTGCCGGAACTTGTTTTCAGACAACTACATTAATACAAACTAACTACATTAATACAAAGCAACTACTTTAGATACTGCGATGTGCGTCATACGACATTACGTCAATCGGTAACTTAAGCGATGACGCCACCGGCTGTGCACGTCATGGGACTTTCCAGAATAGTCTAGGCATGGAAAAATTCAGAAAATCGATATCTTTATAAACACTCAAGGGAGAGGATGATTCATTGAAGCAGTGATCATTGTAAACTAAATATCGTAGTAATAAATGCGTATATAAATACAAATAAATACTGTTAAATTACTATTAGTTATTATTAACGAACAGTAAAAAACTGGAACTAATGGCTCAGATAAAATTAGTTGGACCATAAGTCATCCTGATCGCAAACAAGTTAGCAATGCCGGCCCATCGAAATAAAAAAAGCTGTGGCTATCTCAAGGATCAGAATCAAGCCACCAAACTTTGATGGCAAAACGTCATGGGTGACATACCTGACGCAATTCAAAGCACCGGCAGGAGCAAACACATGGTCATCTGAAGAGAAAGCTACTGCTTTAATCATAGCGTCAAGGGGTGACGCTAGTGACATTTTGCGGACATTCTCCCCTGTAGAACGTAAAGATTATTACCAACTTATTAATTAGTTGGAGATGATATATGGCCATGCGCATTTGGAGCTGGTATACCATACGTAACTGAAGTTTCCGTCACAGAATGAAAGCGAGAATCTTCAAGAATTTGAAGCAGATATTGCCCGTCTGGCGACTTGGATATCCAATGGCGCCAAATAATTCCATGGAACACCAGACCTTCATATATGGTATCCGAGATACGTGACGCGCAGCAGGCATTACGGCTGACACGACCGAAGACCTTGATCGATGCCACAGTGCATGCCCTTGAATTTGAAACGGCAAGACAGGCCTCTTATCTGTCGAGTCTGTACTATCGACAGCCAAGAAAATGAGGAATTCATGGTCGGAGTACTAAGACAGATAAAACCGAATAAAAGCGCTCCGATGCTGGAATTGTGAAAAAATCGGTCACATTCGAAGCAAATGCGGTAAGGTGACCAAGAATGCATTATCTGAACAACAAGAAAACTAAAGCGGATCCATGAGCGGGAGCAATTATCGATCCAGCATCAATAAGTTCCAAGGACGCTTGTCCAAATGGCATCCTTGCAACATCAAACCAACAATATGTGTACTCTATTACGAAGAAAGAACATATGCCTGCTTGCTAGATATTGGATCGACAAAAACCATCGTACGACCCGATTTAATTACCATAAAGAACAAATTATTTTCTAGCAAATGGAGACCCAAGACAGCAACTGGAAAAGCAGCTTTTGTGGTAGGTCAAGTAGATGTCAACTTTAAAATAGGACCAACATCAATCCGACATCGCGTTCTGCTGACCGACATTAATGAAGAAATAATCCTGAGATTGGACATGAACAGATAAAGTTTCCAGTTAAATTTAAAAGAAGGCACTTTCAAAATAAATAATAAAGAATTGGTTCATCATAAGAAAACTGATGAGCATGTACGATAGCAGATAATGTTGTTTTGGAAGCAAAAATCGCGACATTTTTAATGGCTTCTATGGAAGGTGATTATAGTAAAGGAAATGTTATAACCGAATGTTGGAATCGAAGGCTCATGATGACAAGGTAGGCCGCGGGATAGTAGTTGCCAAAAAGCTGGTTAGGACGCAGAAAACTGTACCGATAAGGGTAACTATTACCCTGTTATATTAAAGTAAGGTACTCTCCTGGGATGGTGTTCGCCAGCGTAGGCCGTCGTTCATCATGTAGAAGCAAAAGATGTATTCACGCGGGTTCCTGAGAAATTTTCCAAGATAATCGGCTCAGCTTGTGAAGGATTAAACAGTAAAGAACAGAGCTAGGTTAAAGATCTAATACAGCAATATGAGGATGTGTTTAAAATTGAAACTAGCACGAAAGGAAGAACCAACATGATACATAAAATAAATACCGGCAATGCAGTTCTTATACGACAAGGACCAAGAAGGCTATCACTGGTAAAATGTGAGAAAGCCGAGAAATATGGAAAGCAAGGAGGCAATTAAACCTTAAATAGTCCATAGGCCTCACCAATGGTCCTTGTATGAAAAAAGGATGAATCTACCTGGTTTTGCATAGACTATCGCCGATTGAATAATCTAACAAAAAAGTCAGTTATCCTTTCCCAAGGATAGACGATACCCTGGATACACCCTGGCAGGAGCAAAATTGTTTTCCACTCTCGATTTGAAGAGCGGTTATTGGCAAGTGGTAATGGACCCCAACGACAGAGAGGACTGCCTTTAGTTTAGGAACTGGGTTCTAGCAGTTTACAGTCAAGCCATTTAGGTTATGTCACGCGCCAGCTACGTTTGAGCGACTCATGGTGTCTTGGAATACTTACTTGGTGTATCTTCATGTGATTGTGGTAGGAAAGACCTTTCAAGAGCAAATGAAGAATTTGGAAAAGATATTCCAAATGTTGCGAAATGCCAATCTGAGATTAAGTCGAAAAATGTCCTGTACAGAAAGACAAACACGAGTTAAGAAACTTTTTAGGATTGTGCACTACTACCGGCGTTACGTTCCTGGATTCACTAATTTTGCGAAACCAAACAGAAAATTGAGCATTTATTTCGAACAATGAACGCCAACCGTACTTTGGTTTGTTAAAATAAACTTTTATAAGTACACCTGTTTCGAGCTATTCACTGCCATCTGGAAGGTTTGTTCTGGATAGAGATGCCAGTAACGTGGAGATGGGCGGTGTGCTCCCTCAAATCCAAAATAGACAAGAAAAGGTCATTAGATACTTCAGCAATGCCTTTATAAACCAGAGAGGAACTACTGCTTAACCAGACGATAACTACTGGCAGTAGTTAAAACCATCGAGCACTTTCACAGATATCTGTTCAAGCAAAAGTTCGTGATCCGGACTGATCACGCCGCTTAAGTCGCCCTTGCATTTCAAGAATTCCAAAGGTCAAATAGCCAGATAGATTGAGAATCTATAGGAGTATGACTTCCACATTTAACATAGAGCAGGCCTCAAGCATCTAAATGCTGATGCTCTTTCCAGAAAGCCCTGTTCAGCGACATTGTAACCAAATCGAAGACAAATCGACCCACGCTTTTCGAACCACCGTGGTTCATGAACAATGGCAACGTAACAATTTACGCACAGATCAAGAAGCTGATCCTGATCTCGCAATTTTAAGGACTTAAAGAAAAATGGGCAAAGACCAACTTGGCAATAAATTGCTCCCCGTTCCCGAGAATTGAAGTCATACTGGGCACAGAGGGATTCCTTGATCATAGAAAACGATCTCCTGAGACGCAAGTAGAAAATCACAAAGGATACCAGAGGTATTGCGAGAACTCCGAAATCAGATGTAATGGAAGAGCGGATGAACATGATCAGGCACCTATCCGAAGTGGCTTCCGAGTATCAGAGGGATTATGACAACCACTTACCATTATTCTTAATGGCGTACCGGGCATCTGTTCAAGAAATTACTGGGAAATCGCCAGCCAACGTGTTATTTGGCAGGGAACTCCTACTGCCCTGTGATTTGAAGTTTGGAAGCAGGCCTGAAGATCATTCAAAAGATTATATCAGCACCCTTGGACGAAGACTACACAACATCAATGACCAAATAAAGCCATAATATCCAGGATGCCAGCTACAGCAGGAAGGAGAACTACGACATCAACTCCGACCTCAAAGGCAATTGGGTTTGGTTGCATAATCCACAACGTTGACGGGGCCTGTCTCCAAAACTTCAAAATAATTTGGAGGGCCGTACGAGTGCTAAAGCGGATTAACGATGTAATTTACCGCATAAGGCGAACAACTCATTCTAAACCAAGAGTCGTGCATTTTAATAGATTAGCCCGATTTGAAAAGCTCGATTTGGGGTGACCATCGAGACGCAGGAAATTTTTTTTACTGTGCCGTCTGACTACGCGCTCGCTCATTGCGTAACCTGTGACTTGCAAATCTCTAGGGGAATTGCCAAATTTAAAGGGAGATTTGGCAGAATCAGAGAATTAAGGCAGCAGGAACCGGCGATTGGGAAGTCTACAAATAATAAAGAATCCTTTTTTTTTATTTGGTCACAAAAGAACTGTCAAATCTGAAGCCAACCTATCGTGCCTTATGGGAGGCTCTGGTCCATCTGTGTGAACAAATGTTACAACAAGACATCTTGAGACTAGCCGTACCAAAATTGGGTTGTGAATTGGACCGTTTGGATTGGATAATTGTAAGAAGCATACTAGAGATGTTATTCCAATATACCGGTATGGAAATTCTGGTCTGCAGTTACCGGCCTGAATATTCCATTTCGCCCAGACAAGAAAAGACCGCGGACTGCTACTTCCACATGACGTCGCAATGCAACAACGGGGCTACCTGTAAATTTCGTCACCACTTGATGGAACCAAACGATGACATATTTCGAGACGAAACTTCTTTAAGAAGCTACTATTGTAATGTGCGTCATGCGATATTACGTCAGCCGCTGACCTAAGAGATGCTTTATAATTTGATCTCCTTCTATAATACTCGCTATGAGACCATGCATATGAGTGCGTTTGAATAAGTTGTGCTGTCGCCAGTATAAAAGGCGATAACAGGAAAGAACAATGAATTAATGAAAATATTAGGAGATCTTATACCAAGGGCGGAATGGACACACTGCTTCCTTCTTATCGTCGTAAGTAATGATGTAATGATTGAATTGTGTGACGGAGTGCTGGCTGCAAATGGGCATAATAATAAGAAAGATAGAGCAAATTTTAAGAAAACTAGAAACATAATTATTGTCGGAGATAGTCATGTACGGGGCCTTTCGGATATGTTGAGGCAACAACCTGAATTAAGTAAAAATTACAACATACTTTGCATTTGCAAGCCTAATGCTACATTACAGAACGTTTTTGACAATGTCGGAAATGTTTTTGATGATTTAAATTTTAATGACATTGTTGTTGTAATGGCTGGTATTAACAATGCCCTGACTGGACGAAAAATTGAGGACAGTGTTTATAAAAACGTCGAAAACTTGGCTCTTAAAACTAATGTTATTTTATCATATGTACCTTATTGGCATAGTCGCCCTGTATTAAACACTCTAATATTTGAGATTAATAAAAATATCTATAACAATCTGTCATTGGATAATGTGTGCATTGTGGATGTGAATGGATTTCTCAACTATTCGCATTTTACCAGGCACGGACTTCATTTGACGGGGGCCGGAAAGGCTGCTTTGGCTGAACGTTTAGTGGGGAGTGTTAAGGATATTGAATGCAGGGGATTTGTCAATGGCAAGGACCAAATTAATTTTATAAATGAAGGGAACTTGATAAAAGTTGTGATTGGCGATGATACTGGCGACGCTGATATCAAAATTGTGCCTGCACTAGACGATGCTGTTGGATTGGAAGAGAATGCTGAGGGATCCATGACGGCTGGTTGCCGAAACGCGGTGCTGCCATCGGTCCGGGCTGCCGATGGTGAGGGGTCTTCCGGTGCGTCATCTCTGGAGAGCCTTGGGACTCGAACTGGACAGGATTTTTGGGAAGTATAGCGTCTTTTTTACTACTTAATACGCAGGGTTTAAATTCCGATGAATTGTTTTCATTATTGCAAGATAAGAATTTTCCCTTATTTGTTTGTTTAACGGAGCATTGGTGCGACGCGCTTGAATCTTGTGTCGTGGAACGATACAAGGTCGCTTCTTTCTACGGCAGGTCCAAACATATTCGCGGGGGAAGTGTTATTCTCGCGTTGCGAAATGTTGGATATTGTGCAATTGATTACTGTGATGATATTAATGCTGAATTCGAGTTTGAGGGATCTTGTGCATACTTTCCGGATCTTAAAGTTTATGTAGTGTGTGTGTATAGATCACAGCCTGGAAATTTTAGTATATTTTTAAAGAAATTGGATTTGTTGCTCTCTAAGTTTAAATTTTCAGATTCTATTGTATTGATGGGGGATTTCAATCTCGACTACGCGGGAGTGTCGTCCTTGTCGTGCCCTCGCGCTGAGCTTGATAACGTTTTGTTGAGTTACAATTTACGCGTGCACAATAAAGAACCTACTAGAATAACAAAATCTTCTAGAACATTACTAGATTACGTGTGTACCAACATTGGTGCAAATATAATGTCATGTGATACTGAGTCTGTCAGTTTTTCCGATCATGAGTCGGTCTGTTGCTCATTCCGAGTGTGTGCTGGGGCTCTGCCTGTGTCCCGAAGTGAGGGCCGTATTTATAGTAGCAGTAACTTCTCCAAGTTTTACAATTCCTGCGTTGACACTGATTGGTCGGTGAACGGTGACGTGTCGGTGGATGATAACTTTCTGTCGTTCGTAAACAGTATCGTAGGGAATTTTGGGTCTTCTTTTCCAGTTGTTAAGATCAAGCCGCGGAAGTCCAAGCATTGGCTGACAGCAGGAATAAAGACTTCAATTAACAATAAAAAAAGTTTGTACTATATATCTAAATTCTTCAGTAGTCCACATTTCGTCGCTTACTTCAAAAATTATAAAAAAATTCTTAAGGGGATAATTAGATTATCTAAGAGGAACATTTATGCTGCCAGGATATGTTCTTCCAATAATGTACCGAGGGAAGCGTGGAGAACGGTTCGGGAATTGACCAATACCTCCAAAAAAAACGATAAAGTCACCTGTGTCGAGGTGGATGGCATATTGGAGGGCGACGCTAAGGTTGTCACCGAGACACTTAATAATTATTTTACAACAATAGCTGCAGACTTAGCGCAAAAAGTTGATAACGCAATTGATCCTCTATCTTATATGAAAATTAACAGGGCTAAAAATTTCTTCTTCTTCCCTACTGATGCAACTGAAATTGAACATACGATTCGGGAAATTAGGAAAGAGAGTTCGGGTGGGTCGGATGGTGTTCCCATGAATATTGTCCGGTGGCTGCCTCCTTCGGCCCTTATGGCATTCGCTGATTTAATAAACTTGTCATTTCAGAGCTCTGTATTTTCTACTTGTTTCAAAATTGCAAAAATAGTTCCTGTCCATAAGGGAGGATGTGGATTTGCGCCGTCCAACTACAGGCCCATTTCCATATTGCCTGTATTATCTAAAATAGTTGAAAAGATCGCGAACAGAAGAATTCGTAACTTTATTGGGGGGGAGGATTTGTTGGTTGGTTGTCAGTTTGGCTTCAGGCCCCACACATCTACGTCCGATGCTATTTATTATTATCTCGAGAATGCGTACAATTTTATTAACGAGAAACAGGTCGTCGCGACCATGTTTTGTGATTTGGCGAAGGCATTTGACTGCGTTCCGCACTCGCTTCTTCTCCGGAAGCTCGAATATTACGGGTTCCGGGGAGGAGCGAATGACTGGTTGAGATCTTATTTGCTTGGGCGTACACAATATGTTAGTCTGGGCTCTGGGACGGGTTGTGTGGAGTCTGGGGTCAGGGATGTTATATGTGGTGTGCCGCAGGGTTCGGTTTTGGGTCCGACGCTTTTTCTCTTATTTATTAACGATCTTGCACTGTTGGACACCAGGGCTCACATTGCATTGTTTGCCGATGATACGTCATTAACTTGGCATGCTGCGGACCCGCAATCTCTGGAGGGCCTGATGAACAAAGAGATTCCGATTTTTCAGAGTTGGTTTAATGCTAATGGAATTACCCTAAATTTAAGTAAAACACAACTTTTAATTCACAGACACAATTATGTAAGTGTGAATATTGAGATTGGTGGCATCACTTTAGAGCCTGTGAACTCCGTGAAGTTCCTTGGTCTGATTCTGGAGCCAGGCCCTTGTTGGACCGGGCATGTTCGTCGCCTTTCGTGTAGGCTCTCATCTGCTTGTTATGCGATTGGAGTGGTGCGTCGTAGCCTGGGAGAGTCCACGGCTAGGACAGTATATTTTTCATTGTTTGAGTCTCGTCTACGGTATTGTCTAGCATTTTGGGGATTCACGACCGCTGGGAATCTTCTTTCGATTTTTAGGTTGCAGAAGCGGGCGGTGCGGCTCTTGTGCGGGGCGGCAGCGGACGCCCACTGTCGGCCGTTGTTTGCGGATAGTGGAATCATGACGGTTTATTCATTGTTATTATACGAATCATTGTCTATCATTTTTAAAAAGCAAAGTAATATCCAGCATAGGTCTGATATTCATTCGTATGACACACGCGGCAACCAACTTCTGAATTTACCAAAGCCCGCGACAAGAGCGAGTCGCGATTCAATATTTTATATGGGCTTGCAGTATTTCAACGGACTGCCAATGAACATTAGGCAGTCTTCAAGCTTAAAACAGTTCCAGGGGAAATTAAAGGTGCTGCTCCTCGGGCAGGTTTTGTACTCGCTGGATGGGTTCCTTGCGGGTTGACGTTGGAATCCCTTGCTTTTATTTTTAATTTGTTTTTATTTTAATATTGCTTTGATCATGTGTTTTTATTAGGTGACATGTATTTGTTTGTTTTGGCAACTTAATCAATTACTGTTATGTGTTTATACTATAATTGTATATTGTGTATATTGCTTACTGTCCACGTACTGTATGTGCTTATTGACAATAAATATTCTATTCTATTCTATTCTATTCTATCGCAAAAAACATGCCGGAAAGTTTCAATCAAATTCTTTGTGAAATTGAAGAAATGGTTAATTTTATTAAAAGGTGACCGTTACAGAACAGGCTGTTTGCTAAACTATGCGATGAAATGGGCGAAAATTTAAAAAAATCTTTCCTTTTCCATACAGAAGTTAGATGGTTATTGCGAAGGAAAGTGTTAACCCGGGTATTGAAATTGCGAAATGAATATTTTTCCAATGCAAACAAACGCCATTCTCATTGTTTTTACATAATAATGAATGTTTGTTATTGGCTTACTTAGCTTATGCATTTAAACGACTTGAATGTAAATTTACACTCCAAATCACGAAAGATGATCCCTGCGTCATCAATAATCATTGTATGATTCAAATCAGTACTTCGGCGTCATATTAAATACTGTAAATTGAAAAATGAATATGGAACTTAACTTCGTTTCCGGGCCAAATATATTTGACACAGTCGGTCTAATTTGTAGGTTATATGAACAAATATAATCGAATTACATCTTAAGTTATATTAAAATTACTATAAATTGAACAAAGCTGCGTAAACAGCAAATCAAATTAAACTATAACACCACTTGAAAAATAAAATGAACTATCAAGAATTTACAACATTTAAGTCAACATATAAGATTATGTAATTCTTTAATCATTTTAATGAATGGCAAAACCAAACAGTTTCAAGTTAGTTGTAACAGCATTATTACTGGAATTGAAATTATACAATAGACCAGAGTATCTACTTTGTATAACTGTAATTACATATTCACTGTTATGACAGTTTTATAAACATTATCTTCCCAATTATATCATAGAATAACCCTAGATATTAGTTAAACGTTCTACAGTGCCTTATTTTAAATAAATTTTGGAATATATTGCAGTATAACTTAACACTGCCATAATAGATAAGTTGAGTTTTGCACAAAGGTCAGTATAAATATTTGAAATTGCAGTATGCATTATAAACAAAACATATTCATATAAATTTATTTGCTGTGAAATGTTTTTTTTTGCTTTGAAATTATTTGTTGACTGCTAGTAAAATAGAACTTGTACGATTGCAGAAAGAAATTTTGAAAAAGGAACATGAAATGGAGCAAGAAAGAAAAAGTTTAGTAATTGAACTTTCAAAAAATTTTACTTGCAATAAGTTATAGATTTATATAATATATACAAACAAAAGTTATTTTATTTATTGTTTTCATCAAATTGTATGAATTTGTTTTGTGTATATTAAAAATTTTTAAGTTAACACCACAAGATTAGAGCTGATGGACACCAAATCAAATAAGGCAGTCGAAACACATTTCACTAGTGTACCTTGCAAAAACTTGCTACAAAAAGATGAAAACACATTCAAATGTATTTAATTGGACATACATTTTTTTTTATATGCATTGTATTTTTAACTCCAAATATTAAAATTGCAATGAAAAAGAATACGCAGTAAGAAAAAGGAGCCAGTTAAAAAAAAACTTAATATATTAAATTGTCAATGTAACTGGGAATTATAATTGTTTAATAAGTTAATATACATATATAATCATTTAACAAAATTGCCTTATTATTTGTTTAATAATAAAATTATCATGAGTATATATACAAAAAAAAGGAAATATAAAAAATATTTTATAATATTGTAACAACTATCACAAAGTATAACTGGGTTATTGAAATGTTCATTTTCTTAGCTTCTTTTTATTGCCGATCCATTCAAAATTGTTTGGTCATGTGTAGATCCTGGCCATCTGGCTACGATGTCACAAATTCTTAATTGAGAATGTCCTATTACCTGAATATTCCATGATAAATATCCTTTCTGCTTCGGTACAATCAATTCTACTTAGTACATTAGGAAATCTAGCTACTTGTTAAATTCTGTTTCTGTAATTTTTCTGCCTTTCTAGACATATTTAGATAAAAATTGTGGCCACTGTCTGGCAATTGCATGTGTAACATTTTGTATGATTATTTGTATTAATATCATTGTATTTGTTGCATAAAAAATCAGTTACTAAAAGTATAAACTAACATTACATAAACAACTAATCAGCTGTATACTAATACTTGATACTTTTACTGCCAACACAAGAAAATTTGATATATTTGGCGTGAACTAAAAACGACGTGTAGCACGTACGTTGGCTTAAATCTTGGGTTATAATATAGATTAAGTAAAAACATGGGATATCTAACAGTTTTTTTTTTATCTGCGGTCATATAGGAAGTATTGTTAATCACTATCTTCACTGCTGCTTGAATCATCAATGTTAATTATAAAGCCATTGATTTCACAATGTAAATGTATTTTATCCAACACCTCCTAATAATAGACCTATAACTATGGCGATTTTAAATCAATTATGTAGCTTCTTATAACTCACTAGTCAGTTAAAAACATAATTTATCTCACTAGTGAGATAAAACAAGGTGAAATTTAGATTGCATAGAGACATTCAAACTGCTATAGTTTTAACACATTTATATTAATTCTAAAGGGTAAACAATAGCAACTAATTAACATTTACATTAATATTAAAGTTGAAGGAAATCCTCTTTTGTATCCTCTTTATATCTGACTCTGCATTCAGGTTATTCGAATTTAGAGTTATACTAGAAGACGTATTTGAAGTATCCTGAAGAGAAATTTGATGACCAGAAGTCGAGGATGTTAGACTGCCTGAACCTTGAATCTTTCTGGCTATATCAATCTTGTTGGATACTGAATTTTGTTGGATACTGAATCTTGTATATAACCTTCTGCCACAGTGGACGATTTCCACCCACCATGTCGTTTAACTGTTGTAATATCAGCTCCTGCGTTTGCCAGAAGAGATGCTGACGAACATCTCAGACTATGTCCTGTATATAATTGAGCTTCTGGTAGGTTCAGGAAAGATGCAACTTTCTGAGGTATCTTAGAAATGGTGTTAATTCCAACTGGCTGGATAGTGCATTTTTCTTTCTTGTAATTTAGGAAGAATCTGCCATGTGGAATACCTTTTGGTCTCATACAGACATATTTTCTGTAGAGGTCAAGAATATCTGTTGTAAATCCTTCTGCCATAACAGTGAAACTTCTAGATACGTTTGTCTTTGTCAGCTATCGAAACATACAAGTATCCTTTATCTTCTATATCGTCAACTTTCAGCTTAGTTATTTCATCACAACGACACGCACCTGATGCACCCATTATTAAGGCAACCTGCATAGAATACACAAACGAATAATGAATAAATACTTTGAATTAAATATAAGAAAATAAATAATACCTTCATCATCAAATATTTATTGTTAGGAGCCTCATTCAGAAACTTCTCTATATGTAGCCTCTCCAAGATTTTCGCCTTTTTGGACTTGTGGGTTCTTGCCTCACTCTTCAAATAGGAAATCAGTTTTCCGTATTTTGATATGTCACTATTCATATACACTTTCAAAGTACTTCTTAACATGGAATACTTCGTCCACAATGAAGAAGGTGCTATTTTCCTTCTATAAATATGGAAATACACCAGCATAACTTCTTCGTTAATTCCAGTGATACTTTGCTTAAACATTTCTCCATTCATTTCACCACGATAATCTTCTATTTGTGATTTGCTTGAAAACAATAAAGAAGCATTTGACATAAAACATAATTTTGAACCACAATGTAATACAACATATCGCTTGCCCTCACTCTGCAGATTATTATCTTGCCGGGTCTCATCAAGCAATACCACTTCTCTCTGAACAGAACTCAAATTCTTTATGTAATTCCTAAGAAATGTCAATCTTATCTCTGCAATGTTGGATAGTTCCACTAATGCTCTATGATTATTATCCTTTTTATATTTAAATCCAATATTGTGAAGTACACGATTTAAACTGCTGCTACACAGCTTTAATGCATTTTACTGTAACTAATCCCAAGCACAATGCATCTGCCACTCGCTAAACAAAAGGTTTATTAAAATCTAAATATATTATGTGCTCATGTAATAGGTATTAACACCACCATGGTTTTTCTCTCGTTCAAAATATTGCAACGAATTTAAAACAAGTTGTCGTGATTGCTGCCTTTATAGTTTTGAAAAAATAAATTTCAAAGAATATAGCTGCTTTCGTTTGTGCACTTATTTTGATTATGATTAACGTAAACATAATCCGTGTTTAGTAATCATTTGTAACTAATCCGACATTGCAAAAGAACGTCTTATTCAGAGCTTTGATTCTATAATAGTGCCGATTGACATATGTATATAAATAAAATGGAGAAATGGAGATTATGTATATTTTATAATAATATTTTAATTGAAATATTTCAGGAAATGGCTTTAAAATCATTTGATGATTTATCATCTTCTAGCTCATCTAGTGATACTGACAGTTCGTTCAGATACTATCTGCCACACATATTTCTTCTTTTTTGCATGCTTCAATTCATCTTGGTATTCTGCATACAAACTAATGAGAAATAAAGTTTCTTGTTCGGTCCAAAATTCATCAAAGCTATTTCTATTTTCTTGCCGTTCATCCAATTCTTTTTCAACATGATAATTTTCATTCAGGTCTTCAGAAAACATTGTAGTTTGCTGATCTTTATTCCCTGCAACTTCATCATTGTGATCTTCAATCCTATGTATTATATTTTGTTCGTATAATTTATGATACTTTGTTAGTTCATTATAGAAGTTGGAATCTGAAAAATCGACATCAAAAAATAAATTGTTATTGACAAATGTTTAAAAGTTAACTTACCCGTTTCAGCTTCTTCTATTTCGTAAGGCGATAAAAAAACTTGATATTTATTGCCACTTTCATGTTGGATAATTACCTTTTTCATTTTTATATTCATTAACAGCAGGTCGGAAAATTGTTCTTGACAGCCTTGTATTTACGTTGAGGTTAAGTTTTTATGATTGTAAACATACAAAACATCATTTATTAAGGATTCGGAGGGGCAAGGGGATTACAGCGGATTTATAATCATGTTTTATTTAAACAGAAGGGGAAAGTTGCAATCGAACACGTATGTATCGAATCACACCGAATTCTGGTTTGTTGATTGATGTATTTATAAAAAGAAAATAAATTCAATCAAATATCAACGAATGTATGTTGTCAAATGTCAACGACTAACGACAGAAATCAGAACTACTAAGCGGAAATGTGTGTATTTATCACGGAGTAGGTAATAATCCCGTCTTTGTCTTACTCAAATAAATTGCTTGAGCCGTATGTCTTTGCTAGAAAACACATACTTTCGTTCAAGCTATCCTTGTCATACAAGTAGGTACTGTTTGTTATACGGATGTGGAGATTATTCTTTGAATGTCGTTGATAGAATTATATATCAATGACGCAGGGATCATCTTTCGTGATTTGGAGTGTACATCGACATGATAAAAACATTTTATTAATAACAGTCAAAGCTTTATTTAAGAAGCTTGATATCTGGATTATTCGCCTTCGAAGTAAAAATTTGGAATATGTTCCCACTCATTGCATGAACTAAAAACTTGAGAAAGTTGACGGAGTATTTCCCGGAAGATAAAAATGGTTTTTCGGAGATGGGGACTGAATCCGTTTAGTGAAAACATTGTTACCGCTGCTAAGTTACCAGTTGAGATTCACGACCAGCTCATCGAAATGTCTGCCGGAAAAAACCTACAAAAACAATTTACATCTGAAGATTTAAATACGTTCGAATACACTCGAAAACAATTTGCTTTTGTGTGCTTCTAACGTAGATCCACGTATGGAGAAAATTTTAAATGAAAAATAAATGCAACCATCATATTAATTTCTTTTCTTTACGTGTGTACTTATTGTAAGTAAAATGTTTATAATAAATGATTTTTTCTGATAAAATGATTTTTCATTATTGTTTAGGCCACTTCGCGACCACCCTTTAAAATCACCGCGACCCTCTTGGGGATTGCGACCCCCAGGTTGAGAACCGATGGTCCAGATAAGGAAGAATCCAGAAAATCCGGTGACTATATAAACACTCAACGGGAAGGATGACTCATTCAAGCAGTGATCATCGTGAACTAAATATAGTAGTAATTAATGTGTATATAAATAATTACTGTTAAGTATTACTTATTCTTTAATTAATATAGTTATTCTTAAACCATGTTTAATCGCACCCGAACAGAAGATTTATCGCAATACATACTCGTATACGAAAATACTTGCTTTTAAACAAATGTATTTGCATATGATTTAAATAGAATGTACAATAGACATTATTTAAATCGCATTTAATACTTTCACTTTGATTTTCTTGCAAACTAACGGTTGGTCTCATCAAAATCGGTAATCAATTTGTTTGATAGTCCTCTGCTATACAAGGTGTGTATAAATTGTCGCAAAAGCTACACGTAGCGACATTCTTCGTTCGGCTCTGAATAAAAAATCTTAATGTTAAAATGTCGTATCATGCTTCGTAAATTCGTAAATGTCAAAATTTGACAGTAATGATTTTGATTGAACTCACTTTGAAATACAAACTTATTGTTCTACAACGTTGCCAAATGTGTTTTTCGTGGAAGTACGTTAATGAATAAATGTTTAAAACAAGCTTTTAAATCAAAAAGAAAAAGTTTACGAAATAATACTAGTAATTTTCTTTTCTTTAAACTAAATTGCATCTATCTCTATGAACAGATATCGAAAAGCAAAGGTTAGTTACGCACTAAAAGTCTGAACTTCAAGAACCCCGTGAAAACAAACGAAGCATGATACGACATTTTAACATTAAGATTTTTTATTCAGAACCAAACGAAGAACGTCGCTGCGTGTAGCTTTTGCGACAATTTATACACACGTTATATAGTGTAAAATGTCTTTCTGGGTTCTTAAATAAAACTAACGGCAATTTAAACATTCACTATATTAACAATAAAGACAGAATACACTAAATAACAACTTAAAAACTAATAATATTTATTTTCACAGTATTTATCTGCATTTATTTATCACACGACGACGTTTATTCGTTGAATGGCTTAAATCCCTCTTGAGTGCTATTTATATTCAAGGGAAAATTCTAGTATGTTCGATCTCGCGATTCATCCGCATCGACATTTTTCAAGATGGTACCTGGCGTATCATCGGATGACTCATCACAATAGTAAATATTCTTTCAAATGATTCAATTATTTACACCGGCAAGTACAAATATATACCTGTACTTGTGGACAACGAGTACATATTTGTATTCACTCATACAAGGGTTAGTAGTTAAATCCTAAACAACTCTTTAAATATACTTGTGTGTTAAGATATATTAAGGTGTTGTGTAGTTCTCTGACCACAGATTACCGGATGCGCAACTCCCATGTTAAAAAAGAACCAAAAAAATAATAAGGCATTTGATCGAATGGAGTGAAGGCACGATTTTTTAGCTGGTAGTTTAACTTTGATATATATTTATTATTTTTATTTATTTGTAATATGATAATGCAAAATTTTTAGAATCATTATTAGTGATTCTACAAATTATGCACTATTCATATTTAAAGTTACAAGTTTTCAAATGAAAAAAGTGCAGAATAGGCTTTCGAAGTAAAACAGAAGTATTGTTTCAATTTTTTTAATTTTTTATATCTACAAGTATAACAAATTTCAAATTCAGCGATGAACACAAATTATACAAATATGGTCATGTTTTAAAGATCCTGTGCATATATTTATGTATTCTAAGTAAAGTATTCTACAACTAAACAATTTTTAAAAATATGTAGGCATTTCTTATTTTATGAATGTATTTCCAACCATATATAAACAACGCGTGCAAATTATCTGCCTTAAGTATAATCGTGAAGTTAATAGGGTGTTAGAAAGCTACTAGTTAGTAGCCACTAAGAGCGTACTAAGATGCTTTTATCTTCTCGTATTCATAGTCGCGTATTTCATCATACTTAGTGGCTACTAATAGAATCTTAGCAGGAAAAAATATATGGCAACCGTGAAAACGAAGTCCGCAGGCATGCGCATTTTACATAGTGGAGACATTTAAAATTGTTTACCTATTGGAATTTCAGGTTATGTTAAATACGATTTGGATAATATTAGTGGTTATAATGTATATTGTGAATGTGTTCTTTTAAATTTGATACTTCGTTGAGATAAGAAAAATGTAAGTCTAATATATTATTATTATTATAATCGATAAACCTTGAAATTACCCTACGGGTGTCAAGGTATACACTTAATTTTCACTCTGAAACTTAATTCTATTTTTTATTGTAAATGAATTTTTCCCATTCCTTCTTATTTTTGGCCGCAACTTCTGCTTCTCTCCATGTCATTCCACGTTTTTGCAGGTTTTCCGCTACTGTATTGTCCCATATATTCTTTGGTCTACCTCTCTTCCTTTTCTGTATTGTCTTAGCTTTCCATACTCTCTTTGTCTGCCTTGTTTCTTCCATACGAACGACGTGTCCGAACCATTTCAATTTTTGTCTCTCTATAGTTTCGAGGATCGGTTCTGTATTCAGATCTTGCCTTATCACTTCATTTCTTATTCTGTCCCTGCGTGTTACTCCTTTGACTGCTCTTAAATACCTCATCTCCATCGCTTGTATTTTGGATTTTGTCTAATATATAATCTTACTTAAAGTTTGTATTTCTGAAAGTATATAATTTTGAAAGTATGGGAGATCTAATTGATGTACAAGCGGAGTTGCAAGAAGTTGAGGAAGCACAGGTAGATATTATTTGAAACCCAAAAGTATATCTGGAACGATTAAATCCATTTGAGGTACATGGCAATGCTAAATTTCGAACAAAATACTGCATGAGAAAAGAAATTGCTCAAAGAATTGTCAATTTAATACAACACCAACATTCAACCGACAATAATCGTGGATTACCAGACTTAAGACAAGACCTTAGACGCAATAAATTATGTATTTTTCAATAAAATGTATTTAATTTAAGATTGAAGTATGAATGAAACATAGAAATATTTGACAATTTGAAAAATGTTACTGGTGTATAACTGGTTGCCTACTATGCCACTACCATATATTTATACCTATGTGTAAGGGTAAATAAAAAAAGTCAATGCATTACTTATATGTAATGACAAAGGAAAACCCCGGTATATATATATATATATATATATATATATATATATATACATTGAACTGATACGAGGAAGCTGTGAGACGTATAACAGCCCCTACGTTGGGCCGACCAATTGAAATAACGCGCTAATGAGGCTGTATATTTAATACAAGCCCCACGTTGGTTCGTCTGAATGAAATAGATGTTTTAAATGGCCTAATAATAAATACAAAGCCAAATGATAAAATACAGTGAAGCTGTAATGTATAATAAAGCCACATAAATGTACTTATAATTACCCCTAAGTTGGGCCGACGAATGAGATAGATACGCTAGGTGTACAATTATAAATGCTAATGAAGGTGAAAATTGCGTTAAATCTACATGAGAAGTTATAAATTAAATGGTTATATAAAAATATTTTTTATATAAATACACAAGTGTGGTTATCAAACTGCCGTATAGATGGAGCGAGTTCCACATATACCACTTGTCAGCTGACGTTATTTCGTAAAAATATGTATGTAAACAAAATTGTACTTAACCTGAAAAAGCTTCCTCGTACCTCTTTTATAGTTACTCTAAAGAGTAATTTTTATTCATATTCTTCCGACTAGTAAAGCAATGAGACTCTTTTTGTTATCTAATGCTGCTAAGACTAACTAAATTTGCGGGATCGGTGACTCATTAGAACATTAAGAAAGTGGTGGGCGCCAATGGTGGTGAACAAGTTATTCAAAATGTTAATTCTCTAGATAAATAATAAAACTGTCAAATAAAACACGAGAGTAATCAGCAACAGTAATATGTTTAATGGATAATTAATATAAGGTAAGTGACAATGCAATAATAAATTTGAATCTTATATAAAGTCATGTGCTCAAACAAATGAATATTAGGTTAACTGATAATCTAATTGTTTTATAAAATCAATCTCTCTAATAAACTTTAAAACTAACTTAGATGACTAACTTGTAATAATAAAAATAACTGTAAAAGAACTGTATTTCTCCGTATCTTGAAAACTGTATTCTACTTTTTAAACGACAATTTTAAACTATATTAGATAATATCTAGGATTGAGTTGTTTTTTTTCTTTTTATTAAAAAAACGAAAATTAATTTAGAAACTTCAAATTCTAGGACATAAATAAATAATACTCATGTACTGGGCCTCTTGGACTTTGATGGTTGGTTTTGGACAGCAATTCAAAAGTTCGGAAGGCAGGGCTCGGCTTCGGACAGAATCTCGATCGCTTCCCCTTGACTTCGGTTAGAGCGGAGTGCGTCTTCGGAAAACTTCAAAATCGTTTATAAACGAACTGGGTGGTATTGTGATCTGGTAACTTCGTCGAACGTTGCGGGGTACGTTTTAGAATACTTTAGATATACTTTTAGAATTATTTTATCACTTTATTTGACACTTTTTCTTGAATTTCAGGACCGCACTTTTTATACGTCGACTCGTTCGTTGGATTTTTACCAAGATGACGCCAACTTCATTTGTTTTTAAATGCTGGTGGCTTCCTATTCGTTCTTCTTGTATGTATTTATTTAATCTCGTTATAATTTTATGCAAAAGTAATAAATTATACACACCAATCGTTGTGATATTTTACAAAATTATGTATTTAATTTTTAATATATAAATTATTATACTTTGAATGTTCAATGTTTCATATTTATGCTTGTTTCTAATAGGGATATTTCCCGTTGTATTATATTCAAATTAGTACAGTTTTACCTAAAGTATGTGTGCTATTTATTATCAATCAATTAAGTTAAAAATTTTCGGTACAATAAAATATAGAAGAAAAATGACTAAAGCAAATGAGTACAAGTAAATAAACAAATATGAGATTTAAATTTGAACAATTAAAAACGCGAAATTAACTTAATTGATGTGACAGGTGAAAAATGCAGTTCCATAAATATCTTAAGATCTAAATACACATTTAAATTCTTAACAGATCTGTACTTTCAATCAATTCAGGGATTTCTCATGCAGGTAGGCTTGCCCTTCCTCAATATATATATATATATATATATATATATATATATATATATATATATATATATGTGTTTAGATAATTATCTGAACACTCATATAGCTATGGTGTAATAATTAGCAATTTCAAACCTTCAAAACTGACATCTGCTTTCAAAATACTGACATCTGCTTTCAAAACTGACTTCTGCTTTCAAACTTGACATCTACATTCAATAACTGTTATCTGAATCATTAACACTGTTACTTTTAGACAACGTAGACAATATTTTTCAATTAAAAATTTCGTATGATTTGCTTTGTAATTTGTAGACAGCAATATTTACATCCTCACTTACTTTGCAATTACATACTAATTTGATAATTGTAAATGTTTCACATAAAAGCCGAAAAACTCCAAGAATTTATCAAATGATATTGCTACACTATTCGCGACAAAATTCAAAATACCAATCAAGTAGTTAACGTGGTAGCGAGAGGTTCAGCTGGGCCAACCCCCCTTTTGCCTTGAACCTACTTGTTGGTGATCATCACAAGGAAATACTCTGCCGGCCAACTCAAACGTTTTTCGGAGAGCGTCGCTAGTCCAGCGTGGTGAAATGTGGCGCCACCGTATTTCCCTGCAGAGTACCCCCGTAATACGGAAGCGGGTGGGATGCTGGTAGTGTCAGAAGCAAAACAGTATGACCCTTAACTACTGGTTTCTGATTCAATATAACCTTTGCTTAACTCAAACGCTTGGGGGATAGGTATCAAATAATTACATGACATCAACAATAACAAGTTTAATATGTAAAAAAAAGTAGGTTAAGAAAATTAATAATGACAAAATTATTCAGGCGTCGGAAGAGCAATATTCAAAAGGGAAAAAAAAAGAATATAGATTGAAATACTAAAATTAATGAGATATCAATACAAATCAATTAGCGCTAAGGCAATAATAAAGCTTGAAAAATTCAAAATCTAGCATCAAATCAACCAAATTAATCGAAATTCAACTGTAGCGCTCCTGGCGCATAACAGTGAATACAATAAAACAGATTCACTTGTCAGTACTACACCCTGTATTAACAGAAAGAATTACAGTGAACAAATTATGAATTAAATACATACAAGTCTAAACAAGAGTTCAGCAGAACACAATTAAGTATACATAATCATGGGTTCTTTACAAAATGGTTATAATGAACTTAAAAAAAACAAAACAGCAACGTACCCCCAAAATGTTGCTTAACCTGTACGTAGGCCCGTCTGAAGGATCATAGCCTCGTACCAAAGAACTATACCAGTGACACCCGGTTGCTAGTGAAGCTAGACATCCAATATAAAATAATAATACAGACAATAGCTCGTAACTAGGGGTACAATCACCTAACTACTAAAATACATTGAAAAATGCCTTGATCGCTAACTAAGTTTTAAGTAAAATTAATAAGTGACACTGAGAAGTAACCAGATGTTGTACAGATAAGAACTGACTGCAAATTACTTATGAATTCAAACAAATAATAAGTTCTTTGCAATAATCGAGCCCTATATTAATTAATCTGTAATCAACTATCAGAATCTTACGATGCTATTAATTATGAAAAGTTTACATTACAACGACTGCACCAAATAATTAATGAACGGCTTCTCTAGAGCCTTACTTAAGTGAAAGCAAGCTAATAATTAGTTAAATTTAAATGATTTGTACATATCTAATATCCAAAATCAAAAAAAAAGGAAAATCTATACTTTAAATTGTCCTAGTTATCGTCTAAATTCAACCTTTAAGAGAAAAGCCCTCCAAAGGGGCGCACGGAATAAACAATACGATAGAATTATTTTGTCCAGATTGCCGCCATATTTATTCAGCCATTATACTTTTAGTTCGCCATCTTGGGAACGTCGATATTCGTTCTAAAAGATTTTCTTGTAGACCACGCCACAATTAAATTTGCTATTGAAAGTGTAACGTAGTCATTTCCACCCGTTTTCCTCCAAAGATCCAATATTAAAATGTTCAGCTCTAAGGGAAACGTGTCCGCTTGCCTAGCCTTCCCACGAGGATTTTAACTCCGTTGGAAAACAGCCGGAAAAACGGAAAAATTCTCTAGCCGGTAGACGATAAAATAAAATATATCCTACAAAGGATAAAGGACACCCATTAGACAAAAGAACAAAGGAACAAGATATTTCTTACCGCAAAGACAACGTTCTCACACCTAAATAGAGCACAACCCGAGCAGACAATGGTCAACGAACGAATTGACTCGAGAATCGCGATAAACGCCCACAGCCGGTCATACGTCACACATGATCATCGTAAAATTCAAAAGTTAAGGGCGACATCTATTGCACGCTAATATGCAAGCACAACAGGTTGCTGAAACAAAGAAAACGAAAAACGGTTAAATTAATAGAAGATGGAAGTTAAATTATTTGCGCGGTGTCACAACCAAATTAATTAATTAAGAAAATGTACGTGAAGGCAGAGGAACCTATATTATTCTCTCAAAACGTAACCATATATATACAGACTGTCCCGTAAAAAACGCCAACATTCATAATTCCGTTATTTATTGTCCGGTTTTATTTAAACAAAAAGTAAATTTAATAGCATCAAAAACACTATAAGATAGCAGTGTTTTATTTGTTTTCAATTGTTTTCATTAATGTCAAACGACAGTCAAGTTTTTTATTTTAAATGGCAACATATATATTTTTGGCTATATTCGGATTGTATTTTTTTTTCTGAATTCAACGATGTATAACATGTTTATTTTTGATAAACGTTTATTGCAAAAAAAACTTTATAAATTTCATCTTTGTCTTCCATTATTTATAAATATTCGAATGTGTCATGAAACATTTGAAATGTAAGTATTATAAGTATTATTATACGAAACAAAACACTTTACAATAAATGTTGAAATTGCCCGCCACCTTGTTTAACACATATCGCACATCTCCTAATAATAAAAAATTAAAAAAAAACTTTATAAATTTCATCTTTCATTATAGTAGACTTGGCCCAGTCCACTAGCATTATGTCAATGTGCCTTAAGTGTCAGTTTGACTTTATTAAGTTTTCTGTATTATCCTGTTTGAACGTTTTGCCGCAACAAAAAACGTATTTTCGTTAAAAATGAATAACAATGAATTAACGGACATGTTACAAGTGTTCTTTGAATGTAATAAAAATCGCCTTCAAGCAGTTCGTCGGTACAGTGCTCGTTTTCCGGACAGAGAAGTTCCAGGTTCGAAAATATTTCAGAGAATTGAAAAGAATTTAAGAAATTATGGACCAAACCAAAAACGCACCAAACCAAAAACACAAAAACGGAAATTCTCCGAAGATAAGGAATTAGATGTTCTTCTTGCAGTACAGCAAAATTCACGAACTTCGATTCGCGAAATTGCACATAATATTGGGGTATCAAAAACTACAGTTCATGGTATTTTAAGAAAACACAAACTTAAACCGTACATAGCTCGAAAAGTTCATGCATTAGAACAAAATGATCCTGGCCGAAGAATCCAGTTTTGTCGTTTTTATTTAAATGCATTAGAACAAGACCCGAATTTTTACAGAAGGATAATTTGGTCTGATGAATGCACTTTTAGCAACAACGGTATTTTTAATAGAAACATACATCGACAGTGGAGTGCAGACAATCCGAGATTTGTAATTGAAAATAATTTTCAAAGACGTTTCAACGTAAATGTTTGGTGTGGCATTTTAGGTGATCAATTAATTGGGCCATTTTTCATAGATGGTTGCTTAAATCAACAAAAATACTACACTTTATTACACGAAAATCTCCAAAACGTTTTAGATGAATTACCTTTGGCAAATTTAAATAGAATATTTTTTCAACAAGATGGGGCTCCCGCGCACAACGCCAGAGTAAATACTGATTTGTTGAACATCCAATTTGGAAATAGCTGGATAGGAACATCCGGGCCTATCGAGTGGCCTGCGCGTTCACCGGATCTTACGCCCCTCGATTTTTGGTTGTGGGCTTATCTACAAGATCGAGTTTATTTAACAACTCCAGAAAATGTTGACATTTTAAGACAAAGAATTATTAACACTTGTCAAGAAGTACCTGCCGCTTGTGTTTTAAATGCGACCTTTGGAATAATTAGGAGATGTGCGATATGTGTTGAACAAGGTGGAAAATTTTTTTTTAATGGCATGGTAGCTATATTTTTACATTATCGCAATCAGTATAAAGGTGTACATAAGTCACTAGATTTTTTCGACAAAATTTTACCGCGTTGCCAAATTATTGCGAAAAGTATGAAATTTTAGAGAAAATTGCATGATCATAAATGTATCTCATAAAAGTTTACTAATAACATGTAAAGCGAAATTCTTCTTAATTACAAAGAGGAAGAGTTTATTAAACATATGGCACAAGAGTATTTTTTTTCATACACTGGGTGTTTAATATGAAGGCACAAAATCATCCCATTTTAATAGGTCAAAACTTTTTTTTTTCAAATTAAACACCCTGTATATTATTGCACAATTTAGTAAAACTACTAAATCTCTTCAATTTATGTATATACCATATAGCCTCTAAAACCAATAGTTTCAGAGAAATTACCGTTTTATGAAATTCTTATTCTACATAAATTAATTTCGAAATGCGACATAATTTATAAAATTTATTAACCCTAAGTAAAATATAAAAACATAAATTTCTTTTCTTCCTGATATCTACAAAACAGTTACTTTATTAAATGCTCAAAATGGCCACCATTTACTTCTAAACAATAATACATGCCGTCATTGAAAGCTCTGCTAACATTTCTTAGCATGGTCTCATCAATAGTTCGGTGTCTCTTATCCTTTGTTTCATATCTTCCTTTGTTGTTGCGAATGTTTTGCAAACTTGACTTTTAACATAACCCCACATGAAAAAATCTACTTTGTTTAATTCCGGGGAACGGGGTGGCCATTTAACTGGCCCTCCTCTGCCTATCCATCTTTCAGGTAGCCAGTTATTTAAAAACGTATTGACTACACCGGCATGATGAACTGGCGCTCCGTCATGTAAATACCACATCCTTTGCTTGACTTGATTGGGCAAATGTCGTATTAAATGGGGTAAATGGATCTGTAAAAAATCCAAATAAATTTGAGCAGTTACCTTCCCATCAAAAAAATGCGGCCCAATCATATAATTTCCTATTATTCCACCCCAAACATTCGAGGACCATCTTGTCTGACTAGTAGTCTTTACATAATGTGGTTGTTCGGTGGAATAATAGTGAAAGTTATGTCTATTGACAAATCCATTTTTGTGAAATGTCGCTTCGTCAGAAAATAAAACATGATTGAAAAATTGTCTGTCTTGTTCAATTCTTCCTGAAGCCCATTCACAAAACGTTATTCTTTTTTCAAAATCATCGGGTAATAGCTCTTGCATCATTTGTATGTGGTATGGATGCATCTTGTTTTTGATCAGAATTCGTTGGACAACAGTGCGACTTATGTTAGTTTGATGCGAAATTTCTCTACTAGATGTGTGAGGATTTTCTATAACCTTTAACATAACTGTCATCTCATCATCTGCTGTTATTGCAGTCTTTGTTCTTTCACCTTTTGGATATGCAACATTTCCAGTTTGTGTAAATCTCAACAATAAACTTTCAAATGCTTCTTTTCTAGGCTGCCTTCTAAGTGGATATTTTTCATGATATAATCTTGAGGCAAATAAGCAATTTTTTAAACTTTCACCCAGAACAAAAATCATATCTATCAGTTCTTGATTGTCGAAGTTCATTTTTGCAACCTAATTAATTTACACGAAATGTAGAGTAGGTATAGTAAACTACTTATTCTTGACAGTAGTATAATAATAAATTAGAAAATGTCACCCCCACCCCTACTTCTGCCATTGGCCAGTCCGAAATCACCCAGATCCCTACTTCTACTATTAAAACCGTCGATCTCCCGATATCATTCGACGGCGAGAAACCAAGGAGAATACTTCGACCTCGCCACTGAAGATGTTGTTGTGGACCCCATGTATTATTGTTTAGAAGTAAATGGTGGCCATTTTGAGCATTTAATAAAGTAACTGTTTTGTAGATATCTAGAAGAAAAGAAATTTATGTTTTTATATTTTACTTAGGGTTAATAAATTTTATAAATTATGTCGCATTTCGAAATTAATTTATGTAGAATAAGAATTTCATAAAACGGTAATTTCTCTGAAACTATTGGTTTTAGAGGCTATATGGTATATACATAAATTGAAGGGATTTAGTAGCTTTACAAAATTGTGCAATAACATACAGGGTGTTTCATTTGAAAAAAAAAAGTTTTGACCTATTAAAATGTGATGATTTTGTGCCTTCATATTAAACACCCTGTGTATGAAAAAAAAATACTCTTGTGCCATATGTTTAATAAACTCTTTCTCTTTGTAATTAAGAAGAATTTCGCTTTACATGTTATTAGTAAACTTTTATGAGATACATTTATGATCATGCAATTTTCTCTAAAATTTCATTCTTTTCGCAATAATTTGGCAACGCGGTAAAATTTTGTCGAAAAAATCTAGTGACTTATGTACACCGTTATACTGATTGCGATAATGTAAAAATATAGCTACCATGCTATTTAAAAAAATATTTCGGTTAAATGCCTCGACTAATCTGAGCACCCTGTATAGTTCCAATTATTTTACAAATATGCAGTGTTGCATTTGCTACAACTTCTATTTGAAACATTTTTTGATATGTGTTGTAATAAACGAAATATTGGACTTCCTCGCATTAATGGGCCAGCCTGTATGTATGTAAGGTCTGGTTTTACTTCAAAATGTATATATTTAAAACAATCCTACATGTTTCGGCAAATGATGCCTTTTTCAAGGAATATAAAATATATATTCCTTGAAGAAGGCATGATTTGCCGAAGCATGTAAGTTTTTTCCTTTTTCTTTTCATAGTTGTTTTGGAAAAGGGATATGTGTTTCAACTGAGATATTTTGTGCTCCTTTCTGTACGTGGACCTAACGGTCTTGTTTTACTGCGTTTTTGTGTGTTATTTTTTTATTATGCTCTTGACTTGATTTTAAAATTTCATTTTGTTTTTTTTAACATCTGTTCGGAAATTGTAAACGGGGATATATCATTTGAGTGGGTAATAAACTTTTGAGAGTCCATCTATTTCGTTTCGATCATTAACTGTGTTATTTTTTAATATGTGTATCATTTCTAAAATTTCTCTAAAAAATATTTTTGTATTATCAAAATCAAAATTGTGTTTAAATGTTGCTTCAGTGGCGATTTCTGCTATGGTTTGCAAGTTTGCGCAACCACCAAAACTAATAGATTTAATTTAATGAAAAAAAGCGTAATTCTACATTTTTTAAATTATAAATTAAAAATTTGAACTACCTCACAGAATAAATGAACTATTATAAATATAATAGGTATATCTAATTGGATATGAATACGTTAAATAAATGAGATAATAACACACTTGGTTTGCAAACTCATCGCAATCCACGAACGTATATATCCCTATACGGCTGACGAACTTTGTCGAACGTCTTTCGGGTATATCTCCATAAACGACTATAGTGTTGCAGCAGCAGTGCAACCAAAACATTAGACATATTTCTTGCTTACGGTGCAACGGTATAAAAGCGAATAAAAAAGTTGTATTTGTGTGTTTAAAAGTGTTTATGCTCTTTATTTTTAAATAATAATGAATTCAGTGCAGAGTTTAATAGTGGATCCGTTCTATAAAAGAACGTATGCCGAAAAAATTGAAATAAAGCGGTTGGGCAGACCTGTTCCGAATTTAAATCTGAAACAAACGATTTCCAGTAAGACGCGAACTTTTAATAGACTATTTAATAAGGATATTTATAATAAACATTTGTGGATTTGCGGTTGTAGTATAAAAAATGCATTATTCTGCTTTCCTTGCTTACTATTTGAAGGTGAAGAATTATGGACGAAAATGGGTTTAACTGATTTAAATCATTCAAGCGATCGAATTAAAAAACACAGTATATCACAAAGGCATATGAAAAATGTAGTCCAATTATCGCTTTTTGGGAATGTGAATATTGCTGCTCAGATGGATAGTGCATATCGAAGAAATATAGCATTGCACAACGAGAAAGTTAAGTACAATCGATATTTACTGAACATTATAATTAATTGTGTACGTTTTTGTGGAGCTTTTGAACTTGCGCTGAGAGGACACGATGAATCAATTTCGTCCTCTAACCCGGGTGTTTTTCGTGGTTTAATAAATTTTAGTGCTGAATTGGACGTTGCTTTAAAAGACCATTTAGAAAAAGCTACTGTTTTCAAGTATACTTCTAAAACTATCCAAAATGAAGTTTTACAAACAATGTTCAGTGTGTGTCAAGAAGAAATCTCTAAAGAAATAAAAGAAGCGGATTATTTATCTGTAATAGTTGACGAAACTACAGACGTATCAAATAAATATCAAATGGCCGTGGTATTTAGGTATATAGCTAAAGGTAAGCCTGTTGAACGATTTTGGAATTTTTTAGCGCCGTCAGATCATGACGCGAAAACGTTATCTACAATCATTCTTGCAGAACTAGAAACACACATTAAAGATAACGAAAGAAAATTGATTGCCCAGACATATGATGGGGCAGCCGTCATGGGCGGATCGCATAATGGGGTACAGGCACGTATTAAACAAACTTATAAATACGCTGCTTACGTGCACTGCTACGCGCATCAGTTAAATTTAGTTATGTTGAATGCTGCCTCTGCCAACACTAATGTCCGTATATTCTTTGCAAATTTACAAGGAATTTGTACCTTTTTTTCAAATAGTTCTCAAAGAGTTGCAATATTGGACGAAACAGTTAAAAAGCGGCTGCCTCGTTCGGCCCCAACCAGATGGAATTTTAATTCCAGAATTGTCGCCACTGTGTTTGAACACAGAGTAGAAATTATAGAAACAATGCGAAGAATTTTGAATGAAAGTAAAACTGTAAATATCACTACTATCAATCAAGCTTCAGGTTATATTACGCTTCTTACTAATAAGAGTTTTATTTTCTGGTTAAATCTATTTTACAAGATAATGCCTCAAGTAGATATATTATATGCAAAATTTCAAACTAGAGAAATTGATCCCCTTATGGCCAATAAATATATATTATCATTTGAAACTCAGTTAGCTCAAATCAGAAATAATATAACGAACACTTCGGATACAAGTGACAGTGGGCCCGGCTCATCAACTTCAAAACGACGTAAGATCGATGGAAACGAATATACACGAGAAGCAAAGGAAGTTTGTGATATTATTATTTGTCAAGCCAAAGATAGGTTTAGCTTTACTGGACACTTAACTGCAACGTCTCTATTTTATTCTGATAAATTTAATCAATACAGCCTCCATTTTCCTGAAAATGTCTTTCAGGAAACAATTAAGTCTTACCCATACTTTGATGAACGGAAATTCCGTACTGAACTAAGCGTAATTTATGAAACGGAAGAATTTAAATCAATCTCGGGTTTGCTTCCTCTTTATGACATCATTTCACAAAGTGAACTAAGTGCGACTTTTAGTGAAACATTAAAACTTTTAAAAATTCTAATTACAATTCCGATGTCATCAACTGAAGCGGAGCGGTGTTTTTCTACTTTGAAGAGAACAAAAACTTTCTTAAGAAACAGCATGGCACAAGAAAGACTTTCTGCATTGGCGATGCTTTCTCAAGAAAAGGATTTTATCCAAAGTATTCCAGATTTTAATCAAAGGGTTATAGATAAATTTGCTACTGCGAAAGATCGTCGCATGGATTTTCTGCTTCAATAAAATCAGGATCAGAATCAGTGAGTTTTAAAAGCCTTTTTTCTTCTTTATATGTACCTTAGCAAAAATAACTTTTAATAAAGCATACTTAGTGACCTACCTTGTTTACCTACTGTAAAAAGTATTAGTATTCACTAAATTTGCAACCCCCACATTTTTAATGGACGAGCCGCCGCTGTGTTGCTTGATGTTCTTTAAGGCTATTTGATTTTTTGCGTTTACAATTTCCGAACAGATGTTAAAAAAAAAACAAAATGAAATTTTAAAATAAGTCAAGATAATAAAAAAATAACTCACACAAAAACGCAGTAAAACAAGACCATAAGGTCTACGTACAGAAAGGAGCACAAAATATCTCAGTTGAAACACATATCCCTTTTCCAAAACAACTATGAAAAGAAAAAGGAAAAAACTCGTGAAGTGTATAGTTTAAGATAGTTTAGTTCCTTGGAATGCATTAATTAACAAATAGAGCAATTGGCGAGTTTAGAAAAATTTTCATATAAAATATTATTAAAAACATAATTTCTTGTTCCGTTACAGTTTGTAACTTGACAAAGACTAATAATTAATAAAAGTCGAAACGTCGTTTTCATAAATAAATAAAGTTGTTTGATTTCATTAAAGGTCGCTAAAACCAAAAAAATATTTTTATTTAGTATATATGTATATACAGGGTTACTACAAAAGAATCATCGGGTTTGAGAAAGCTATATTTCAGAAAGTGTTATAAATAGAATAGTAAATGACATGTCTATATGCAGACAAAATAATCAAGTTTGTGAGCATTTCATTACAAATGTTCAATGTGGGCTCCTCGAGTCACACGACAAACGTCCAAACGATTGTCCATTTCAGTCCATACACGCTGCAAGGTGTCTCGATCGATACTGTTAACAGCAGCAGTAATGCGTCTTCTGAGTTCCTCAAGTGTTGTAGGTAATGGTGGTATGTAAACGCTGTCTTTAATATACCCCCAAAAGAAATAATCACAGGGGGTAAGATCGGGAGAATTGGGAGGCCACGCGTACAATGCCACATCTGTTTCAGCACAACGGCCTATCCAACGTTGAGGTAGCACCTCGTTTAGATACCGACGCACTTCATTATGCCAATGAGGCGGAGCACCATCTTGTTGGAATCATCTGTCAGTTGCGGAAATAACTACAATTGTAACATATCGAGGTAGGATATATCGGTCACACTTTTTTTCACGGAAGAAAAACGGTCCATACACTTTTGTGTTGGATACAGCACAGAAGACATTCAATTTTGAAGAATCCCTTTCATATTGCACAATGACATTAGGTGGTTCCGTACCCCATTTCCGAATGTTATGACGGTTCACCTTGCCTACGTAGGCGCACATTCAATTAGTTTTTGAAATCTTCAATTTTTGGGCGATAATTTTAATTAATAAATGGTCTGCCACATCATGTCAATTTTTTAAATAAATTAAACTTCTTTGGCCCTTTTTTGTGAAACTATTTAATGTTAAATAAGATTTTTTAATAAGTAATTGGCCGATTGGGAAGACGAATTTCTTTTGACCTGGAGCGAATAACGCAGATTACTATTGATCGCAAAGCATTTACACACGGCTAGGACAGTGTCAGTTGGTTGGTAGGGTCCATTTTGAAAATTTACGTTAACTGTTACAATAAATTTAAGTTCAGATGTATTTTTTTTTAATTTAATTTTAATTTTGTACAAAAATAAAATTTTCGCATTTTTTTCTAAATTTATATCATTTTTTCAAAAAAATTGTGATACAACATACCAATTGTTTTATATCACTATTTGGTGGATATAAAGATCTACCAAAAACGAGAAAAAAATAATATGGTTGCCATTTAAAGAAAGTGTTGATAACGTCATCACTCGAAAACCAATGATGTCATAGAAAAAAATTGTATGTCAGAAGATGGCGT
This sequence comes from Melolontha melolontha, assembly GCA_935421215.2. Lineage (NCBI taxonomy): Eukaryota > Metazoa > Arthropoda > Insecta > Coleoptera > Scarabaeidae > Melolontha > Melolontha melolontha. Next base: position 119,665,480 of record OW285237.1, on the reverse strand, counting down.
TTTAAAAAAGAAAATTTACCTGTCCGAGCGTTTTTCCTAAAAATGTAAAATAATGCGGTTATAAGCTTGGTTCCAAACTTTATGACCACACTGTATATATATATATAAAATAAACACATTCAAAACATATAATCTTCGTAGTGATTTTCCTGATGAAAATCTAGCTATTTAATTAAACATTCTACTTATCTTTATTCGTCAATGTGGTTTTCCAATTTTCATTCTTTTATAATATGTAAACTATGTAAACAATACAGATTACTATTACTTTTTCTTACCTAATGTAATGAATTTTTACTTTGCCATCAAATAGTTTGCATTTGTTGCATAACATGCATTTTGCCATCGTATCTGAAAAAAAGTTTAAAGTCAAAGAAAGCAACTACAATTTGATATTTTGTTAATTTATCATTTATTTTATTACTAAAACGTGAACAACGTATTTACTATTTTTTTTAATAAATCTGTGATTGTGGACGTATTAACATTCTAAACTATACACTAATAATTTAAATAAAACACAATTAGTAATAAAATATACATACTCACCAAAAATTACGCAAAGAAAATCATACACGCATTTCACAATCAGGTAAATAACCTTCGTAACAGAGACCAACGAGGCCGGCAGCATCATTGGAAATTTAATCCGATTTTCTATCCTTATCTTTGATTGAAAATATGTACTCTTTTCATCTTTATCGCACAATTGGGCAGTCAATTGAAGAGAGCATTATAATCATACAATTTCGTTTCTGTCAATCGAGTAAGCTCGGAGTACAATTTTGAAATTTTCTACAATTTCAATTTTATTGGTAATTATATTTTTGAGATTTGTATATGTGTTCCTTATCGTTCAGAATTATAATACAACTAGCTGACCCGGCGAACTTCGTACCGCCTAACAGTCAATAAATACCGTGTTAACTTTCAGCTAAACTTAATTTAGGATTTTATTAACGTAATAAAATGAACACAAAATATTTATTAAGTTCAATAGTTTGTTAGGATAATACACATAAAAAAAATAAAAATTCAATCAAAGTAAATCAAGTATTTCAATGGCGTGTCAGCAAGACATTTGTTTTATTGAAACTATTTATTTCGCTGCGTGGGTTGCACTCGGGTTGATTCTCTTCAGTGAAGGATGTTGTGATATACGTTATTTTTCGTTTTGTTATCAGGCGCAAGAACAAATCAAGCGGATGGTTTGCCAACACAATGAACATGCCACGTACAATTAACCATGAGAAAAACATGTATTTTCTAGATTCGGACCACAAACACTCAAGTATTTGTTAATCGTCATGGCGAATGCTAAACGAATCGGAAATTTAATTTGTTTAAACTCAAAGGGCATATCGGTTAGGATCATCGGAATCCTCGGAATGAGAACTTCCTCACTTTTGAATTTTCATTTGGGTATCGTCGCGTGAATCATTGATCATCAATTTTCTTATCACCAAACGCGTTCCATTGCATAGTTTTGGTTGGTTTAGATTTCGAAGCATGATGACTACCGAGCTAAACTTCAGTTGTAAATTGTGCAGTGGTAAGCCAGGCACATGCAAGTGGTTTAAAAATTCAGTTGGATAGTTGGTGGCTTCGTCTTCATTTGTTACACAGTTCTTATATACTTTTTTCAAAACAAATCACAGACAGCATGAAACAAAAAAAAATTACACTTTTATGTCACTGATTTGCATTGGACATCAATTATTACAAATAAGCTATAAGCGGTCAATTGCGGAAGATTGCGGAGTTCCTAACCTAATTTATTTCAAAATTAATTTTCTGTATAATTTTTTTTTCGTGAATTTTCCGATATTTTAATAGTTATTCTGCTATTCGGGGGGGAGGGGGGGTCCAACAAATCAGAGATCTTTAAAATCAGGCCAGCCGTTCTTGAGTTATAAATGGTGTAACTAATCCGACTTTGTTTTATGTATTAATAAGAAATAAGATATCGAGACTTGAATTGAGTTATTGAAATATTTATTATACAGCCAAGTACTAACAGATCAGTTCTTTTATGGACTAGGTATAGTGTTTTTTGCTGTTAAAAAGGTATGTTGGATTTACAAGAAATTTCATCATACCATATTGTTTTACTCAAAAATGCTTTGTTCACCCAAAATTAACAAATTCTTAAAAAAATATTTATTTACTCTCATTGATGCTTTTAATTATGCTACAAGTACATTTTCTTTTCAGTATATAAATTATTTGGAAATATCTCCAAAATTTTGTATATCGTGTGCGGCAAAGGAGATATGGATGTGGAAAAATTACATTATTCTCCAGGAAATCCTTAATACGGCGGCAATTCACCTACAGTACCTGTAGAATACCTACCTACAATTCAGCTTATGTCTTATTACCCATCAACAAGTAAATATATCAAGCATATATAGATCAACAGTAAAAAAAGAAAATGGAAAAGCATTAGTGAATGTAATACGGAAAAATCATGATCACATTTGAAAACTAAAATCAATATGCAAAAAAAAAAGGCTGTACAATCAAAAATATATATAAATTAAACTTAAATGAGTCTTCAATGATCAAAGATATATTTAGAGGTAAATTATTCTTCCTCTTTTTTTATCTAATTATTTTTTTATTCGACAGAAATATCATCAAATGCACAATCATTACTGTTTTCTCAACTACGTTATGCGAAGCGTCTTCCAAAAGATGAGAGATGAAGTAAAAGACAAGGTATTGGCTTAATGATTGAAATTTTTCGTGGATGTCTTGCATACAGCATTACCATTTGATGCTCAATACTTGATTGTTTGTGTCAAATAGAACTTCCTTGGTACTGCACAAGGTTATTAAGTAATTTGACGGAACGAAAATACTACAAGAAAAAAAAATTAAATCATCAATAAGTTTTAAGAAAATATGTTTGTTTTATTGTACTTTTAAAAAATGTCTATTTTATACCATTATCGATATTAATTTTCGTATATCTCTATTATTGTATATTATTTTAGTTATTTAGAATTGTATAGTAGTTATAATAAAGTAAATTTTATGTGAAGTATTCCAATTATTTCATTGAACAAAGTAAAATGTACCACTAAAAAAAATACAAATTTTTGTACGATATGTTTATTCATTTTCAGTACATTTTCTTTATGTATTAAACATGAAGAAATTGCTGAAAATGTAAAGGTGAACATTTCGTATGAACATAAATAAATACGACAATAAACTAGGAAACCAAATTTAAATTTTGGCGGGTGAATGGAGCCTCGTTGTACAGTGCCATCTTCAATTGACTGCCCAATTGATAGAGAAGGACGTAATGATCTGCAATATCACTAGGACAAATTGTTGTTATATAGTTGCCGGTCTCGTTGGTCTCTGCTTCGTAATTTCTATAAATGTTACCGCCAACACTAACTTATATCACAAACAACATACTAAAATGAATAGTATATTACATACCGAGGCGCAAAGTAGTTCATTACCGTCGAGAGATAGTAAGTCCACCGAGACGCGCAGCGTCGAGGTGAACTTAATCTCGAGACGGAAATGAATCCTTCCGCCAAAGTTTGTATACTATTTTACTCACGATCGGTTAGTAATTAATTTTTATATAAACTATTAAATCACTAAATTTCAAAAATATAATAATATTAAATTTCATGGCATTTTGATAAATGCTTTTAATTGGTACTGTCGTTAGGTAATGTAACAATTAATAGTGATATTTTCTGACAGATTACTACATGGAAATTCTAATGTAGCAATTAATATTAATTCCAAAAGCGAATAAATTTTGAATTAAAACATTGTCTTGTTATTTACTTAATAAAGATTTGTGAATAAATATATTATAATTTAATTTACTTATTTAAATGACACTGACGTTTAATAAATTCTGAAATTACATTACCTAGTCGGATAAGTGACATAAGCTAGCGGGTAAAGTGACATAAGCTAGGCGGTACAGTGTTATTACCTACCTTGGTAAGTAATGGCGCATTTTCTAGCCGGTTTGAAGGGTAGTAATGTTCAGATTACTAACCGATCGTGAGTAAAAATATTAACATGTTTCCCGCCCTTCGTTCTATGCGTTCAAAGATATCCCGGTTTCAACTGTCTTGTGGAATTTCGTATTTGGTAATCTTGTCTGACCCGTACTTATATACCGTGCGCAATAAAATAAAGAATTTCCCCGACCCTTGACATCAGGCATAAAGTAAAACTTAATAACAGAACGAGAACGTAGGCGTCCACGTATACACAGTATATACGTGGACGCCTTGTAAAGTGGTGCGCGATTCTTTGTTAGCTTTACTGTGCCCCCCATGTTCAACACTGCGATTAGTGGTTTTATGGTTTTACCTACTGATTATGACAACTTAGTTGTCGAAATACATATTTAAGATAAGATTATTAATTATGGTAAGGGGTTTTATACCTTTTACTAATATTTATATATATATATATATATATATATATATATACATATATATACCGGGTGTATTATGAAAAACCTTTCGTGCTGTAACTTTTTTATTTTTTATCCGAATGTAATAAATTATACGTCCAACTAAATCGTTTTAAAAACACTGTAACGTGATCCGCTTTGAATTTTTTTTTTACACTTTGTTTTTGACAGACAGCTGCAAACTGTGTTTTTTTAAATTGCACTACACTTTTTTTTCCTTATTCAAATATATTACTTTTTCTGAATATTAAACTGTAAACAACGATATCCTTGTATGAAAAAAAATCGAAAAATTGAAGGTTTTTTTTTAGTTCGATTTATTCTGGTTTTTCCGAACACAGAGATTTCTTAAATGCATTTTAAATACTCTATTTCATTTTATTACCAGCAAATGTGTGTACCTTTTAAAATCACTTACATTCAATACTATATAGCCCATAAGGGATTACAAACCAATGTTATTAGTGAGCGGTGGGTCAACAACAACATTTACAGTGTTTATTTTAAAAATTTAAAAATCAAGCAGTCATATTGAACGATAAAAGTGCATTCCAAATTTTCGAAGAGAGCTGTGACATCTGTCAGTCACACATTCATTATAACATTTTCAACGATTTATTTCTAAATTTTGTTATTGAAATGGATAATGGCGAATGTGTGGATGCGATTCAAGCATATTTTGAATGCGGAACAAATTCTGCAGCTGCTTTGCGACTTTATAGAAATCGTTTTCCTGACAGACTGCGTCCAAGTGCCGATAAGTTTGAAAGGCTCGTGCGAAATTTACGAAATTTTGGATCATTCAAAAAACCGAAAATAAACGCACGTGTAATTCAAGATCAAAATTTAGAATTAAGTGTCTTGCTCTATGTGGAAGAAAACCCTAATACGTCTACGCGAGAAATTGCTCACTACATGCAGGTATCACATTCTACAGTTCAGTACATTCTAAAGAAGCACAAGTTCTTTCCTTATAAACCACGGAAGGTGCATGCTCTCGGTGAAAACGACCCTCAACGAAGGGTTCAATTCTGCACGGTTTTCATGAATAAACTAAGGGAAGATCCAATTTTTTATCGTCGTGTGTTGTGGTCAGATGAATGCACTTTTGGGAAAAATGGTGTATTCAACAGAAATAATCATCGCCATTGGAGCACTGAAAATAACCATGTTGTGATGCAACACAATTTTCAAAATCGGTTCAGTGTAAATGTATGGTGTGGCATTTTAGGCGATAGAGTAGTAGGGCCTTTTTTGTGGAGGGTAATCTAAACCAAGAAAAGTATAATAATTTGTTACGCAATGAATTAGGCGATTATTTAGATGAGTTGCCACTTGCTGAGTTAAACAGGGCGGTGTTCCAACAGGACGGAGCCACACCCCATAATGCACGAATGAATACTGATTTTCTAAATAATTATTTTGGCGTCAGATGGATGGGCACTTACGGACCTATTCGATGGCCTGCTAGATCGCCAGATCTGAATCCACTGGATTTCTTTCTGTGGTCTTACATAAGATCATGTCTATTTGACTCCACCTGATACCAGAGATGATTTAGTAAGAAGAATAGTACAAGTATGTCATGAAATACCACCAAATCTTATATTAAACGCAGCAGTTGGAGTTAATAGAAGGTGTCAAATGAGTCTGGAACAAAATGGGGGCAATTTCGAACATTTGATTCATTAAAATATATGATAGCTTGATTTCTGTAAATTTCGTAGTTTTTTTTATAATAAAAAATTTGTCACTCAATTTAATGGAGGTGTCTTCAGGAAATAAATGTTTATTAGAATAAGTAAAAAAAAATATGTAGTACAATTTAAAAAACAAAAATTTCCTACTGTCTGTCAAAAACGAAATGTCAAAAAATTTTTTTTTAAAAAAACAGGTTACAGTGCTTTAAAAACGATTTAGTTTGACATATCATTCATTAAAATCAGATAAAATATAAGGAAGCTACAGCCCCAAAGGTTTTTCATAATATACCCGGTATATATATATATATATATATATATATATATATATATATATATATATATTAATATTAAGACACGGCCAATAAAATAAATAAGAAAAATAAAATTCGTATAAACACGAAATATATATATATATATATATATATATATATATATATATATATATGTTTTAATTCATTTCCTAGCTTTTCTATCTTAACTTTAATCGAAAATTTATTTAATTCAAATTAAAAAAGCTTGATGTTGCCCACTGTTATTTTCGTTTTACTTATTGATCGTCATTTGATGTTAAAAACCATCAATGCTTTAAATAAGGTATTTTCAAAAAATACTATCGTCGATATCAAACATCGATACCAGGCGCGGCTCGTGACGACGAACTTTGGTTTGCAGTACAAAGATACGAGTGCCTCGTGTGTTTTCGGTGTTTACTAAGCAAACGTTACAGTTAGTACACGAGAATACACGAAGCACTCGGATCATTGTACTGCAAACCAAAATACGTCATCACGAACCGCGCCTGATCGATACCCATCACTAGTCAGAAGGCAGCTCATCCTAAGGAGTTTCGGTTCCCATTCAAAACTTCTTGGCCCCTTTCAATACATGTAATCTTAACATTGTTTAATTTGATCTATTATTTGACCTCCCTTTGTTAAAAACGTAGTCCTCATACACTATTTACACCATTATTTTAACCACATAGCTACATTAAACCGAGAATTTATGGCGCTTGCTATATCCATAGAAAAAAAGAGACAAAATAAATAAAACGTAATCATCGTACGCTATTTACACCACTATTTTAAACACATAGCTATATGCTATATTCATAGAAAAAAAAGGTAAAATAAATAATTGAAAAGTAGTCAGAAAGTACTAACAATAAAAATTAAGTTAAAAAAGCGATAATATAAACGCAGTAATTGTAATGTATAAGTCGACTGTAAACATAGGGAAAAATTTAGAATAGTCCAATTCTTTCAACTCAATAACTTAATAGTAGATACGACGGAGGTTGTTATTAGCAACCCTAAACGAGGAAACAAACTCTTTGGCAACAAATTATCTTATTTTTCAACGTTATTCTCCTTGGAACTCATTACATTTAGCCCAACGATATTCAAGTCTTTTCATTTCTTCAGAAAAGTAAGCTTTATCAAACTATTTGCAATATGTGGTAGTTTCGAAGTTTGATTACTTCCTCATTCGACCCAAAAAAATGGAAAAATTCTGAGAGTGCTAAATTTAGTAACTAAACTGGCTGAGAAAGAAGCAGTTCGAAATGTAGTTCAAAAATGTTTGCCGTTGAAACAGAAGTGTGAATACGTATCCTGAAGAAGCAGCATTCATTTCTCTTTTAATGTAGGTAGCCTTTTGTGTTGTATCAAAAGAACTTCATATCATTGCTACACATAGAAAATAGAGTTCGTACTATCAAAATAAACGAAATAGCAATAATTAAGCAAAAATAAGTTTGAATTCTAAATTCTGTTTTTTTTTAACTAACAAGTAGCAACTAACTATTGTTTAGTAGTGGAACTGACAATAAACGACTATTGATAATTTGTCTAAATGTAATGCATTAGCTACTGGAAACAAGAACTAATTTCTTTTAAATAAATGTTTTTAATAAAAACCTAATATTACTCAAGTTTTATTGCATTATAAAATTGTATTTGAACTGAAGAGGTAATAAAGGGATAATTTCGAAAATTTACTATATATTTAAATTATTATGCATCGATAATGTTCTTGTACATATATACTAAAAATGTCGTTAGATGTAATTTAAAATACATTTAATGTATGGTTAATAACAGATACATATATATATATATATATATATATATATATATATATATATATATATATAAGGTAAACTTAATAAGTCGGCGATTAAAGGTCTAGTTCATTACTTCAAAGTATATATATTTAAAACAACCCTACATGTTTCGGCAATGATGCCAAAACGCATCATTGCCGCTTATCATACCAAGGTCACGAAAATATTATATATTTATATATATATATATATATATATATATATATGGTGGAATTCAAAGTGTATGTTGATGGTGAATAGCACTATATATTAATTTCTTACTACACTTGTGTAGAATTAGGGTGTCCTTTTGTAGAAAAACACTATTTTGGTTTCATGACGT